>CM053591.1:60044403-60075329 GCA_028646515.1 Pseudochirops corinnae
ACAAATTTTGAAATATATGTTTTTTTATTTTGGGGGGTTTTTTTGTTTGATTTTTGCTTTTTGGAGGGGGGAAGGCAGGGCAATTGGGGTGAAGTGACTTGCCCAAGGTCACTTAAGTGTTAAGTATCTGAGGCCGAATTTGAACTCAGGTCCTCCTGATTCCAGGGCTAGTGCTCTATTCACTGCACCACCTGGCTGCTCCAATGAAATAATTTTCCATGTCATGACTGATAGTATCAAAGGTCTTGGTCAGGTCAACAAATGTTGTTTACAGATCTCCGTTCTGCTCCTGGCATTTCTTCTGGAGTTGTCAAGCAGTAAACACCAGATTGGCAGTTGAGAGGCCCTTTCTGAATACACACTGGCTCTCAGGTAAATCTTTCAAGTGAAGGATCAGCCTTTTAAGAAGGACTCTGGCAAGAACTTGCCACCAATGACCAAGAGAGAGACCCTTTTGTGATTGTCAAAGGACAATCTATTTCCTTACCTTGATAGAGATGGACAATGGAGGCATCCTTGAACTACCGGGGATAATCTCTTCTTGCCATGTAACCCGGAAAATTTCAGTCAGCTTTTGTATGAGCAATGAAACCCCGCACCCCCCCCCCCCACCTTATAAATCTCAGGTGAAATAAAATCAGCACCAGGTGCTTTGCCACAGGAGAGGAACCTAATAGCATTTCAAACCTCTTTTTCAATCCCTAGAGAGGGATTGACTTCAACTTGAGGTAAACAGTCGATGGCTTATTTGTATACATGGTGGATCACTCACTCATAGATTATAAGCTCCACAAGGGCAAGGACTATTTGGTTTTTGTCTTTATATATCTCCTTGCACAGTTCTTCATCTATAAGAAGAATAATGCTTAATAGGATTGAGTGAAAGGAATATCTTTAAAATATCTTTCAAAGAAACAGATTCCTCTCCCTTCCTCCCCCCCATGAAATTTCTGCTGCTAGGCTTAAAAACAAAAACACAGAAACAGGTGTGGCAGCCCTTCATTTCAGGAGGGATTTTTGAAAGAGGAGAGAGAGTTAGCTCCATAGGAACAATGTTATAAAGTAGTATTAACCAACAGCAAAGGTCATGATGCTATGGCAGGACTTGAGCTCTGAGGTATTAATTATATTATTGCCAAGCAGCATTGGTTGGGACAGGGTTATATGAGATACTTCTGAGTAGTGGAGCCTGCAAAAGGTTCCTGCCCTTAAGTGCGGTTCTAATTGCAAACGTCATTTTTCGACAGTTTCCTCTTCTTCCTTCCCTCCCCTAACTGGTTGAGAAGTAACTAGGGGATAAAAGGAAGAATGACAGTGGCCCCCAAAGAACAGGGAACAGGGCATAGGGATAGAACTAGGGGCAGGGAACTAGCACCTATAGTAGAGTTAATTAGCAATGAATCAGGGAGTCAGAGCAACAGTAATCAAAATGGTGAAAAAGCAGAGAAATAACATGGTTGATCCAACTCTGATTATCCTTTTGCCAGTCCCAACTAGTAGCAAAAAAGATTATTTAGGAATCTAGGGGGTCATATGGAAAGAAACTCTCTGGATTCTTCTGTATGGGTTTCTGTGCCCTTATTATAGAAATAAACTGCTGTATGTTTTGAGGCTAAATGCTTCTAGGGGAAGTTGGTGGCGATCACTGCTGGCAGAAACAGACACCACAGTTTCCAGGTTATACCTATTGAGGACTTTAAATTAGAGTTTCCTCAAAGAATAACTGGTCATAGTATATCAGAAGGAAATTTCTAACTCAAAGTTTACATCTGTATGGTTATTTCTTAACATATCTGACTATTGCCAGAGTTACCTTCTCTAACCTTAACTCCTTTGACATGGTTGAGAGCAAAGACTGCTCTAGTGTACAAGCAGGAAGGCAATGTAGTGTGGTAGAAAGATCATCTGTGACCTAGGGCAATGCATTAATTGTGCCTCAGTCTCATCTGCAGAATGAAGGGATTGGAATCAGTGGCTTCTGAGGACCCTTCCGGTTTGAGATCAGTTGTTGTTTGTCCTTTGTGCTCAAAGAGGACCAAAATGACATCATGATGTCCAGATGAAGGTATGGTGTATTTGACTATGTCCAATCATACCAGTGTGAGCTTGGAAGGCTCTACCACATCAGGCACAAATAGTGTGAATGATTCTTTAGGTTGGAGATAACTTCTAAATATGTGTATCTGACATTTCTTTTGAACTACTGAAATTCTGTTTCACTCATAGAGCATGTGTGGTGCCTTCTTTGAAGCAGCACACCATGGTGGGAGATCCTACGCTATTGACTCCCATGTCTCACAGTCAATTCCGAAGTTCTTCAGAGAGACCTTGAGATTCTTCTGATGACAGTAAAATAGTAGGGGTGATGCATTGTAATTCATGCACAAATTGGATTCAAGTGAGGCAGAGTTGCTCTAAGTTGTTAGCTTCATTCACCAGAGTCAATAGAGCCCAGTGGCAGGACAAAAGTCAAGATGACTGGTGATGGTGATGGCTCGGGTTGCAATAAATGACCTTGGTGTCTTCAGTGTCTTCCTCCACCTTCATGGCCCATTGAAACAAAATGTCCATATCCACAAATTCTGCTGGGGAAGTCCTCACATACTTGGGGTGACACCTGCCTAAATTACTGACAGGTTTGAGGCCTCTTGGTTACCCTCAGCTTGGTTTAGCCCATCTGCTGAGCCAGTTCTTCCAGGGTGTGGTCACTATGCATCTGTGTGGTCGAAGCTTCGGGGAGCCACAGGTAAGAGCTGAGTAACAGATAGTCACAAAAGGTAAATGAATAACTCTGAAAAGCTTTCAGCAGCTGTCACAGCAGAGGTATTAGTCCTCTCTGAATCTATGTTCCTGTGGACTAAAATAAAAGAGGTCTGATCCAGAGGTGAGGAACCAGAGGTGGACTTGGTGCCGCCACATGTAGTCCTCAAGTGCAGCCACTTGGATTCAGTCAAAGGGCTGCATTTGAAGACTCTAGAGGGTCACATGTTTCCTCAAGGTCACAGGTTTCCCACCCCTGCCTCTGGTCTATGGATTACCCAAGTCCCTTGTGGTTCCTTCTCACATTGTCCCCCTGAGAGAGGGACCATGAAAGTCAATGTAGATAGAGTGGAAAAGGCAGTAGACCTGGGATCTGACCTAACTCTGATTCTTGCTAGCTGGGTCACTGTAGGTAAATCATTCTTCCCAAATAATCAATTCAAGTCAGCATTTTTAACCATATTTTTATTTAATTCATTAATCATTTCTTGATTATATGTAAAAAAAAACAAGCATTTCTTAATAGTCTGTAATTGGCAAGACACTGTGCTAGGTCCATTGACTACAAAGTCAAGACTGCAAAAATTACTTGATCTCAAGAAACTCATATTCTATAGGGAAGAAATAGAGAACACAGAGATAAGTAAATACACAGTATATACCAAATAAATTCAAAGTAATTGGGGCAGGGCAGAATCAGGAAAGGCCGTCAGCAGATCTCTTACAGGAGCCAGAACCAGAAATAAGTCTTACAAAAAGGAGTTTCTTCATCAGTAAAACACAGATGACAATATTTTCTTCCTAACCATCTTGTTACAAAGAAAGCATTTTGTAAACTGAAAACTACTACAAAATAGGGACATTCTCTGTCACATAGTACCTTATGTCCTTTATCAAAGACTGGGCAGAGAAAGAAACTTAACCTTACAATAGTCACAACAGCACCATGTTGGTAACAATCATAATAACTAGTACATATAACAGTAACAGTAATAATGATGATAATAATAGGATTTTGGAAAAAATAAATAGAGTATGGATAATGTACCAGACCCTGAGTCAGGAAGACTTCTCTTCCTGAGTTCAAATCCAGCCTCAGACACTTACTAGTCGTGTGACCCTAGACAAGTCACTTAACCCTGTTGGCCTCTGTTTCCTCATCTGTACAATGAGCTGGAGAAGGAAATGGCAAAACACTTTGGTATCTTTACCAAGAAAACCCCAAATTAGGTCACGAAGAGTCAGACATAATTGAAACATCTAAATAACAACAACAATATTTCATTTTAAGGTTTATAAAGTGCTTTCCATGTTTTAACTCACTTGATTCTCACTGTAAGTCTCGGACATAGGTACTATTATTACGCTCATTTTACAAATGAAGAAACAGATGGAGAGATTAGGTGACATGTCCATGGTCACACAGCTAGCCAACTGTCTGAGACACAATTTAAATCAGATCTTGCTAATTCCAAGTGCAATACTCTACCCTCTGTATCCCCCAGCTGTCTCTCAGTAATTCTGAAAGGTTTGTTAGGGGATAGAAACAAAACTACTGGATATTTCTGTCTTTGGGATCATTTATATACTTCACTTATTAACCTCAGTGCTGCCCACCTTTAGAAGTTGGTGGTAACTGGGGTAAAGTGCTGGAACAGTGGCTTTTCATTGCCTGCTCTTCTAAGCCTCCAATCAATGATCCACAGAGATTAGGAAGGTGTTAGTTTTAGAAAAACATTTTCTTTGCTAAGTGTATGAGAATTTACTCATTTGTGGGGTTTGTTTTTCTTTCAAGCTACTTTTTTCTACTCTTTTCCATCAACATTACCCAGGCAAGATGTGCCAGGAGACAAGATTGTGGGTACTTCTATGAAAATAAAGGGCATGTAAGAAAATAATTGTCTGGGATCTTAAGAACCACAGACATATCCTGTTCTCTGACACACCCATCCTTCCCTTGTTTTTCCATTTTTTACTTCCCTCTCCTTTCTCCTACTTTTGAATGGGTAGTTTCACCTACGATTAAGAATGAGCTTCAAAAAAAAAAAGGCAAAAATGGGCGGCTAGGTGGTGGAGTGAATAGAGCATCAGCCCTGGAATCAGGAGGATCTGAGTTCAAATTTGACCTCAGACACTTAACAAAAAAAACAAAACAACCTAGCAATGTCACCTTGGGTAAGTCACTCAATCCCAATTGCCCTACCTTCCCCTTAAAAAAAAAAAAAAGAATGAGCTTCATATAAGGAAGTCTGCAGTTGACATCAACCAGGGCTTTGTCTGCATACATAACCATGTCCAGATTTTTCTAGGTGATGTCCCACTGCATCGAAATGTTGTATCACAAAGAAGAGGGAGTTGCTATCTCTACTACTCTAGAGATAACTCTTTGGGAGATTCCAAGCCATATTCTTTAGGGGAAAGGACAAAGGACAACCTTTTTGCTCTCACTGTTCTCTAGAGAGATGGGTGACTGTAGGCATCTTTATTGATGAAATTTTACTACTGATGGGAAAGTAGAGATTGTCCCTGACTAAAAGCCAAAGGACCCTAAGTTTATGAGTTTTGATGAGCCATTATGATATAATAGGGGAGGTTAGTAGTAGAGAAGTGTGATAGTAGATAGAAGTAGATAGGAAGTGTGGTACAGTGGAAAGAATGGTGGACATTAAGTCAGGAGACCCAGATTCAGATTCTAACTTTGCTACTTTCTGCCTTGCTGACTGTAATATCTCTGGACTTGAGTTTCTGCATCTATACAGTAACAAGGTAGACCAGTTAATAAGTCACTTTTATATAGTGTTTAAAGACTTAAAAGAGCATTTTTTTTTTACATCCCTGAGAGGTAGGAAGTATAAATATTATTATTCTTATTTTATAGATGAGTCAGTTGAGTCTTAGAGGGGCTGACTTGCCTAGGATCATACAGCTAGTTTGTATTGGGGCCAGAATTTGAACCCAACAATTCCAAATCAGATGAGTATTATATTTTAGAATTTTAATTGTTAGTGATTTTGAATTAGTCAAACATCAACAAATAGGAGCATTCCCATATACAAAGAAGAACAGAAAATGAAGATTTTTATGAGACTATGAATCCCTTATACATGGCTTGGCTTTTTAGAAGTGCATAATGAATTTAGTACATTATTTTCAAAGCTGTACCGCCTGTCTCCTTCTGAACCTCCTTTTATTCTTTTATTTTTAAACTTTTACACTGTCACTGATGTACCTATCCTTCCTTCCTTCTTTCCTTCCTTCCTTCCTTCCTTCCTTCCTTCCTTCTTTCCTTCCTTTTTTCCTCCCTTCCTTCCTTTCTTCCTTCCTTTTTTCTTTCCTTCCTTCCTTTCTTCCTTTTTTCCTTCCTTCCTTTTTTCCTTCCTTCCTTTCTTCTTTCCTCCCTTCCTTCCTTTCTTCCTTCCTTTTTTCTTTCCTTCCTTCCTTCCTTCCTTTTTTCCTTCCTTCCTTTTTTCCTTCCTTCCTTTCTTCTTTCCTTCCTTCCTTCCTTCCTTCCTTCCTTCCTTCCTTCCTTCCTTCCTTCCTTCCATCACTATCACACTTTCACCTGGTGACACAATGAATAAAGCACTGTGTTTAGAGTCAGGGAGACTTGAGTTCAAATGTGACCTCAGCCACTTATTAGCTTTGTGATCCTGGGAACCTCTGTCTGCTTCAGTTTCCTTAACTGTTGAATGGGGATATAAATTACATTTACCTCACAGAGTTGTTGTGGTGAAGATCAAAGGAGATATTAATTGTAAAAAGTGCTTAGCACAGTGCCTGGTTCATAGTAAGCATTTTATAGAAGGTTATGCCCTTCCTTCCTTATACCCCATCATTTCCTCTGATTCCTCCTTCAAAAAACCCTTCTTTGTAACAAATAAACATAGCAAAGCAAACTAAATACACATATTAGCCATGTCCAGAAATATGTGTCTCATTCTACACATCCATTTAATCACTTCTCTGCCAACAGCCAAATTAATTATTCTGGTTGGTCATTACTTTCATTAGCCAGGTAGCTGGGTGGTGTGTAAGTAGGGTGCTAGGACTGAATTCAAATCCAGCCCTGGATACTTACTTGCTGTGTAACCTTGAACAAGCCATTTAACCTTTGTTTGCCTCAGATTCATCATCTGTAAAGTGGGGACAGCACCTGCCTGTTGTGAGGATCAAGTGAGATAATAATTATGAAAAGTGCCTGACACACTATAGCAGGTGATCAATGTGTGTTCCCTTCCCTTCATCAGAGTTCTTAAGTCTTCCAAAGTCATTGCTCCTTTGTAACATATCAACTGTTCTCCTGGTTCTGCTCACTTTACCTGCATCAGCTCACACATCTTTCCAGTTTTCTTTGAATCTATTCAAGGTCCTTTCTTGAGTTGAATTGCCAAGCATTCAAACTCTATTGCAGAGAGCACAACTCTAATAGGGCTGGCCATGTTGCTTGAATGGCAAATGTACATGTGCCTAAAAGGCTATTTTACGGAGAACTCTTAAAAAGCAGGTGCTCGTGTGCTACTCAGAAGAAGCAATACAAGGACACTCCCAAGGTCTCTCTGAAGAACTTCAGAATCAATTGTGGGACATAGGAGACTCTGGTAAATGACCACAGAGCATGGTGTATCCATAGCAAAGAAGGCGCTGTGTTTTATGGGTGAAGCAGAATTGCAGCAGCTCAAAAAAAAAAAAAATGACATGCACAAATTTAGAGACATCTCCACTCCAAATGTTCATATAGGCTATTTGTGCCTAACCTGTGGTAGAGCATTTTGAACTCATATTGGTCTGAACAGCCACAGTTGGACACACTGTACCTTGATTCCAACATAGTGATGTCATTTTGATCTTCTTTGAGAATGAAGGACAACAACCAACCATACTTCTGGCATTTTAAACTTCTTTTTTGTGAAATTGGATTAGATAAATTTCCATTTTTTCTTCTGTTAACATGAATTTTTAAAAATATTTTTGTAAACATCTATTCATTTAATTTGTTATTAGTTTTGTTGTTTAATAATTAGGCAAAACAGTTCCTAAAATTGTTTTTCTTTTGTTTTTTAACGTTTGCTAAGGATTTTCTTTTTTTTTTTTTCATTTTTGATGGTGGTAATTTGGTTTTCCTCTATCAAATTGGTTAATAGATTGTGAATTTTATTAGTTTCTTTAACTTAGGTCCTAATTTTATTTATCAATTAAATTTTTTTCCTCAATTTTGTTAATCTCTCTTTTGATTTTCAGAATTTCTATGTTGGTATTTGGTTGGGATTTTTTTGATTTATTGCTTTTTGAGGAATTTATTGTTTTCTTAATTTTATTATTTTTTTAAAAAATTCCACATTTTATTCATTTAACTGTTCTTTCTCTCCATTATTGATAGAAGTATTTAGAGATGAATTTTTCCCTATCACTTTTGCTTGTATCTCCAAATTTTTGTTATGTGTCTCAATATTGTCATTTTTTTATTACAGAATCTATTGTTTTTATTATTTGTGCTTCAACTCACCAATTTTTTAGGATAAAATTATTTAGCCTCCAACAGATCTTCAATCCTTTCTTCAAATGCCATTATTGATTATATTTTTTACTACATTTTAGTCAAAGATATATTTAAATATTTCTGCTTTTCTTCATTTTTTTTATGAGATGCTTACATTCTAGCACAGATCAAGTTTTGTAAATATGTAATACAGTGATGAGAAATATTTATAGTCCTTTCTATTCACATTCAATAATCACCAGAGTTCTAGTATAACTAATTTTTCTAAAATTCCATTCATGTTCTTAACTTCTTTCTTTTCTTTTCTTTTCTTTTCTTTTCTTAGGCTTGTCTAGGTTTGAAAAGGTGGACATTAACATCTCTAACTATTACAGTTTTGATGTCTATTTCACCCTATAATTTGATTAGCTTTGCTTTTAAGTACTTAGACGCTATGCCATTTGATGCATATATATTAAGTACTGATATTATTTCATGGTTTATGGTGCCTTTAAGCTTAATGTAGTTTAACTGATTATCTTTTTTAACTATGTAAATTTTTTCTATTGCCTTCTCTCAGATCATGATTGCTTTCCCTGCTTTTTAAAAATGTGCTTAAAGAATGATAAATTCTGTTGTACTAATTTTAATTCCATTTGAATCTTTATACTGTAAGTGTGCTTCTAATAAAACAACTTAGTTTGGTATTCTGTTTCCTAATCTACTATCCTTTTGTATTTTTGTGGATGAGTTAATTTCATTCACCTTTTTTGATTATATTTATTAATTGTATATTACTATGCTCTAATACTCCCCCCACCCCTTTGCTTCATGTCCCTTCTCCACAAAGTAGAAAGCTGTGAAAGAGAACCAAGACAAAACCACTGGTCTATAATTAAATTGCTCCACTTCCCCTTTGTTGCCTCTCTTATTTTCCCTTCACCCAAGCCCTGACCATTGGCTTTTATGTTATCTTTTCTTCCTTAATCTTCCCTTTATGATTTATCACCCAGTGTTGAAGTTTGTTTTGTTTGGGACCATTCAGTCCCTATCCCTGCCTATACCCTCCCACTTCAATTCCACTCTCTCCCCTCCTTGTCCCTGCCCATTTCCAAGTTGAGTTGAAGGGTATTTCTTCACCAAACTCTTTATATGTGGTTGACTGGAATGGCTTAGAGAAACAATAGTGTCTCTCTTTTTAGGTTGGCAGTAATTGAAAAAAAAACTAAGTTTTTTGAGGGTAGGGGCTACTTCAGTTTTATCTTTATATACACAGTACCTTGCCCATTGTAGGAATTCAGTGAACATTTATTGAATTTGAATTTACTCCAATTGCCCATAGTGAAATCTGTCTTTACATAAGATTTTCAGTCTAAAGAAGTTAATTAATTCAACTTCCAACAAATATTTATTAACTATATACTAAGTCTGAAATACTGTAGGGGATACAAACCCTAGGACCACAGGACCAAAGAATCTGAATGTTGAGAGGCCTCAAGGGTTGACTAGTATAACTCATACCTGAACAGGGGAATCCCCTCCTACAAAATCATTGGAAAGTATTCATCATTGAGGAGTTCTAATGACAGCTCTAATTGTTGAAAAGCATTTCTTTACATTATGCTTCTGTAATACTTTACCCACTACTGGGGACCTGGCTTCCGCTATACTTTCTGGCTATTCCAGGCCAGGCCTTCTCCACTTAGATGATCATTTCTACCTCCCCAGTAGAAACTTGGTCTCTATTCTTGGGTCCCTAGCTCTGATAGGTAAGCTTTTGTCTTATCTTACTAGAGCCCTAGCCATGTTGATGCCATGACTATACCTTAATCTTCTTCCCCTCCCCTACCTCAGTCCCTTCCAAGTTCCCCTTTATTTGTTGTGTTCTCCCCTTAGAATATGAGATCCTTGAGGGCAGGGAATGTCCTGCTTGATGGTATTTTTATCCTCAGTATTTAACACATAGTAAATGCTTAATAGTGCTTTTTTCTATTCATTTCTATCCATTGACCCTAATTCTGCTATCTGAGGCCAAGTGGAACAAGTCTAATCATACTATCTATTAGTGACAGTCCTATGAAATATTGGAAGATAAGCTTGTCTTTTCTGATCTAACATTTCACATGCCTTTACCTGATCCTGAAATAACATGATCAGAGCTGTAATGGAACAAGGTGGCAGGGGCTTTGTCCCAGTTGTTACCAAGGAATATCTTTTTAAAAAATTGAAGGGCTGGGGGAGCTAGGTGACACATTGAATAGAGCACAAGCCCTGGAGTCAGGAAGACCTGATTTAACACTAGCTGTGTGACCTTGGGCAAGTCACTTAATCCCAATTGCCCTGCCCTCTCCCCTCCAAAAAAAAAGCAAAAAAAATTGAAGGGCTAATATGATTTCCCAGTGCATGCACACCGTTCCCCTTAGGCAACATTCCACTTTTGTTCTTCATCAGAATTATTTATCTTTGTGTTATCAATATTTTAGTAGCTAAGAATAATAGCTATTAGTTAGATAACAATATAATGTGCCAGGCACTGTGCTAATTGCTTTACAAATATTCTCTCATTTGCTCCTCACAACAACTCTGGGAGGCAGGTGCTCCCTCCCGACATCCCACTTTACAAATGAGGAAACTGAGGCAAACAGAGGTTAAGTAACTTGCCCAAAGTCACACAGCTAGTATCTTAAGATTGGATTTGAATTCAGGACTTCCTGATTCCAGATTACTTTATCCATTACACCACTTAGTTGCCTCCCACTTCCATCCTTGAAATTTCATCCAGTCCCTCATCATCCAACTTGCCCTGGAGATTTTTAGGTGATGGAATCCTTCCTGCCTTTACTGAACTCTTTGAAGCAGTACTTCCCTCAAACTGTGCCATGTCAGATCATTTCTACTTTACCAACCATGTCCTCTTAGATGGTAATAATTAAGGTTTTTATTTGTTATTAATCTTACCTTTAGAAGAATTACATTGATGGTGATGATAATGAAACTCAAGAATTTGCCAGTTCTTTTTTTGCCCCAGGAGAGGAAGTTTCAACCAACATTGAGACAACTGAAGTCTCCCCGGCTCCCACCCCATCAATACTATATCCCATCTCTGTAGTAAATTTACCGTGTTTCCTAAACTTTCCTTTTATTTCACCCTTATGGATGGTTCTGCCACTGTATTGTTTAGCTTTCATTCTCCATTACTTCTTATGATAACTGCTCACCTTTCTACATGCAAAGCATTTTACATTTATTATCTCATATGATCCTTACAACCTTATGAAGTAGGTGTTATTATTTCACTCAATTTACTGATAAGGAAAATGAAGCTGAAAGGTTAAATTGCTGACTATGAAGTCCTGAGGCAAGATTCAAATTCAAGTGTTCCCGACTTCTAGTCCAGCACTCTACCATGCATACCATATAGCTGCCCTAGAGGCTCATCTAAATGTTCATCACTCCAGTGAAGGATTTCTTCACATGAGTATATCTTCTTCATGTACAATATTACTCCAGCACCTTTTAAAAAAAATGTAATCTACAGATTAGGTAACAGGTATAATGAAGTATATTTTTCCATAGTGATAGTCCAGTCATGAAGCACATCCCACCAAGTCCCAGTTTCTGACAATCAAATTTATTGTATTAACTGGTCAGATTTATTTATTACCCAGACTTTGTGCATAAGTAGATAAGCAGCTGAGACCACGCATTTCATGGTTGCCCTTCTTGGATACTGTCTCTTGTGAATCACTGATATGTTTCTTCCTTTCCTGCAGAAACCCTTTACAGTCTGTGTCTAGCCTACCATTCTAGGCTGATTGCCCACCAATCCCTTTCACAAATACTGTATTCCAGCCTAATTGACCTTCTTGTTGTTCCTCATAAAAGATGGTCCATTTCTTGCCTATGTGCCATTTCACAGGCTGTTTCCCGATGTCTGCAGTTTTCTCTACTCACCTACACTTCTTGGAAACTCTCTCTCCTTTATTGTCTCAGGTAAGGTACTGCCTCATGGAAGAGCCCTTTCTTCAATCTTTGAGGTATTAGCGACCTTCACTCTCATCCCAGAAATCACTTCATATGTATTTAATGTCCTTATATTTATTTATCTTTGAATATTCTGTATTCCCCAACTAAAATGAAAACTCCTTCAGGACAGGTGACAGTCTCATTGTCTTTTTGCCTAGCCCATAGTAGGTACTTAATAAATGTTTGCTGATTGATTGATTGCTATTGGTGGAGGAGGGTAATGTTGTCTCCCCCATAGGCAATTTCCTCCATTTTCACATAAGTTCTCTCTTGTAGAGCTTTATAAGTTTCCTGGAAAATATATTTTTATTAGCACTTGGTCCCTAACTAAGAACCCATCATTCCTGTATTTTAAGCTGTGTTCCAAACATATAATCCTATCACGTCTCAGTAATACTTGTGGGATCCAGATGTTCACTTTGTAATGAAAACTTTGCTGTGTTGCTGAGGGCTTCAAGTTTCTTTCCCTGAACTTTTTAATTCCTAGGAATGTTTTCTGTTTTTTAAATTAATTTTCCCCCAACAACAAAAACCTGTCTTCTCCCTCTCCCATCTTCGCTCCTCCCATTGAGAAAGAAAGAAAAACAAAATCTTTGCTATAAACATGTGGAGTCATGCAAAATAAATTCTTTCATTGGCCATATCAAAAAACCAATAATAATCTCAATCTTTATTCTGAATCCATCACCTTCCTACCCCGAGGCAGGTAGTATGTTTTATCATAAGTTCTCTGGAATTGTGATTGGTCATTGTGATGATCAGAATTCCCAAGCCTTTCAAAGTTGTCTTAAAATATTGTATAAAATTGTATATATATTGTATACAAATATATACAATATATATACAAATTGTATAAATTCGTTTTCTGCTTCTACTCATTTAACTCTGCATCAGTTCATCTGAGTCTTCTGAGGTTTTTCAGACACTCTTTCATCATTTCTTATAGCACAATAATATTTTATTTCATTAAGTGCCACAACTTGTTCAGACATTTCATAATTGATGAGTATTCCTTCAGTTTCCATTTTTTTTGTCATCACAACAAGAGCTGCTATAAATATCTTTATATATCCTTAGAGTTTGTTTTGCTTAGGACTAATTCCTCCTTTAACCCATCCTTCCTCTTGATACTACTGTTTCCTTCTCCTCTTTCTCTTCTATTTTCCAGGTGAATGAAATGTATTTCTGAATCCCACCCCTTGTGTGTGCGTCTTCCCTCCTTTGACCAGATCAGATGAGGAGGTTTAAATGTCATTCATTCTTTCATCTTTTTCTCCTTGTTTGTATAGACTTCTACTTTTGTACACTGATAATATGAAGCAGTGTTCTTCTCCTTCCTCTCCTTCCTCCCCCCACCCCAGTAGTATTCTCTCCTCTTTACACTCCTCAAAACACATTAAAATCACTTCTATGCTCACTACTAAATTAGACTGTCTCTAACACCCCCTGGTGATGATAGAGTTCTAAGGGTACATATATATTATTTCTCTATAAAAAAGAGTTTGTCCTTGTTTAAATCTTTATTTGCTCCCTGAGTTTGCTCAAATTTTCTTTCTTGTGTTTGCCATGACTCCTATATTTGCACTTCAAGGTCTCTAGGCAGCTTTGGTCTTTTGATCAAGAATGCTTAGAAGTCCTTTGTTTCATTAAATGTCTATTTTCCCCCCATAGCATAGTACTCAGTTTTTCTGGGCAGGTTATTCTTAATTGTAAGCCTGTCTCCTTTGCCATCTAGAATAACACATTCTAAGTCCTTGACTTCGTTATAGTGATGGTTGCTAAAACACCTGTCATCCTGACTGTGTCTCCTCAGAACTTGAATTCATTCTACTAGCTGCTTGCAGTATTTTTTTTTTCCCCTTTAACCTGGGACCTCTAAAACCTCTAGGTTTTAGATATAATATTCCTGGGAGTTTTCACTTTGACATTTCTTTTAGGAGGTGAGTGAATTCTGTATGTTTCTAATTTGCTCCCTGGTTCTCAAAGATCTGAGAAGTTTTCTTTTATAATTTCTTGAAATATAGTGTCTAGGTTCTTTAAAATATTTTTGGTCTTGGATTTCAGGTAGTTCAATGATTCATACATTATCTCTCCTTGAACTGTTTTTTAGGCTAGTTATTTTTATTATGAAATAATTTATATTTCCTTTTTTTTCCTGGTTTTTTAACTTTAAG
The DNA here is from genome assembly GCA_028646515.1 of Pseudochirops corinnae. Classification (NCBI taxonomy): domain Eukaryota; kingdom Metazoa; phylum Chordata; class Mammalia; order Diprotodontia; family Pseudocheiridae; genus Pseudochirops; species Pseudochirops corinnae. The sequence continues at coordinate 60,058,840 of CM053591.1, forward strand.
ATTTCTTATTGTCTCATGCAGTCATGATCTTCTGTTGGTTCATTCTAATTTTCAGGGATTTTGTTTCTTGGGCAAAATTTTATTTTAGCTTATGTCAAGCTGTTAACTCTTTTTAAACTCTTATCTCTTCCAAGAATTCTAGTTAAACTATGTTTTTCTTTGAGGCTTTGGGAATTGAGAACTGAGAGCTGTTGGGAGTCATTCTCTCCTAGCTTTGTGTCTTGAGTGTCTCTGTCCCTATGACATCTTTTTACAAACTTGTTCTTTTTTTGCTCATTCTTCTAGCCTATTTTCTGACTTTGAACATTATATTAGGGCTAGATTTTGTACACTTTTGGAGGGAATGTTTGGGTTGACCTTGTAGCCTCTTGGATCCTGATGCTTCTTTCTTGGGACTATTGAGTATCATGTCATTCTAGGATATCTAGGACAGCATAGGCTGGGAACCTATAGGTTTTCAATGGATCCAGTCCAAGGTAAAGTCTGATCATTGTGGGTCTGAGTTCTCAAAGCTCCTGATTTAGTTTTGGATCTGTGTAATATGCCTCTGGGCTTGCCCCTGGTTAGAGTGCCGGACTCAGCCCCCTAGGAAGTTCTACTGGTTCAGAGTGATAGAACTTCAGGATCCCTTTTAGTCTGAATTCCTGCAGGTTTCCACGTGGGTTAGAAGCTAGAACTGAAACTCTTCTCTGCTAGGTGGCATGGGAGGGAGGTGGGAAGGGGGAGGGGGGCAGAGACATAAAGCTACTCTTTGCTTCTGTACTTGCTTTTAGCTCAGTATACAACCTAGGCGCTGTGACTGTTCCTCACCCTAAGGAATGCCATATCTAGACACAATTCCTCTTCTCAGTCAACCTTGGATCTATGACCTGGAATTGGATAGTGAGAAACAGAACTTCCAGGTGGCAACTATGCTTGTATCCTATATAAGTATAGACACCTCTGTGTTGTATTTGGGACATCTTCTTTCCCTGATGTACAGTCTCTCCCTGGGATGGAAAACTCCATGAGGCCATGGCACAACTAGGCCCCATCCCCAGTGAATGGAGACTTTCCTATCTTATTATAGTCACCTGAGCTGGAAAAGCGATTAACTGATTTTTTTTTTTTGGATGTCCTTAATGGGATTTGATCTGGTGTATTTTCTAGATCTTTGTGGAGAAGTTTTGGGAATAGTATAGTTCAGCTATATTTCTTGTTACTCCACCTTCTTAAGTTCCTCCCCAGGGATACTTTCTGTTTTCCTTCTTGACATAGCTTTTCCCCTCACATGAATTACCAGAAGTAGTCTGTACTCACCACATTCATAAGGAGGCTCTTCATCCATGGGTACATAGATATATAGAAAATAAGGTTGCTTCTTTATTTTTCAAATTAAGGTGACTTGTAGCTACCTTGAGATGCCCTTGGCAGGTATTCTGATCGTAAACCACAACTAATTTATCTCTTCGTCCTCTGACCAATATTGGAAGGTTCTTTTTCCTGGTAGCACAAGTCAGTTCTTATTGTCATTCTTTATAATACAAGAAACTTCCTCTTTAAAAAATCCAGCTCTGTCCTCCAAGGACTGAGCTGTTAGCCATAGCTATTACATAGCTCTATAAGCTCAGTGGTCCTTTCCCGTCCTTTCTTTCTTTGTGGCGCATTCTTCCATCCTTCAGCCCCTTGACCCCAGTTAGGTTTTCCCTCTTCTTCTTCAGCTCCATTTTTGGTGCTATTTTCCCCTTGAAGCACTGTTTAAAATCTTTGAAGGAACACATCATTCTTCTTATAGTCTGAAGAGCAGAGTATCAATCTTCCCAGAGCTTTATATTCACTTCAGTAGGGAGAGCCATCTACATTTTGTACACACATTGCTGTTCTTGAAGAGGACCAGTGACAGCAGAGAGGCGATGCCATGACTTGCAAGTGAATTGGATTTAAGTGAAGTAGAGTCAGGCAAAGTCACCAGCTTCACTTTCTCCTCTGGAGCCATCTGGGTGCAGTGGCCAGATATTCATCAGGACACCTGGATGTGACCCACGATGCAATGGAGGGCCTTGGCCTTTTCAAGCTAAGGTCTTTCCCAGGTCTATGGCTAACAGCTCAGCCCTTGGAGGGCAGGGCTGGATTTTTTGAAGAGGAAGTTTCTTCTCTGGCAAGTTCAGAAACAAAGAGTAGCTTTATGTGTCTGCCCCCTCCCTCCACTTCCCCCTATGCCCCTACCTTCCACCTAGCAGAGCAGAGTTTCAGGACAGCATAGATTGCAAGTGTAACTTTTAACCCAAGGGTCTATTGTAGGGGAATCCCTCATCACTGGAAATCAATAACCTGCACCTGCCAGGGGGGAAGAGAAGAGTGGGAGAGAAGAGAGTCTCCACTGGTTCTTCTGACTTATGGTTTTGAGAAAGAAGGTGGGGGATGTCAATCTCCCTTTACCAGGAAAGAAGGAATGGGAAATGCCTGGAAAAGCATGTTGAGTCCAAATTGTTAAGAGCTTCAAATGCTAAGTTAAGGAAAGAGAGTTTTATTGAATAAATAAAGGGATTCGATCAATCACTCAGTCAACAATAAGCATATATTAAAAGGTACTATGTGTCAGGCAGTGTGTTAAGTGTTGGGGATATAATGAAAGGAAAAAAAAAACCCTGGCTTCAAGTTCACATTCTAATGAGATAGACAACCTGTAAAACACTATACGTATTTAATGGGGGTTTGGCACATTCCTAGAACACCTGAGATAGTGTCAGTCACATCGAAGATGCTGGGGGGAACTGTTTTGGGGAGACCAGAGAACTAGAGCACATATGGACGTTGTGCGTTCGCCTCGCTGAGCTTAGAAGACACCCTTTCCCATTGACTGGGTTTTGGTATCCTTAAAGCTATCTGACAACAGCACTGGTTATGGGTTTAGCTTGCATTCTTCTCTAAGGCTGAAGGACTTCCTCATTAATAGTTGCTGAGACCATTTGGTAAGGGGGAGAGTGCTAAGGTCTCCTTATCCCCATTTTAGTCATGTCACCCTGAAAAATGGCACTGGGGCTTTGGTTTTTTCATTTGGTCTTTTCTATGCTATTTGTAGGGAGTGGGGTTTCTGATCCAGCCTGGAAATTTGAACTATCATGAGATCAGAAATCCAGGCTGAGTGTTGCAGCCACGCTGTCAGAGGTATCCTGAAGAGCAGGCTTCTAGAAGAAGATGGCACTGCCTGCTCTGGACTTGAACTTGGTGAAATTAAGGCCATGTAGGTGCTGCTAAATTGTTAGCCTAAACTTCACCCTCTTCTGCCTAGAGCCTGAGGTGATAACAGGGAAATTATGCCCTGAGGTGTTAGAGAAAGTGTTTGTGGGTTTGTTCTTGCCTTTTTACAAAATCTTTGAAGTAACTGTCCCTTCCTAAAGTGAATATTATATAAAGTGGTTAAATATAACAGGAATGCTGGCTTATCACTGGAACCCTAATAATTTGGAGAACACTATTGGGGGGGGGGGACTTGAGGTATCCTAGAGAAGAAGGCTTAACCGTCTTTCAGCGTAGCTAAGGATCTTAAAGGGGGGCAGAATGTGACTGGCCTGGGCCTGAGACAGTGGTGCCAAAACATTGGTGTGACATATACAAGATAGATACAGGGCAAATTGGAAAGATTTTTGAGCAGGGACGTGAAAGGATCAGCCTTACAATTTAGAAAGATTAACTTGACAGCTCCATGTAGGATAGATTGAAGGAAGGAAAAAAACCCGAGGCAGGAAGAGCTGTTAGGAAGCTATTACAATAGTCTAGGTGAGAGGCAATGGAAGCCAGGATTAAGGTGGTATCTGAGAACAGAGAGAAGGGGACAGATTTGAGAGATATGGGGATGATAGAAATGATAGGAATGATGGGATGTAAGGAGTGAGCGACCCAGTATTTCTGAAGGTTGGAATCTGGGTGATTTAGAGTATGGCAGGGCCATTGATGAAATTAGAAATGTAGCAGAAGGAGAAGATTTGGGGGGGAAAGTTTAAGTTCAGACATAAACATACTGGGTTTGAGATACAGAAGGGAAAACTCGACAAAGATATCCAGAAAGCTGTTAGAAAAGAGGGTTTAGAGTTCCAGAAAGAAGGGGTGTCCCTGGCCTTTTAGAAACTCGACTTTCCTTATTTGTAAAATAAAAGAGTTGGACTAGGGGCCCTGCAAACACTAAATGCTATGGTACTATAGGATCCTATGTTGCGTTTGAGGTGCTGATGTAATTGAAAGGAGAGTCTGGAGCTTCAGAGGTGTGTGTGTGTGTGTGTGTGTGTATGGTGTGTGTGTGTGTGTGTGTGTGTGTGTGTGTGTATGGGTGTGTGTGTGTGTGTGTGTGTGTGTGTGTGTGTGTGTGTGTGTGTGTGTGTGTGTGTGTGTGTGTGTGTGTGTGTGTGCGCTCTCAAGATTGAGGAGAAGGGATAGCAGGGTTGGATAGTAAAAGCAGTGCTGGTTTTAGAATCAGAAATCTTGGATTCAAATGCGAGCTCTGATACTCCTCCACTAGGTGATCCTAAGCATTCACCCTCTCTGAATCTCAGCTTTTTCAGGTATCTAATAGGAATAATAATAATATATATATATATATATATATATAATATAATATAAATAATAATAATATTTATCCCATTAAATTGTTGTGAGGAAAGTATGTTGTAGATTAAACAAATCTATTAAATTACTATCATATGGAAGACACTGGGGCCAAAAAGAGGGGAACAAAACAGCTCTTGCCTTGAAGAAGTTTGCCTTCTACTCATTAGCTGATCTTAAATACCAAGCCCATGCCTCATTCCATCCAGCCATCCGCCATGACACCCCATCACAGCCATTGAGGGCATCTGATCACTGACTGACTTGCCCCATCAGCAATGGCAATACTCCTAACTGGGACCTTCAGAGACCTTGTCCCCCTCACCCAAGGGGAGCTAGTCCATTAAATTTGAGGACTGACCCTGGGGATAGAGCTATCAGCACTAGACAGTAAGTCAATCCTTACTTCCCTTCTCTATTTCAAGCTTGCCCCAGACCACACTTGATCTTATTAAATAAATATTCCTGTTGAAACTGGAAAGGGCAGAATAGCAACCACATCAGCAATAATGCTGACTAGCATTTATCTGCAAAGCCCTTTACATGTGTTATCTAACTAGATTCTCCTAACTCCCAAAGGTAGGTGCTATTACTATTGTTATCTTCATTTTGCAGATAAGGGAACCGAGCAGAAGCTAAATGACAGGACCAGACCTCACACAGCTAATTAGCACTTGAGGGAAGATTTGAACTCCGATCTTCCTGACTCTAAATCCAATACTCTCTGTTCTCTCAATGAACTGCCCTATGGCTGCACTTGTGATCCCTCTGACTACATTAGATCAAAGTTTCTTTCCCTGCCTAGAACTCTCCTATATGCGCTGTAGCCTCCGGGGACAAGGACCATCTCACCTTTCTGTGTGTATCCCTACCCCCTCACATAGTTCCTGAGACACAGAAGGCACTTAATAAATGCTTCTTGATTGATTATTGTTGCAAGTCATAAGACTTTCTATATGTATTATTTTTTTACCTCCTTGAGCCTCAGTTTCCACAGATGTAAAAAGAAAAAAATAGAAATTGGACTAAATTGTCTCTAGGGTCCTTCTAGATTTAATATTTTGCACTTTTGGTGAAAACTTGGAAATCATCAGCAAATTAATAATAATGGATGAGAATGAATGAGATCAAAAAGAGGTGATGGGAGAGAGACAGAGACACAGAGGGAGACAGAGAGAAAGAGACAGAGACAAAGATTCAGTGAAATAGAAAGAGAGACAGGCAGGCAGAGAGAGATACAGACACACACAACACTTGAAGGTAAGAAGAAAAAGATAAGCCAGCAAAGAAGGCAGGGAAATGCTCTCAGAGGTAGGTGGGGAACTAGAAGACTTTGTTGTAGTTGTTTTTGGAGGGTGGAAGGCAGGGCAATTGGAGTTAAGTGACTTGCCCAAGGTAACACAGCTAGTGTGTCAAGTGTCTGAAGCTTGATTTGAATTCAGGTCCTCCTGATTCCAGGGCTGTTGCTCTACTCACTGCACCACCTAGCTGCCCCCTTTGTTGCTGTTTTAATTCCATCATGTTTGACTGTGTGGACCATACTGTCCATCAGGGTTTTCTTGGCAAAAATAATGGACAGATTTGCCATTTCCTTCTCCAATGGATCAAGATGAACAGAGATTAAGTGACTTGCCCAAGGTTACATAGCTTGTAAGTGTCTGAGAGGCTGGATTTGAACTCAGGTCTTCCTAACTCTAGGCCAGGGCTCTATCCACTGAGCCATCTATCTGCCCTAGGACACTTTAGAGTCCTGCATATAAATTATACCAATGAATACTAAAGGGCTGTTACTCTACTTCACTACACCTAAGTTAGAAATTGTGAGGACCTGGAATCTGATGCTAAATTGTATTCTCAGTCATTTACCAGGAAAGGGGCAAATTTAACTTTTGAGTAAAGGAACACTAGGCTTCTATTTTCCCAAGGAGGCTGCCTGAAAGACCACCTATGGAAAACACTCCAGACACCTGCCCTCTGAGAAGCTCTCTTCAAGCTGAGAATGATGAAGACAACCTTTCCCCTGTAATTTCACCCTCCCCCACCTGCTCTGCAGCTTATGGAGAAATATGGCATAATTGCTCACATTATAGGCCTGCAATGAATCAGCTCCCTCTCAGCTGATAGTGTTAGTGACAGGTGATTACATCAGCACCCTGTGAGCCTCAGCCTGGCCTGAGCATCAGTGTTATTTACTGGTCCATCATGCATAATTGTAGAGTTTAATTTTATCTTCACAAACCCACAGGTGCAAAACGCCGGATAAAGTTCTTTAAGGGGGTCCGGTGAGAAGGCGAGCCAGACACCCCACACACAGCAGCTTTCAGGGTGGCAGGCTCAAATTAAATCATTATAGAGGGAGGAATAATCCTAGTAGGTTCAGAAAATCAGTTTTAAATTCAGCCTGCTAGCAAAATTCTGAATGTATTTACTTTCTAGATTTCATTTCTCCATCCATATTAAAGCTCCATAGCATAATCAATTATGGGCTTATTGCAAAGCACAATAGGATTCAATCTCTAGGAATGCCTCTGGGTATGTTTTAGGAGGACGATAAAACTAATAGTAATGGGTCTACAACTTCTAAGGCTAAATTCCGCAGTTACAAATTTTATAAATAAATAGAAGGCATGTCAATTCCCAGTCACCCAGCTTGAAGTCTCTCATATTGATACACCAGGACCTTCTATCTCATGGAGATAGCTGGCTTTCCCAGTTTGAAGTGATGTGGTGGCAGTGATGATGAGGTGGGGGATGTTGCTGAAGTTACATTCTCATCTTTTTCATGTGAAAGTAAAGAAAAGATCCAGAGAAACTAGGAAAGGTAGAATGGCTTCACTCAGGAGCCACCTGGTATTCAGGCCTCTGACTATTTGAGATTAAAAATCAAAGCAAAATAAAGCCAGTTGGGTTCTTTGAGTTTGTCACACAGTTTTAGTCTACAATCCTGATCAAATTGTTGTTGTTATTGAAAGGTTCTGAAGACCTGCCTATCTGGAGAATGTTACTTAGAGGTAGGACCTTTTAGCTCTAGGACAGTGGTTCCCAACCTTCCTAATGCCATGACCCTTTAATACTCATATATGGGCATATATGCATGTGGGCAGACCCACCTGGAGACAGATAGAGGAGTGGTGTCTCAGTTCCTAAGACCATTGGAATTATGTGTTTTCTGATGATTTTAGGCGACCCTTGTGAAAGGGTCGTTCGGCCCCCAAAGGGGTTGCGACCCGCAGGTTGAGAACCACTGCTCTAGGAAGAGACCATTAGGTTCAGCCATTTCATTTTACAGAAGAGGGGACCAAGGGCCAGAGAAATCCAGTGACATGTTCAAGGTCATGCAGAGAATTAGTAACAGAGCCAGCATTTGAACCTGTCTGCCTGATTCCAAATCCAGGGCTCATTCTATGCTGCCTCCTGCACAGCGGTGAATAAACCAGGACTCTGGATGGGTAGGGTAAAGGCTCTGAGCCACAGGGGCGATTGTTCCTCTTCTCAAGAAGAAGTTGGTTTCTGATCGTTACCCACACTTCAGTCCACTTTAACACAACAGTTTAATTCAGTGGAATGGTTCAAATCCTGGATCCAATACTTACTGTTATATTTTGTCACTTCCATTGTATGACCCCAGACAAGTCACAGGATCTTAGATTTGAAACTGGAAGAAAAAAAAGTCCTTAGATGTAAAGGTCCAACCCCTTTAATTTATGAGAGAAGTGAATAGATCTGCTGAAGTCACACACATCGTAGTGTCTTATTCAGAGGACCAACAAAGGAATGTGTTTCGTCAACTGTCAACATGAGTTTGGTCAGATGGGCAACAGTGATTACTTTTCATCTAGAAAGAATATAGAAGTCCTGGTCAGGATTGGCTGAACGTGTCCGAACACGACCAAAGCAGAACTCATTAACTTTCCCTTCAAACCCTCTCTTCCCTCCCCTTCCCCCTTGCCTGTTACCATAGAAGGCAATACTAACCTCCCAGTCCCTCAGACTCATAACATAAGAGTCTTTGGATACCTCTGTATCTTCTACCCGTCTTATCAAGGCTGCTGTTCAAAGCCCACAGACTTCCCCTTCCTTCTCCCCTCTGACAATGATACTTCTCTAGTACCACCCTCATCACCTCACACCAGGGATATTGTAATATCCTGCTGGTGGATCTGCCTGCCTCAAGTCTCTCCTCGCTCCAACCCATCTCCATTCAAAGTGATTTTCCTAAAGTGAAGGTCCAATCAGGTTGCCCTCCTTCCCCTCAGTAAACCCCAGTGGCTCCCTATCACCTCCAGGATCAAATACAAAACACTCTGTTTGGCATTCAAAGCCCTTCATGACCTTTATAGCCCCCTCCTACATTTCCAGTCTTCTTACACTTTATTCCCTGATAAGTAATCTTGGATTTAATGATGTTGGCTTAAATGCTGTTCCAGTACAGGCTTTTTATCTAATTGTCCCCCGTGCCTGGAATGCTCTCTCTCCTTAACTTCTGTCTCTTTCCTGGTTTCCCTTAAGTGCCAATTGAAGTCCCACCTTCTACAAGAAGCCTTCCCTCATCCTTCTTCGATCTAGTGCCTTCCCCTCTGCTAATGATGTCCTACTGGTCCTATGTATAGCTTGCTTGGAATATATCTGTTTGTATGTTGTCTCCCCTATTACACTGAGAGCTCCTTGGGGATGGGGATTGTTTTTTACATCTCTTTGTATTCCCAGAACTTAGCACAGTGCCTAGCTAGTAGGTGCTTTGTAAATGTCTGTTGATTGAAGGAGTGATAGCTCTTTATGAAGGCACATTCAAATTAGGGCTCAGAACCCATTCATAGAGAGTGCCATAAATAGTTTGGTCTGACACCAGCCTACTATTTCTCCAGCCTGAGATAGATACCATTTGAATCACCTCTTTGAGTGAATGGGGTGACTGAAAAGTGTAGAGAGCTCTAAGACCCCTGCTAAAGATGTATCTTAGCTAGAAAAGGAGGAAGAATGATTATAGGCAGTGTTAAAATAGTAGAAACAGAAACTGAGACTGGATTCCCACTCTGCTTATTTACTGTGTGACCTTGAACAAGTCACCTTCCCTAGTCCTCATTTACCTCAGTTATAAAAGGAAGGGGGCTGGCTAGATGAGCTCTAAAATAATTTCCAACCAATAAATTTTGTGCATCCTCCAGCTGTCTCCCATGTGCACAAGTGAATTTACCAAATTAGCTAATTGTTAGCTCAGAATAATGTAAGAGATGAGATAGAAGAAAGCAAAATTTCAGTGTATTGGGGCTAGGGGCATGACAGCAGGGAGTACTAGGTAGGAGAGGGGTCAGCATTGGGAGCCAATCCTGCAAGAACAGGCTTTAATGGGGATCCCTGGACCACTCGGGTGGAACACCAAGGGACTTTTCCAGAGAGAGAAAGGTTTGGACAACAGGGTATTGGTGGTTAGTGCCTGTGGAGGATGATGCCTATGGGGGGAAGAGTGATGAAGGTGCACTTTGCTTGACTTGACATTTTTGCCTAGGGCCTGCCCAGATACAAGAACTCCAGATTCTTAGTGGTGCCTTCCAGGTCTCTGTATCAGACACCGGGAACAAAAAGCAATTTCAATATACAGAGTATTTCATAAATGCCTCAGGAGCCACTAAGCAGAAACTAATTATAGAACACTTGAGTGAATCTTTCTCTGATCCCTCTAACCAAATCTGATCTCTGAACCCCCGCCAAACTTTCATGTGCCTTTCTTAAGACATTTATCTCATTCTTCTTGTATTAGAGTGATTCTTCCTTGAACCTCTGTCACTTACTCTATGAAAATTATAATAAACCCCTTCTTTCCTCAATACCCATCTTCTCTCCTCATTTCCCACTCCCACACAAAGCCACCAAAGAGAAAAACAAAAACATCCTGTATCTCAGTCCCCTCCTTTATACATGGTAGGGATGGTAGAGGGGGAACAACAGGTAGGCACATAAGTGTAGCAGTCAAGGTAAGCCAATAAGCAATTTTTTTTTCAGCCAAAGTAAAACAAAGTTTATTAAAGATTTGCCATATCGGGGAGATTCTTGAGGAGCCTAGCATTTGTGACATTTGTATTAACAAGTGGGCCAGATTGAACCTCAGCTAGATTGAATCTGAGCCTCAATAAGCAATGCTGAAGAGCTTAGTATTGCTGGGCGCTATGCTAAGCACTGTTGCTGTTGATCCTCTGTTTTTTGAAGACATCACAGTGACATCACAGGGTGATGTCTTGACTTGAGATGAATCATATTTAAGTGAGGAAGAGTTACACAGTGTCAGCATCACTCTCTTTTCCAGAGTCATCGAAGTCCAGGGGCAGGACAGAAATCAGGATTACTGGTGATGGCTCAGGATGCAGTGGATCACCTTGGTGGCTTCAGTGTCTGACCAAGTTGTAAGTTCTTCACAGCTCTTGCTTCAGCCATCTTCATGGCTGCTAGAATAAATTGTTCTTATTTGCCCATTCCACTGGGGGAAGTCTTTATGTGCTTGGGGAAGATATTTCCCTAACTCACCAGCAGGTCTGAGGCCTCTTGGTTTCCCTACACCTGGTTTATCTCATTTGCTAAGATGATTTTACCGGTGTGTAGTTTCTGTACAGCTTCATGGAGTCACAAGTAAGAGTTGGGGGGGACAGGTGGACACCACAGGTGGATGAGTGGCCCTGCAAAGGGTTCAGCAAGCCCTCCCACCAGAAGCGCTAGTCCTCCTGGAATACCCTATCCACCCCAAAGTACTGTTCAAAAATGAGCAAAAAGAAAGAAAGTTTCTGCCCACAGGGAGATTTAGTGAGGAAAGACCAAAGGAGTGCTGACCTGGATACTTTCTCAACATGGAGGGTCTGAGAGGAACTGACACAGAAGGAGGGAGGCTGCAGGGGGTGTCCCAGGGTGAGAAGGCAGCTGGAGGCATAATGGTGAAGTCTGGAGAGTCAGGAAGGGAGTGAAGTGAAGAAGCACAAGTAAACCAAGGAGGGAGAACACACCGACAATTAGAACAATTGGGGTGATAAAGGTTTTTCAGAGGAAGTGATTCCTAAGCCTTGAAGGACAACTTCAAAAAGTAGAGATGAAGAAGGCAATGAAATCCAGACATGGGGTGCAACTTGAATAAAGGCAATGTGATTGATTATGGAACATCGGATCAAAGGAATGACTAAAATTTGTTTGACCAGGATATAGAATCTGAGAAGGGGCATAAAATGAAATAAGGGGCATAAAATGAAATAAAATGAGAAGGCAGGAGGGAGCCAGTTTGTGCAGGGCCTTCAATGCCAGGCTAATTGGCATTTTGTCCTCAAGGTAATAGGGAGCCCCTGAAAGTTTTCAATCAGGAGTGACAGTGTTCAGATCTGTGCTTTGGCAGCTGCGTGGAGACAGATGGATAGATGAGAGATCAGAAGCAGAGAAAGCAATCAGGAGATGAGAGAAGATGAGGGCAGGAGCTAGCATGGTGGCCATGCGAATGGAGAGAGCGTGACAGATGCCAGAGATGGTGGCGATTATTGGAAAGAGGGCTAGGAAGTGGGAAGGAGACATAAGAGGTCAGGATGACTCCAAGTTTACAAATACGCTTCAGGGGACAGGTTTGCTAATGAAAGAGACTTGGGAGCTTTATTCTTCTTAACATAGTCAGTGAGCTTCAGCCTCTTCTTTTCCTTTCCTTTAATTCCTCTTCTCAATTATCTCATGAACTTGTTTACTCCTCCCAAGTCTCTTCTTTCTCAGCTACTTGCTGGGTTGCCTGCGAGTTGGCTCCTTCCTATATACCCTAGTCCTGACACTAGGGAGGGTGTTTTTTAAATTTTTGGAGGTAATAGGGGTTAAATGATTTGCCCAGGGTCACACAGTTAGTAAATATTTGAGGCTGGATTTGAATTCAGGTCCTCTTGATCCCAGGGCTGGTGCTCTATCTATTATGCCACTCAACTGCCCCCTAACACAGGGTTTTAAAAAATGACATTTTGGTGTATAACTTATACACTCTAAATGTATAAATAACTAAATTTATTTAAAATAAATCTAAATAACTCTCTATTATCTATGAGAAACAGCTTCTACTACTACTACTGCTGTGGCTGCTACAGCTGCAACTGTGGCTAGGTGGCACAGTGTATAGAGTAACAGGCCTGGAGTTAGGAAGGCTCCTCTTCATGAGTTCAAATCTGACCTCAGACACTTACTAGCTGTAGATCCTGGACAAGTCACTCTACCTTTTTTGCCTCAATTTCCTCATCTGTAAAATGAGCTGGAGAAAGAAATAGCAAACCACTCCAGTATCTTTGCCAAGAAAACCCCAAGTGGGGTCATGAAGAGTCAGACTACACCACTACCACTTTCCAATGTTCACATTCATATAGCATTTACCACGTGCCTGGCATTGTGCTAAGCATTTTATGAATGTTATCTTATTTGATCTTCACAACAACCTTGTGAGGTAGATTCCCATTTTCCAGTTGAGGAAACTGAGGCAGAGGTTAAATGATTTACCCAGGGTCACACAGCTAGCAAGTGTTTGAAGGATATGAACTCAAGCCTTCCTGATTCCAGGTGAGTTCTCTATCTCTTGTGCCATCCATCTGTAGCAGACAACTACCTCTAATGAAACTATTATTACTTATATCAGTAACAACAATTCACTTCCAGGTACCACTGTATCACTTACAAAATGTTTTCCTCATAACAACCAGGTCAGGTAGCCTGTGGAGGGGTAATTGTCTCGATTTTACAGCTGAAGAAGTGGAGGTGCAGAGAAATGAGGTGATTTACCAGGAATATGTGCATCTAGCAGGTGACCAAGCTGGATTTGGGATCTATTTCTCTTGGTTCTCTCGAAAGGCAGGTGGGCAGAGTGGCCAAAGAGTCAGGAATACTTGAATTCATGGTCTTCATGACCCTGGGCACGTCATTTCACCTCTCATTCATTCAATAAATATTTATAAGTGCCTACTATGTGCCAGGCACTAGGCTAGGGATATAAAAAAAGAGGGAAAAGGCATTCTCTGCCTTCAAAGAACTTACAGTCTAATGAGGGAGGCAACATGCAAACAGATACATACAAAGCAAGGTATACAGAGGTAATTAATAGGTGAAAGACACTAGAACTAAGGGGAGCTGGAGAAGACTTCCTGTAGAAGGTTGGATTTGGTGACTTTGTAGCTGGGAAGACCTGAATTCAAACCCAGCCTTAGACATTTACTAGCTGTGTGACCTTGGGCAGGTTTTTTAACCTCTGTTTTCTCAACTGTAAAATGGTGAAAATAATAGCACCTACCTCCTAGGGTTGTGGTGAGGCTCAAATAAATTGGTGTTTGTAAAACACCTAGAACAGTCACTGACACATAATAGGTGCTAAATACTAGCTGCTATCATCATCATCACCACCACCACCATCATCATCATCACCACCACATCACCATCACCACCACCACCATCACCATCACCACCACCACCATCACCATCACCACCACCACCACCATCACCACCACCACCACCATCACCATCATCATCATCATCATCACCACCATCACCCTCACCACCACCACACCACCACCACCACCATCACCATCACCACCAACACCACCACCATCATCATCACCATCACCACCACCACCACCACCATCATCACCATCATCATCACCACCATCACCACCACCATCATTATCATCATCACCACCACCACCATCATCACCATCACCACCACCACCACTATCACCATCATCATCACCATCATCATCACCACCATCACCATCACCATCACCACCACCACCACCACCACCACCACCACCACCACCACCATCACCACCACCACCATCATCACCATCACCACCACCACCATCATCATCACCACCATCATCATCATCATCACCATCACCATCACCACCACCACCACCACCACCACCATCACCCTCACCACCACCACCACCACCACCATCATCATCACCACCACATCACCATCACCACCACCATCACCACCACCACCACCACCACCATCATCATCACCACCACCATCATCATCACCACCACATCACCATCACCACTACCATCATTATCATCATCACCACCACCACCATCATCACCATCACCACCATCACCACTATCACCATCATCACCATCATCATCACCACCATCACCATCACCATCACCACCACCACCACCACCACCACCACCACCACCACCATCACCACCACCACCATCATCATCACCATCACCACCACCACCATCATCATCACCACCATCATCATCATCACCATCATCATCATCACCACCATCACCATCACCACCACCACCACCGCCACCACCACCACCATCACCATCACCACCACCATCACCACCACCACCACCACCATCATCATCATCATATTAGACAGTGAAGATCTAAGTAATCCGCCAACGTGTTAATTAGTCCTAGTCATTTCAGAAGCTGATTATATTAATAAATTGATTACTGTCAGTTACTCACTTACCCAGACCTATGCTAGACACTGTGTAGTGGTGTGGAGATGGGAAATGAAAGAAATAATAGTAAACAAAGCCTCTACCAAGAAAGAACTATTTGGGCACTCAAGATATTCACACATAACACAATTGAAAAACAATTAGCTCCAACATTCTGGGACACCCAATTCAATTAAACAGACATATATTAAGTACACAAAAGGCAGAGACAGCCAGAACAGAGGGCTGTTCCTAGCCTGAACTGAAAGTAGTTTCTAGAACGAGGAAAACCTGGGAAAATGCTAGGCACTGTTACAGACTTGAGGAGAGAAAGACAGCAATATCTTACCTCAGGGAGATTATATAATACTGAAGGGATGTGTGGAAAACATCGATGAATAAATACAAAGTAATGTGAGAAGAGAGAGAAACTCTCTTGGGATGGGGAAGCAACGAAGAAAGGCTTCACTGAGGAGATGGTCCCTAAACTGAAATGGGAAGGACGATAGGGATGATGGTTGGCAGAGTTGAGAAGGGACTATATTATAGGCGTTGTACGTGAGTGTGTGGAGGAGTAGAGGGCTACAGAAGAGAGAGAGGGTACTACTGGCTTGTGTGAATGCAGAGACAGGAGATGGCATATCAAATATGAAAAATGGTTAATAGTGCAGTTTACCTAAAATGTAGATTGTGCAAAAAGAAATACTAAGAAATAAGGTTAGAGATGCAGGTTGGAAGCAAACTGTAACCTTTCATGAAGTTCATGTTTTGTCCTAGAACAGTGGTTCTCAATCTGTGGGTCGCGACCCCTTTGGGGGTTGAACAACCCTTTCACAGGGGTCACCTAAGGCCATCGGAAAACACATATTTCCAAAGGTCTTAGGAACAGAGACACCACTCCTCTAGCGGTCTCCAGGTGGGTCCACCCACATGCCAATACGCCCACATACGAGTCTTAAAGGGTGGCGGCATTAGAACCATTGTAGAGGTTATAGTGAGCAACTGAAGGTTTTTGAGGAAGGCAGTAACAAGGTCAGACTTGTGGGCTTTCAGAAGATTATTTTGAGAGTGTTGTAAGCAATGAATTGCAGCAAGGAGAGATTGAAAAGGACACCAGTCAGGATGTTGTTAAAAGGAAAATTCTTTGTTCGGGCTTCTGTTGTGACTAAGGAGGCAAAACTCAGGACAAAGAGAATTTAAAGAGTTTATTAAAGTCTGTCAAGGTAGCAGTATGTTAACTTGACCAACTGATCAGTGGTGATCAGCAATGGCTTCAAGATGGGACTAACTTTTATTGATGACTTTGGGTCTAGGTCAGTAAAAGGGCTCAGGCCAGTGCATCTTTGTTCCTTCCCAAGGTACATGACAATTTCCAGATACAAAAAGGGAGGGGATGACTTCATATGTGGTAAATATCAGTTAATAGACACCTTCCCCCAACACTGATTGACAAGCAAGTTTGGGAACAA
>CM053591.1:60075829-60092437 GCA_028646515.1 Pseudochirops corinnae
AGTGGGCATCAGGAAGAGCGTCATACAGAAGATAGTACTAGTGCTCGTACAGTTTGAAAAGAAATCTGATTGACCTTTGATGGGGAAAAAATAGCCTTTCAGAATTAGATTCAGTGGACAGAAACTCTATCTTTAATGGTTTGGGGGTTGGATTTTTTTCCCCCTTCTTTTATTTGGTTTTTTTTTTCCATAGATAAGACTACCCTCAATAGCATTGAATGTGGCAATCATCCAAAAAATTTGGGCTAAATAGGCAGTTAAACCACTGATTCAAGTGTACACTTTGAGTAGTTAAGGGAGGTAAGGGTACAATGTATTAACAGATGGTGTTTTTACTGTGCCTGTCCTTTGTATCATTATTAGTGGGGAAACGCTGAGCTACTAAGGTCATCTTAGTCGCTCGTTGTCTCATAGATAGAGTACAAAGCCCTGGACTTGGAGTCTGGATGACCTGGGTTTAAATTCTACCTCTGAACCTTAATAGCTGTGTGATGCTCCCAAATAATGCCTTAATCTCTGAGCCTCAATTTCCTCAGCTAAAAACTGGAGATAATAATAACACCTTCCTCACAAGGTTGTTTCAAAGGACAAAGACTGGGTATTTAAGGCACAAGTCACAACCTCTCTGAACCTGTTTGCTCAGCCATAAACAGCACCTACCTCACAGGTCTGGTGTGAGGATCAAAGGAGATAATGTATGTAAGGCATGTTACCAGCCTTAAGGTGTTGTTTAAAAGGGAACAAAGATAGTGATGACAATATGTTGGGGACATGAAAGGAAGCGAGAGGCAGAATACTCGGAAGGTTAAAAACTCTGCAATATCCTTGAGGAAAATATACCCAGAATAACAGTTAGCTTTGACAATTCGTGTCAGTGAATTACCTCCAGAGATTGCCAGATTTCCTCACACACACACATACACACACACACACACACACACACACACACACACACACATACACACACACACACATTCCTTTGCAGAGTTTTGCTACTTCCACAGATTATTAAAGTGTGTGAATCCCAAGCAGCTCCAAACGTTGCTTGATCAGCGGAAAGAGCTTAGACCTGCATTCAAACCTGTCTCTGACAATAGCAGGCTGTGTGACTGTGGGGAACCTTAGTTTCTTCATCTTAAAAATGGGGATAATAATATTCACCATGCCTTACCTCTCCAATAACTTACGTTATGAAAAAGAGCTTTAAGATTTACAAAACGTAAAGGTAATATAGTAGAGAAAGAACCATGGATTTGGAGAAGATCTGGTTTCAAATATCAGCTCTGTCATTTTAAAGTTATATTTTGTTGCTGTTGTTGTTCAGTTATTTCAGTCTTGTCAGACTATTTCTGACCCCATTTAGAGTTTTCTTGGCAAAGATATTAGAGTGGTTTGCCATGATTTCCTCCTCCAGATAATATTATGGATGAAGAAACTGAGGCAGAGAGGGTTAGGTGACTTGTCCAAGGTCACACAGCTACCATGTGTCTGAGGCAGCATTTGAACTCAGGTCTTTCTGACTTTGCTCTAGCCACTGTGTCACCTAGCTGCCATTACTTACAGGCTCTTGGAAAAGTAACCTCCCTGGGTCTTATAATAATAGTAAATGACATTTATGTAGCACCTACAAGATGCCAGATACCATGCTAAACACTTTAGAAATATTTTCTTATTTGATGCTTACAAGAACTCTGGGAGGTAAGTGCTATGGTTACCTGCATTTTGTAGTTGAAGAAAGTAAAGTTAAATGAAGTGTAGGGTCACACAGCTAGTTAAGTGTCTGAGGATGGATTTGAACCCAGCCCTCCCTGACTCCAGGTCCAGTGCTCTATCCACTGCACTGCCTAGCTACCATAGAATGAAGGGTTAGATTAGATGGTCTCTCTGGTCCCTTCTACCCCTACATCGCAGAATCACAAAGTTGGAAGGAGCCTCAAGAGTAATTTGCTACAATCCCCACCTGAACATGAATTCCTTTATAACTTCCTCGGAGAAGTCACTTAGCTTTTGTTTGAAGATCTCTCTGTCCTATGACCCTTTTCAGTGACTGAGTGTCAAGCCCAAAAACATAAACTCTGGAAACCCTATGTCTTTCCCCTTTAAAAAAAAAAAAAGAACCAAAACCAAAAACAAAACAAAAAAACAAAGGATAAACTACAAAGTCTTTGTGGTATTTAAAACCTTTCAAGATTGGGCTTTAAACAGTCTTTCTAAACTGATTTTCCATCAGGGAAAGAGAGAGCAACCAGGTCTATAACTTCATTCATAAAGGAGCTAGCTATTTGCTAAATAATCTACTTTTACCAATGCTGACTGATGCCTCCTTTAGTCTTGGACAATTCCCTACAGCACTGAGAAATTAAGTGACTTGTCCAAGGTCATGTAGCCAAGATGGGTCAGAAGTTGGCCTTGAACCCACGTCTCCCTCACTCCAATATTTATTACTGCCTTGCATTAATTCCTATATACTCCTCTTTCCTGTACTCTACATTTCAGCCAAACTGGTAATTCACATTCACTGTGCATATATTTTGTGTTAGAGGCAGGACCCATATTAAGTGTTTGACCCTTTCTACAAGTTGCTCAGTCTTTCAATAACCCAGGCTTCCCTGGGTGCCAGGGAAAATGCCAACCTGCATTAGTAGAAGTTTCCTATACCAATGAGATCAAGGGTTCAGTGCTACAATATATTTTGTGTTGACTTATCTTAACTTGTTGACTTAACAATCACCATGTTGTTATTTTTCCCGGCAGAACGTAACTTCCTTGAAGCCAGACTATTTCATTTTTGTCCTTATATTCTTAGTGCTGCCACAGTTTCTGGTACTTAACTGGTGATGAATACATTTGTTGAATTGAGCTGAGTGAGGATGGAGAGGTTTGTATTACAGCTCATGCTCCTAAACCTCAAAATTTATTCCCCAACTATTATTAAAATTGTTAATAATGGACAAAAGTAATATGGATAGAGAGACGAGTCAATACAATAGAATGGATATACCAGACATTCAACCAAATAGATGAAGATTAGTGTTTGATAAACCTTTAGAAAGAAATAATATTGGTAAAACATTCATTATTTTTAAAAATGGACTTGGGACTGAATACAGATGGAAGCATACTATTTACTCTCCTGTTCCTTCGTTGTTTTGTTTTCTTCTTTCTTGCGGTTCTTCTCATTAGTTAGAATTCTTCCTTACATGATGACTAATGTGAAAATACATTTAATATGAATGCATAAGTAGAGCCTGTATCAGATTGCACTCTGTCTTGGGGAGGGGGGAGGAAAGGGAGAGGGAGAAGATTTGGAGTCAAAATCTTATGGAAGTGAACATTAAAAACTAAAAATAAATGAATGGAAAATTGGTCACCTGTGTTCAGGAAAAGAATTAACCCAGACTTTATGCCATTTATGCTTGTATATGAATGGTGGTGATTGTTTAGTTGTTTCACTGATGTCCAACTCTTCTTGACCCCATTTGGAGTTTTCTTGGCAAAGATACTGGCATGGTTTGCCCTTTCCTTGTCCAGATCATTTTACAGATGAGGAAACTGAGGCAAACAGGGTTAAGTGACTTGCCCACAGTCATATAGCCAGTAAGTGTCAGAGGCAGGATTTGAACTCATGAAAATGAGTCTTCAGGATTCCAAGTCCAGTACCCTATCTATTGCACTACTTAGCTGCCCTAAAAGTGACCTTTGAGGTCATTTAATACACCTCCTTTAATTAACAGATGAGGAAAATGAGACCCAGCCCATGAAAGTTAAGTGATTTAAAGTTAAGAGATTACTCAAAGGGCAGCTAGGTGGTACAATGGCTAGAGCACCTGACCTGGAGTCAGAAAGACTCATCTTCATGAGTTCAAATCCTGCCTCACAAACTTATTAGCTATGTGACCCTGGACAAGTCATTTAACCCTGTTTGCTTTAGTTTCTTCATCTGTGGAATGAGCTGGAGAATAAGCTGGAGAAGGAAATGGCAAACCTCTCCAGTATCTTTGTCAAGAAAACCCCAGATGGGGTCATGAAGATTTGAGCATATTGAAACAATTGAACAACAAAAGAGGAAAAAAGGTAGAAGTACCTATTGTAAAGAGCCCCTTTTTTGGGGGGGGGGGGAAGGGCAGTAAGTTAGGTGGCACAGCAGATAGAGCACTGGGTTTGGAATTAGGAAGACTCATCTTCCTGAGTTCACTTACTAGTGGTGTGACCCTGGGCAAGTTACTTCACCCTGTTTGCCTCAGTTTCCTCATCTACAAAATTAGCTGGAGAAGGAAACGGCAAACCACTCCAACATCCTTGCCAAGAAAACCCCAAATGGGGTCATGAAGAATTAGACACAACTGAAGAACAAAAACATAAAGGTAACACAAGCTGTAACAGAGCCCATGTCCTCCATTTCCAAATTGGACACCCACTTTTAACTATAATTTACTGCCCACTCTTGTTGCAACAGAGAGGAAGGAATGACTTGGTAACTGAGGCCATATGAAGTGAGAGAAGGGTCGAGGAGAACCCCAAGGTTTCAATATGAGAGGCAAGGTACAAAGGGGTTTCCACAAATAAAACTAGTAGAATCAGAAGGAGGAATAGTTGAAGGAACTGTGGATGTTGAGCCTGGAAAAGAGAAAAAAAAAGTAGGATGGGATCCCTTTCTTTAAATGTCATGTAAAAAGGGATTCGAATTGTTCTCCTTGGTCCCAGAACTGAGAACAGCAGGCAGAAGGTTCAGGAAGGAAGAGATCTGCCCCATGAGGCTACAGGCTTCCTCAGGAAGTGGCTTTCAGGGCAGTAGAGAAATCCTAATGACTAATTCACAACTGTTGACCTACTCAATATTTTTCTAATACTATCTATTTCCAGGTTCTGAGAATTTACTAATTTGTTCTTAGTAGGAACACCTAGCTATCTGATAGTCTGAAATCAATATATAGGAAATAAAGATACTGCATATTTAAATTCAGTCTCACATACATTCCAAGAAGGAAAAAAATGGCATGGGAATGGTATCTATATTAGCCATCAATAATTTATGTATTTCATCTGCAAGACTTTAAGAGTTATACGATTTAAACTTATTTGTAAGCTGGAATTGAACCTTTATATGCAACACTCATAAGAAGTTATACACAAAGAAATATATTTCTGGGGTAAGTAAACATTTCTATACACAAAAGTATTTACTTTCAGATATGTGGATGTAGATTTCTTCAGTGGGACAAGATAAGTGTAAACATTTACTCAGTGGAAATAACTGACAAGTAGTTAGGAAATAAAAATATTTATTTTGTATATCTCTTTATTCTCTGTTAAATTGTTTCAACTGTAGTCCAACTACTAATTCCCAAGTTGGACTGGTAGGTCAGGAAATCTGGAGTTATTAACTTGGGCCATTTTTAAATTGTGAATAAAAAACTATTTTTAAAAAATAAATCCATATTAAAATATTCTAAAAATGCTCCCCACCCCATCTATGCCCATCAATTGAGGAATGATTGAACAAGTTAAGGTATAGGATTGCAACAAAATGCTGTTGTGCTATAAGAAATGATAAAGGGGATGGTTTCACAAAAACCTGGAAAGACTTATATGAACTGATGAAAAATGAAGTGAACAGAACCAGGAGAATAATGTATACAAACAGCAATATTGTAATGATAATCAACTGTGAAAAACTTAGCAACGCTGATCAATGTAATGATCCAAGATGGTGCAGGGCATAGTGCTGGGTCTGGAGTCAGGAAAACTCATCTTCCTGAATTCAGATTTGACCTTAGACACTAGCTATGTGACCCTGGGTAAGTCACTTATCCCTGTTTATTGCAGTTTTCTCATCAATACAATGAGCTGGAGAAGGAATGGCAAACTGTTTCAGTATCTTTGCCAAGAAAACTCCCAATGGGATCACGAAGAGTCAGACGAGTAAAATGACTGAACGATAACATGATGAAAAGTGCTATCCACTTGCAGATACAGAACCAATGGAGTCTGAGTGAAGATGGAAACATAGTTTTTTACCTTTTTATTTTTTTTTCAACAAGGCTAATGTGGAAATGTTTTGCATGATTTCATATGTGTAATGGGTATCATGTTTCTTGCTTTCTCAATGAGGGAGAGAGGGAGGGGGTAGAGGGAGAGAGAGGATTTGGAACTGAGAATAAAAATAAACAGGAAGGAAAAAATGGTAAACCACCCCCGGCCTTTATAAAATTTTAAAATAAAAATGTTCCCTTCCTCTGAGGAGAGTCTGATGGTTTCCAGAAGCAATTATCCACAGCCCATAAACAAAGGCCCTGCCTTGAGGCACAGATCAGGCCTCACTTTAGCCTTTAGACAATTTGTGGGTTTGTGTCATGACTGCCTTTGCAGCTGAAACTGCTAGAATCCTTGTGAAGGCAGCTAGAGAGACAGGCTTGAGGAGACTCGAGTCCAGTGTAGTTCCAACCTAGACATACAGCTCGAGGCAAGAGTTTTGTAGTCAGGGACATCATTTTTTGTGGGTTGTGAGTCACTGGTTTTTCCCACCCCTAGAAGGGAAATGTGGGTAGAAAACAGAGAGAGGAAAAATAACAAAATGGAATTTATGATAAATAGCTGGATTCAACTTTAACATTAAATGTCTGGGCAATTTGCTGGCAGATCCTCTTAATGTGACTTTTCATTCACATTTCCAGTCTGGTGTGTGAAGCAGTTCTTTGTATTCCTTCAATTATGAGGATTTTACCCACCTGTCTGGAAATGCCTCACCCTCCCAACCCCCCCCCCCCCCCCCCCCATTCCTGTGCTCCAATGACTCCAAAGGACTTGTCTCTGCCTGCAGGGCTCCGTTAACCCCTCCCTCCTCCCTTCTCCACCTGGTACAAAACAGTTGCCCAGGTGCAATCAATAGGGCTGGATAACTCACTGAATAGAGAGGTGAGTCAGAAAAAATTAAAGTGGCCCTGAACAAAAAGCGCGTAGGGATCCCTTGCCTGAGAAAATATTTGCCTGGGTATCGAGCAACGTCCTTGCTGCTGGAGATGTTTACCTGTTGCCTGGATTTTTGCATCTATTTACTTGGACTCCTTCACTTGGGAACCTGACCTGTGGTTACCTGTATCCTCTGTCTGTATCCCTGGTCCTAAGTCTCCTCATCTCTTAGCCCAAAGTCATGATTTCTGTCCAAGTTCATCTCCCATGATCCTCTTTACCTATTTGGATTGAAGTCTCCTTCCTGCCTGCCCAGGACAAACTTCTCAGTTTTTCTACTGTTTATGCTAATAGCCCTGCACTCATTGGATAGTTTTCCTGGGCTGCCACCCTTTTTTTTTTTTTCAAATGCTCACACAAAGGTGCTGTCCAATTCATTAATAAATACTGATCAGTCCCCTATCATATAATGTTAGACTTAAATAGAAAATAATTCCTTCTCAAGGCTTTCCTTCATGTTCCTGTCTCAATGTGTTGATATTAAACTTTCCATCCATGGGTTGTTTCCCATACTTAGTACTTGTCACCCCATATGAATAAAACAAAAAAGTCTTATCTAACTATATAGAAAAGTTATTATTGAGTCTGATGAGACTCCCATAAGGAGATGGTCTGAAATTTAGTAAACAGCAATGAAGTAGTATAGTATGGGCTGAAAGAATTCATGTTTAAGGCAAAAGCATTGACTCTGTTGGAAATATTAATTTTACAAGAACCAGAGAGGCCCTGGACTGCCCCTGGAATCACAGAATTTCATCTTGAGAACCACTGCCTTAGAGGCATCACTCCTAGAAATCGAGTTGCTTTAATGGCTAGAGCAGTAGAGGGGGACGAACTCCATTCAGAACTGGATTTAGGCCAAACTCTGAATGAGAGATATAGTCAGTCTTCTGTAATTCCTCCCTTTCCCATTTATTACTCTAAATAGGCTCCCTCCTCTAACTGATTGGATACTCCACCTTGGCTCCCTAGTATCTACAATAAAATACATCTGATAAACCATAAGCACCATAGTATGAATTCAAATTTGACCTTAGATACCAGCTATGTGACCCTGGGCAAGTCACTTATCCCTTCCAGGGGCGTTTTTCGTCCAGCTCCAACCAGCCTCTCCTCTTCCTTCTAAAAGTTAAATGTCCACCCTGTAGCCCTGGGCTCTCAATGTTGAGCATTCACTTTGTCCTGGTCTCAGGCCTACCTAATAGGGCATTGAGAGCTGGTCCTCTGCCCTCCATCCCAAGAGAATCAATTTACACTGACAGCAATCCTTGCCCCAGCCATTGCTGTCCCAGTTTATGTCTCAAATTCTGTCAGGAGATCTTCCCATACCTGTACTGTTGTGTGTCTAGGGAGACCCACAACTGAAGCTTGAAGCCAATAGTATGGGCTCTACCTTGTCCCTAAGACAAGATCTAATTGCCCCTGACTCAGGTTGCAGGGTGTGGCAGGCCATGAGAATGGGGGAAGGGTGGTTGTGGCATAGAGTCAATTCATCAAGCCCATGTCCTTTAGGAACTTTACCCCTCCCTTTCAGAGGCCTATCAGGGACTAGCTGCAATAGGAATTCACCTCTAATGGGGCCAGGTCCATACAACTCTCCAACTACTCAAGAAGAGACAAAGGATATTATCCATCTGGAGCATCTAATTTATCTGACTCTGCAAAAGTAAGACTTCAGAGGGATCCTCCAGCTGATGGAACTTCACCGTGAAGACCTTTTCTTCATGGGCACAAGTAGACCATGCCCTCAACAGCCAGTGATGGAATGCCTCATCAGGTGGCTGCTTCTACTGCTCCTGCAGGGTGCCCATTCCCTTGGTGGTGAAAGTCTGCCTGTCCTCTAGCCCCCTCAGGGGAAGAAAACCTCATACCTGGCATGGAGAGAGAGAGACAGACAGACAGACAGAGACAGAGACAGAGAGAGACAGAAAGACAGAGACAGACAGAGATACACAAAGAGAGAGAGACAAAAAGAGAGAGAAATAGGATATGATAATAAATGAATAACATTCAAGACTTTCTTACCATCAGTTCCCAAGGTTTTACCCTCACTCTCATGTCCCATAGCTCTAATCCAGACAGGATGCAGCATCATTTCAGCAGAACTTCTGGGTTGGTTTCGGAGGCCTGTTGCCCCCACTCCATCAGTTTCACCTCAGCTCCAACAACTGCCCCTCTGTCTTCATTCCACAGTCCTTAAAAACAGAAAGTGCTATCTTTAATTAATTGTTCAATGTGCGAGGTCTGTTTACACAAAGTTTTCTTATGCTAGAAGTGGAGATACTGCATGGTGGCTAACAATAACTAGGGAATGGCAGCTTGGATTTCTTTACCCTCCCTGCTTCCTCCAGCACCCACCAAGCTAATCACTCCCCATCATTGTTCCATTGAGAGGACTCTCCATGTAGCCCTAGAAGGGTCCTTGTCATCAGGTGCCACGGTGCTGTAGATAGTCCCCCCATTACCCATCTTCCACATTTGTATTACCCTCCTCACTTCAGCCATAATGTGAACTATGATTCTGGATCATTCCAATTACTGATTATACCAAACATTGTAGGCTGAGCCTGACTTAGTTTAAGTCTGATTTTGGAATAAAATGAGACATCCTTGGGTAATTCAATCATTAATAACTTAGCTATCTCACCAAAAGAAAACTCGACAAGGCTGTATGACACGGGGCTGTAGACAAGGGGATGTGGCCCCTTCATCTCCATATATAAAGATTCGTCAGCAGGGCAGGGAGTGCTGACTTAATGCCTTGGGATATCTGTCTCCAAATGAATATTTTTCAATTCTGTGTGAACAGGCCTTTTTATAAGCCCTTAATAACAACAAATAGCATTTAAGATTTGCGAACAGCTTTACAAATGTGAGCTCATTTTGCTTCCACAATAACATTGAGAGGTAAGTACTTTGTTTATTCTCATTTTACAGGTGAGGAAACTGAGGCAGAGAAAGGTTAGATAACTTGGTCAGGGATACACAGTTATTAAGCACCTGAGGCTGGATTTGAACTCAAGTCTAGCATCCTATCCCTAGTTACTTCTTAGGTGATCAGAAAGTCTTAGTGGCGCAGCTTGAAGTCACTATGAAGCTGAGACCAAAGTTGAGTCATAGCCTCATAGACCAATGAAGTCTTGGGGAACAGTTTCCCTGACTTCTGGGGAAAGAACTAGTCTAACCTATCTGGGGGTAAAGGGTAGTGTGGGGACCTTGGTAGACACTGATTCTATCACACATGCAAATCTCCTTTTTTTCTGATGTTTGTTTAAGGAAAAGCTCATGTTAATTGATGTTTGTTAAGTAAAAAATAAGGCACTCACCCTTCCCCCAAAAACACTAAGAGAAAAACTAACATGTAAGACATGTTGTCTGCTACTAGAGTTTTCCTGAATGTCTTTTTTGTGAACCTATGGGGGATAAAATGACACCTCAAGGCTTTATTCAGTTACAAAAAGCAATCATTTAATCTATTTGCTTAAGTGTTAAAAAGAGGATAAGGACTCAGTCCTAGGACCAATTTGGTCTGAAGATAAGGAAAAAGAAAAGAAAACAACAATGATATTATTAGTTCATCATTATGTCTGAGATCACAAAATTTCAAAATGTAAAAAACCCTCAGAATTTTCTCACAATTCTCTTATTTTACTGTAAGAAAATTAAGGCCTGAAAATGAGGTGACTTGTTGAGTTGTTTTAGTTGTGTTGGACTCTTGGTTTTCCTTGGCAAAAATGCTGGAGGGTTTTGCCATTTCCTTCTCCCGCTGCTTTTACAGATGAGGAAGCTGGGGCTAACAGGGTTAAGTGACTTGCCCAGGGTCACACAGATAGTAAGTGTCTGAGGTCAGATTTGAACTTAGGAAGATGAATCTTCCTGACTCTAGACCCAGCACTCTATCCACTGCACCCTCTACCTTCCCATAGTCATGTCCATAGTGAGAGGCAGAAATGTATTTGACCCCAAGGTTCTACTTTCAAATTTACTTTTCCAAGGTCATAAAAGAAATGGGGGGAAAAAAAATCCAGAGCTGAAATTAAATAACGTCTTACAAATCTCTTTATATGTCTTGTCTCTTTTGCTTCTCACTTCAACATTGTGAATTATATCAGGCAATTATTCATTATCCTCATTTCTCAGCTTGGAAATTGAGTCTTAGAAAAGTTAAGTCATTTATCCAAGACCACACAGCTAGGAAGTAACCCAGCCCAGACTCAGGATATTCTGAAGGACTCAACCCCTAAGTATCACCATTTCCTTTAAAATCCTTCCTATGACATCCAAGTGCCATTCATGGAGATACCCACGTACTCCATAAGGATGATTCCTCTGATTCCATGGTCACTGACTGCACATAAGGAGAGCATCTGGGCAGAGTCAGTGTGTGGCAGGCTTCACTCTCATCAATCAAGTGCTGTTTGCCCAAACACAGGCTAACAGTGTGGAAGCTGCCATGTTCACTGGTTGTTTCCAAATGTGCTTTGCTTTAGAAGAGCAGGAAAGACATTGGCATCTAGCAACATGTCATTTAAAATTGCTCTGGGCCTTGAGGAGAAAAATTATGTTTTTGTTTTTTTTTTTTAACTGAAGACTGTGAAAATAAGTGAGGATAAGGTGGGATGTTTTGGGTTTTTTTTTTTTTAATGCTTTGTGCTCTGCTGAGGCACATTCTATGTGAATCCAAGAGTAACTATGGTTTTTTCAATTATTTAGAATTCGTGTCTTTGATATTACTTAGTGTGAGTGCACATACGTGTAGAACCAACAGGAATAAAAGCAGCTTCTCCCTGAAGGGATGGCCTCTCAGCAGGAGCCAGACTTGAAAAAGGAAATCATCCAATCACAGTCCTGCAAAGTCTGTCTGAGAAACTCATCTTCCAATAGGATGTGCTGAAATTATCCCTGGCACATTGACATTGTAGACACACACACAAACACATACGTGTTTTCCTTTGTATTCAGAGCTGCTTCAGCAGCTGCTGCCAGGGTCATTTCCTGGGCTTGATTTTGATCTCTCTGTAGAAGAGATCTTGCTCTCTAGAATTTTTGCTGCACCATCTACATTAGGATTGTTCTTAGTGTCTCTGCAGATACAATATATCAAGCACAGTCAGCCAGTCTCTCTTTTCTCTCTTCCTCCTTCCTTCCTCCCCTCAACACACCCACCTTTCACTAGGCAGAGATGCTGACACCTTGTGAATGAAATCCCTTTATGACATTTCTCAAGGTACTGCAAAAGAAAGCTATTGACTCTAAAAGTAGAAGAATTGGGAAGGAATCAAGGAAGGGAGGGATGGAGGGAAAGAGGAAGGGAAGGAAGGAAGAAAGGGAGAAAGTGAATAAGAAAGGAAGGGAGTGAGGAAAAGTAGGAAGGGAGGAAGGGAAGGAAGAAAGGGAAGCAGGGAGGGAGGGAAGGAGGGAGAAAAGAGGGTAGAGAGGGAAGAAGGAAGAAAAGGGAGGAAAGGAAGGAAAGAAAGAAGAAAGAAAAGAGGATGGTAGGAGAAAAGAAGGGAGGGAGGGAAGGAAAGAGGGAGGGAGAGAAGGAAGAAAAGGAGGGAGAAAGGAAGGAGGGGAAAAAAAGAAAGAAAAAGATTCTACCAAAATGTTCAAAAGAGAAATGTCACACACATGAAAAGGACAAAGAAGACATATTTGTGTTTGTGATGGCATTTGTATTTAGGACACTCTTTGCATCTAGAAGTGGGGGGAAACATCCTGTACCTATAGCTTGAGGAAAATCTAGAGATAGATGGGCTCTGACTCCAGTATCAAAGGGTTTCCTGCTTATTGGCTGCCTAACAGATTCTGCACATTTGAGACACCTGAGTCGAGGTTCTGTATCACATTAATATGTATAACAATGAGGTGGCCCTCTTCCTTGCCATAACTAACCCTTCTTCTCTAGCATTGATCTTATCTACTCCTGTCCTCTGCAGAGATGCTGACAGAGATGCTATGAATGAAATCCCCTTATGACATTTTTCAAAGTACCAAAAAAGAAAACTATTGACTCTAAAAATAGAAGAAATAAAAAGGAATGAAGAAAGGAAGGAAGGGAAGAAAGAAGGAAGGGAAGGAAGAAGGGAAGAGGAAGGAAGAGGTAGAGGGAAGGAGGGAGAGAGGGAAGGAAAGGTGGAGGAAGAAAGGAAGGGAAGGAGAGGGAAGAAGGAAAAAAATGAAGAAAGGAAGGAGGGAAAGAGAGGGAAGAAGGAAAGAAGGAATGAAAGAGATGGAGGAAGTAAAGGAAGAAAAGAAGGAAGAAAGGAAGGAAGGAAGGAAAGAAGGAGGGAAGGAAGGAAGGAGGGAGGGAAGGAAGGAAGGAAGGGATCTCAGTCATCCTCCTCTCTAATCTTCAATCTCTCTTTATCCATGCACAAATACCCAAAGAATAGCAAGGTGCCTGACCTGTACAGTAGGAACCTTAATGAACACTTGATTGATTAATATCTACTGTTCCTTCCCTACTGCCTTCAAACATGCCAGTCTACTCTAGCCATTAAAAAAAAATCATTATATAATCTTCTCAATTTATCATCCCACCTCTACTTCCTTTCTTAGTCAAACTCCTAAATAAGTTTTCTCTACTTCTCTCCCCTCCTTACCCCTTTGAAATCAGATTTCCAACTTCATCACTCAACTAAACCAAACTTCTCTCTTACCTTTTAATTGCTAAATGTGATTGTTTTTAGCTTTCATCCTCCTGGACTTACTTACATTTATCTCTATTGACCTCCCTCTGCTCCTAGATCCTCTCTTCTCTGGATTTTTATGACACAAGTCTTCTGTAGTTCCCCTTCTACCTCTCTAACTAGTCCTTCTCAGACTTCTTTGCTGATCCATCATCAGTAACATGACCCCAAACTAGGTATCCCCCAAAACTCTGTTCTGGGATCTTTTTACTTAGGATTATAGAAGCTGGATTTAGAGCTGGGAGGGACCTTAGAGTTGTGTGAGATGAAAGAGTTCAGAGTCTGAATCTAAGGTCCAAAAAGGTCTTTATTCTTTCTCATGAGAAAGGACTCTACCCTCTGTCGCCCAACATGGCGTCTGCAGGGAGAGATCAACAGGTAGAAGCCAGCCTATGGTTATATAATCTTCCAATGCAGAAACCCAACCCCCCCAACTGGCCTTAACTCTTATTGGTAGGGGGGCTGTCCCACAACCTAAGCACAGGAATCTCTCTGAGACAAAGAACCCGGAAACATGTGGGTGTCCAATGAAAGCAGTCTTCATCTTATTTGGCATATCTTCTGCTGTGTTGGCTCTGGGGGAGGGGTCTCCACTGCTCTAAGCCCCAGATCGCTTGAATCAGGTGACTTGACCTTAGGCCTAGTGAATACTGAAGCCATTCTAGATTTGATTTTTCAGAATGGGGAAACTTCACTATAAATTATCCCTCACAGAGTCTATCTTTTCCAATCTCCTCATTTTACAGATGAGGAAACTGAAGCACCTAGAGACCTATTGCAGTTAACTTGTGTAGTGTCACACAGATAAAAGGTGTCTATGACAAGATCTGAACCCATCATCCTGACTTCAAACCCAGTGCTCCATCCACACTGGATTCTTCTCTCTCTACACATCTTCTCTTGATCTTATCAGGTCCCATGGGCGGAACACCTCCATGCAAATGAATCTTGGACCTATATATCCAGTCCCCTTCTTCTCCCTGAGTTTCAGTCTGGTATCATCAACTGCTTGTTGGACATTTCAAACAGGATGATGGGAACACCACCCCAAACTTAATATCCCATACAGAACTCATTTATCCTTCGCATTTATTCCATTTATACTTATATCTGTCCTTGATGTCTCTCCAGTTAGAAAATAAGCTCCTTGAGAATAGGAATTATTTCATTTTTGTATTTATATCCATAGACATTAACGTAGTGCCTGGCACATAGTAGGAGCTTGATAAAATACTAGTTGATTTATTAGTTGATAGCTATGTTCATTTATATCTACAAAGGCATTTTTTTTCCTTTGCTTTTATTTTCCCTTGAAACTGGGTCATTAGGAGCATCACCCTACAAGACACACACAATGGGGTGTGTGTGTGTGTGTGTGTGTGTGTGTGTGTGTGTGTGTGTGTACACACTAAGTGACATTCCAGCTGCTCTCCTTCCTGCACCAATGGCCATTGTTGGCTTAGAGTCAAGATAAGACTCAAGTGATACTATGTAGATTGAAAGAGGGATAGAATATTAAGAGAGCATCTGAGTATAGAATGATCCACAAGATAAGAGGACTGGTCCCTCAGACATCTTACCAAGTGGAATTCCTTAGGCAAGTCAATTCACCTCTTTGTGTTTCGGTTTCCCCATCTGCCAAATAGAGACAATACAGCCTGATACATTATTTACCTCACAGGTAGTTTAGAATCAAACAACATGTCTACAAAAGTGACTTGAAGAGGCTCCACAAATTTAAAATGAAAATAGAGAGCAGAAACTGTGGCACAATTGAACTGGTCTTAGGACACTTGGTTTGGACTCTCAACTGATACTTATTCGCTGTGTGCCACTAGACCAGGCTCCTAACCTTTGAGCTTCAGTTTTCTCAATTATAAAATGGAGATAATATTTGAACTACCCACTTCACGGGATTGTGAGCAAAGAACTTCCTAAACCTGAAGATAGTACGAAATGTGACTTATCAAAGAAAAATATTAATACTCTCCTCCATGGCTTAGGTACAAATCTGCCAGAAATGTTTTTTTTTCTAATCAATATAGCATTATTCTCTATCCCAGCATTTTTAGCATCAAGAGCGAAATGTGCAAACTGACATAGATCCTCCATGCCCTAGGATGTCTCTCTATACCACAATTACTTAAAGTAACATTAATAGGAATTTTGAACAAGGAAAAGATCACAAAATGTCAAAATATAGTTAGGGGTTAACCTTCTAGAAAAATTCACTTAAGCTTATATTAACATTTCTCAGACTACTCCTTCCTTGACCCTGAAGGATTGAAATGGCTTCCTTTCTGTGATCAATATCCTTATTTCTAATTGGCAGAGGGCACTGCCCCTGGGCTGGTCAAAGCACCGATTGCTCCAGGGGTTGGGGAAGGCAAGAATCTTACCAGCACAATAGATACTTGTCTTATTCTGTCTGCTTACCATCCTTAATCCATTTTTTTCCTGTGGACTTAGTTTTTTTGCTCTTAACCTTCTATACACTTTCCTAGGAGGAAAAGTGGGAAAGTTTGAGGCTGGAGAAATATCATTATCTTAACATTTTTGGTTGAATTAAGGGGTTAAAGTTTACTATACTTCACAGACCTATTATTAGTATTAAGGTATGATTGTCAACAATAATTATACAAGAGGGTGCTTAGTTTTTGGGAAACTTTTTAACCGATCATCACTGCTGGATGTTTGGTCTACTTAATTGAGTATAAATGCTATCATCTCTAGTTAGGAGATTGGAAAATAGGTACCTTGTTTCAGAATGCAGATTCTTGAGGAGGGATACCAACACTTAGAACTAGTGATGTCAAGGTGTTCTATTTGATTGACATGGCTCTGGGATCCTAGTGGTTAAGGAGAAAACATTGGATTGGTGATTATGTCTGATGAAATGTATGTGAGATTTGTGACTGGGTTCCACTTTAGCAGGATCAGCAATACTACA
>CM053591.1:60092937-60108512 GCA_028646515.1 Pseudochirops corinnae
GAAAGCTGAGTCTTCCTGACCCAGCACTCTATCCACTGTGCCACCTAGCTGCCCCATTGCTGCCTTGACAGGCATATAAATTTTAGCAACAAATGGTGGCCCACTATGTGGAGAGTAATGCCTTTGAGAGACTCTGAGACTCTCTGCTTTACTAAAGTGACAAAGAGGCATTCTCTAGGCTTCTCCCTGTCCTTCATACTATCTTGAAACAGGTTGAGATAGACAGGAGCCCTTTTCATATGGGAAATAGAGTCCCCAATGTCTGGTGAGTCTTTAGTCACCCTACCCTTCTGTTTGCTGGCCAGGAGAAAAGATCTCTTCTTGAATGATGGTGACTCACCCATCCTCACTGAAAACAAGAAGCCAAAATTTCCATTTCAACTCTTCTTCAAATAGATCATGTAGCACGCCTCCCCTCTGGGAATCTTGGCTCTTGGAAATATCTTTTCTATCTAAACAATCTATTTACCTCTAACTTATCTATACATTTGCTTCCCTCTCTGAAGGGCCTCTCAGATTCTATGACTTGGGCACATCTCCTCCAAGCTGGTACAGCCTAAGGATGAAGGTAGGAAATGTAATCTAACAAGATCTCAGCTCATACCCAGAGAACCAGGGTGCATCCTGTTCTTTGTGGACTTGAGTGAGGCCCTCTTAGTAAATCAGGCATATAGCAGCGAAGTATAGTGTCTTCTTTGCTGTTATTCAGTCATTTTTCAGTCATGTCTAACTCTTCATTACCCCTTTTGGGGTTTTCTTGGCAAAGGTACTGGAGTAATTTGCTATTTCCTTCTCCAGCTCATTTTATAGATGAGGAAACTGAGGCAAACAGGGTTAAGAGACTTGTCCAGGGTCACATGGCTAGTAAGTGTCTAAGGCCAGATTCGAGCTCAGGAAAATTAGTTTTCCTGACTCTAGTCTTGAAATTTTATCTACTCTGCCGCCTAGCTGTTACTACATCAAGCTCATTCCTCAGGTATCATATATTGCAAATCTACTATACTAAGATCATCATCATAGATTTAGATCCAGAAGAGGGATGCTACTTGTGTTGATCTGTGCTCCTTTCTTATTGATTTCCCTGTTTCGAGGCATTTATAACTGGTTTCTCAGTTCCTAGACTTTACCTTTCACTTGGCACAAGTGACATGAGCTTCTAGAGGTCAATAGATGCTGTAAAGGGGATCTCCTTGAGAGCCTTGGTGATACTCTCTTTTCCCATTTGTCAGATGGGAATGACAATACCTCCTCCACTCTTCAGATCTTGAGTCAAATACCAAAGTTCTTCCCTGGAGTCTACTCTAATAATTCGTTGTAGCCCAGGATAATGCTGTCTTGATGCCATCGATAGTATCTGGACACTGACGATGAATGCCTGCTGGTTTAAAATTTCCCAACATATTCCTCAGTCTCTTTAATTCTACCAATAGTTTCTCCTGACCCCCCGGGGTTGGTGGGGCATGACTTCAGCTGATAAGCAAACGCTCTTATCTTAAGGGATCCAGAGAGGGGGCTAAGAAACCGTGTGGGAGGCGAGTGAACAAGAACACAGAAGGGAGAAGCCATGAAGAGATGTGAGAGCAAAAGCCACGGAAAACAGTTGCCATGGAAGCAGGGGAGGGGCTGCATCAATGTGGTTGCCAGCCCCAGATTCTGAATCCAAGAGAGATGTCTGGGTACATTCTGCTTTGCTGAAACTCCTCTGGAGAGCAAGACCCAAGGCAGTGATCCTCCATTTTCATCCTCCCTGTCCTTTCCCTCTCTTCTGAGAGGGCATGTTCCTAATGTTTCTCTAAGGGAGATGTCTCTAGTTTTTTTAAAGGTTTACACTTCTTTTTATATATATTTCTTTCAAGCTTAGCAATTATGATGAATGCTGTTAGCCATCACGTAGCTAATCTATGTGTATCATTGTTCACATGCAAAAGAGAGGGGGCAATTGAAAATTGCTAGAGGAGGGAGAGAGGGAGATTCTAAATTGTGGTATTTTGCCAGAGCATTTTCTCTTGTTAGGGCTCAGGGCAGAGAAGAAAACTATTGATTCATTTTTACAGCATCCTAAGGCAGAAAGAGTACTTGGATGGATGTCCTCCGGGCAACTGAATGAGTCAAAGATAGTGAGAGCTACTGGAATTGACTGGGCTGATATTGAAACATCATTTTTCCCAGACTTAGTTCAAGAGAAGATCCAAGAGAGTTACTAGAGATACTGTCACACTATGGGGAGAAATAGTCTGGTCCACTAAGGGTAAGGGGGCAAGTAAAAATGACTGACAATCCTATTCACCATTGTAGCATCACCATACTCCAGACCACTCCACAACTACATGTGAACTTGTTAAGCAGTTAAATGTTTGAAGACCAGTGCATACTGTCAGGCCTATCAGTATATTGGTCCATGGGGTATCTCATTTAAAATAAGAATGTTGTGGCATATACAGATTCAGATTTATTCATTCAAAAAATACTCATTTAGACATAGGGCTATTAGGGCATGATTATTTACTTTACAAAAAGATTCCCTACAGGGTTGCTTTAAATAATAGGATCCCCTAGTGCAGTGGTTCTCAACCTGTGGGTCGCAACCCCTTTGGGGGTCAAACGACCTTTTCACAGGGGTCACAGGGGTCACCTAAGACCAGTGGAAAACACATATTTCCGATGGTCTTAGGAACTGAGACACTGCTCCTCTATCAGTCTCCAGGTTGGTCCACTCACATGCAGATAGGCCCACATATGAGTATTAAAGGGTTGCAGCATTAGGAAGGTTGAGAACCACTGCCCTAATGAATTCAATCTATGATTCGATTTGTAACTTTTCAGTAATATACCTAATGCATACCTATCTTGTCAGAGGACAAAAGGAAGTAGTTTTTTATGTCTTTGAGATACACAAAACTAAAATTACATGCAGAAGAATTAGAGAAAGGCAATGGGGGAAAGATAATGATAGCAGGAATGGCTTAGGGACTTCAGAATATTAGACAATAAGAGAATTAACAGGCAAATGGCCTCAAATCATCCTTCAATCTGGGAAGGTACTCACTCTCTGAGTGATCCCTCAGGACTAAAGAGGAGAATTATACCTTTCCTATCTAACACCATTCTTCAGGGTCTAGGCAAGTCTCTCTCATTTAATACTTGCACAACTGATTTCTTGGACCCAAATATAGTACTCTACATTCCCCATTGCGTTTCATTTGATAGATTTTCGTCATTGTTCTAGTTTGTCTAGACTTTTCTCCATTCTATTGGTCATCTAGTCTTAGCCCTATATGCTCTGAAGAATGCTTTCTGGTTACCATGTAACACTATGTCAAATCAAACTTAGCTTCCGTTAAGATATCTTGGGTATTTTATATATCTTATGACTTGCCATGATTCATTTATCCTGTACATGTATTTGTAGGATTTGGGTTTATCCATATTAAATTTCATTTGATTATCCATTGTTTAAGCTAGTCATGCTCTTTTTGGATCCCAGTGTTGTTGTCTAATATGTCAATTATCTTTCTTCGCTTTGTGTCATCTGAAAAATTGACAAGCACACCTTCATCTAAGACATTGACTAAAATTTCGAGGAGAGCAAAATCAAATCAAGGACAGATCCTTGAGGTACTCAGCTAGAAACAACCTTCCGTGTTGACATTGATCCATTAATGTCTACCCTTTAGATTCAGGCATTCAAAAACTACCAAATTCATCTCTTCTCTATTCGTGGGTTTCAATTGCATGTGTAAAATTTTTGTTCTCCTTCTTGATTTGAATTGTTTTTCAATTCAGTTTCTCTTTAGCAGAGTAAACAGAAGCAAAATAAGTTGAGTAGTTCTGTCTTTTCCATTATCCTATTTCTCACAAGGAGAAATATTTGACCTATCTTGGAGATTCTTTTTGCTCCCAGTGAGCATAAAAAAATAAAAAAAAAGGCTTTTGTGTTGTCCTTGGCATTCGTTCCCGGTTTCTACTGACTCTTGATGCTATTTTTCAGGCCTGTGCAAGACTCAACTTATTCTGAACCTTAGTGCTATTGACACTCTTCTAAAATGACCAAAAAATACCTTTTATTCATTCTCCATTTCCTACCCTTGCTTCCATTTTTTTGCACACGTTTTTCAAAGAGCTAAGATAATTGAAGAGTTCTGCATTAGTCTTTTAGACAATTTCCTCTCTTCTTCTTTGTTGAAATGGTTTGACTTTGGGTCTTCAGAATTTGTTTTTAAGAATAGCCTGTTCATTTGGCTCAAAGACCCCTTGAAGAATGCCATGGGATCCACTTATCCTTTTTCTGAACCTTTTAAAATACATTCTTTCAAAACTAAATTACGTCAGATTACGCCTCTTCATCTCTATCACAGACCTTAAAGTGGAGTCACCATTTCCTCCTATACTTACAGCATTTTGTACTTTGGCATCTAGTTCTCCTTTATCGGTCATAATCAGGAAGAGAACATGGAAATATCCTTAACTGCCCCCCCATGCAAAAAAATCTCCTTATCTCCTCCATTTTTAAAAAGTTAAATTTTTATCATTAAGTCAAAAATTTTATTTATGTCAAAAATAATTTGTAGACTCCTCTGCTCCAAAGAACTCCAGCAATTGTCTGGGAAGTCAAAACTCTTCATAGTCATTATATCAGAGCTTTTGTCAGGTTTCCAATGTGTTTTCTGAATTTATCACTCATTTGCTCCTTTTGGCCAAGTGGTTTGTATATTCCTGTCACAACATTGCTTTTGTTTCTTCCTCCACTATTCATTGTCCAAATACTCTCAATCATCCTTTCCCCTGTATTAATGAATTTCTTCAAATATATTCTTTGGTAAGTCATGTGCTCTTTCTGGATCTCAATTTCTTTGTTTATAAAATCTGGGGATGTATGTCTATGGCCTATTCCATCTCTAAATCCTCCCATCCCTTTATTATAATCCAATTACAATATCTCTGTTCTTTTGAAATAATTTAAACCTTTTCATTGCCATGATTTTTTTAGCTAATAAATCACACATTTTAGTGCTAACTGAGGTCAAATATACTTCTTTGAACTTCTAGTACACATTGTTTATTACCCATGTCTTTTGCATTTCTTTGTAGACATCTGAGGTCAATATATTCATTCTTCTTTTCTTTCAGTATGTCATAACCCTCTGTCTGATGCCTTCTGTGACGTTGTCTTTTCTTGATTTTCTTCTGATATTTTAAGAGGTCTTTCTCAAGAATTTCCTTTATCTATATCCCAACAGGATCTACATCCCTTGGTGTTCTGTCTTGGCCCCCTGATCTATTTTTCTTTCTGACTTATCTGGAGTGATTGTTGATTCTCATGATTTCAAATTACCATGTGGAAGAATTCTTAACTAGTTTCCTATTTCTGATTTCTTCCAAGTCTACACAATTAATAGTGATCCAATAACTACTTTGGTTGAATGTGTACATTTCAGCATCTACAGCTCTTTCATCTGTTACATAAATGTATGATCCTGATACCTAAACCAGGCAGAGATGAAGCAGAGATAAGAATTTCTATACCAATATCACTAATGAATATTGATATGAAGAATACAATATTAACAAAGAATATAATATTAACAAATACAATATATCAATATAATTAAAAGATTAGTCATTATTATCAGATTGCATACGTATGAGAAATTCAGGATACAACATTAGGGAACTATAAATATAGGCCAAATTATTTTTTAATATGATTATATCAATAGATACAGAAAAAATCCTCTGATAAAATGTAGTGCTCATTTATGTTAAAATACTAAAAATTAATAGATATCAAAATACACAGATGTCAATAAAGAAATAGATATTTCTTTAATAAGACAAAGAATATTTTTTCTTTAATATGATAAAAAACATTTCTCTAAAACCAAAAGATGACATTATTTGTTATGGAAATATATTGGAAGTCTTCCTAATATGATCAAGGTTAAGGCAAGGACATATATTGTTCATACTATTAGGAGAATTACAGAATCTGAGAGTTGGAAAGGACCTCAGTGTCTATCTATTCTTAATTGTAGACAAAAGGAATTCCTAAGATAACCTATCTGATAAGTAATGATCCAGTCTCTGCTTGAAGACTTCCAAGGAGGGAGGATCCATGATTTCTCAACACAGGTCATCCCACTTTGGAACAGCACTAATTATTCAGAAATTTTTCTTGACGTTCATGCATTACTTTGCTTCTTTGAAATGTCCACGCATTGCTTCAATTCTGCCCTCTGGGGCCAAACAGAATACATCTCATCCTTCCTTCATGTGACAACCCTTCAAATATTTGTAGAGAGCTATCATGTTCTCCAGGTTAAACATTCCAGGTTCCTTCAACCAATTCAGAAATGACACAGATTCCAGGCCCTGTAGCATCCTGGTTGTGCGTCCCTGTATAGTCTCCAGCTTATCAATGTCCAATCATGACACCTAGAGTGGAAAACAATATTCCAGATGAGGTCTAATAATGGCGGGTACTCTCATTTCCCTATTCCTGGTATCTGTTTTCCTCTCAAGGCAGTTCAAGGTCACATTAGCTGTTCTGGCCCCTATTTCAAAATGTTGATTCCCATTGAGCTTGCCATCCACTTAAACCTCAAGATCTTTTTCAGAACATCTGCTATTTATCTGTGTCGTTACCATCTTTTACTTGTGAACTTTGTTTTTTGTGCCTCAGCACAACACATTGCATTTATTCCTGGTGAAATTCATCTTATTAGATTCAGTCCAGTACTCTAAACTTTCAAGCTCTATTTAAATTTTTTTTTTTCTGATTTTTGGAGGGCAATTGGGATTAAGTGACTTGCCCAAAGTCACATGGCTAGTAAGTATGTCAATTGTCTGAGGCCACATTTGAACTCAGGTCCTCCTGACTCCAAGGCTGGTGCTCTTTTCACTGCACCACCTAGCCGCCTCTAGCTCTATTTAAATCTTGATTGTCATCTAGTGTGTTAACTATCCCTTCCAGCTTTGTGTCATCTACAAATATGGTACATACCAACTATACTTGTCCAGGTCATTCATTAAAAAGTTAAATATCATAGTGCCAAGTACAAATCCCTGAAGTACTCCACTGGAGACCTCTTTCCATGTTAACATTAAAGCATTGAGAGCTACTCTTTTGGTCTAACCATACAACTAGTTTTGTATCTATCTGATTATCTTTTCATCTAATCCCTATCATTCCATCTTCCTCATAAGTGTCAGATACTGACATCTAGGCAAACTATGGCTGCAGCATACTCCTTATCTATTAGTTTAGTAATTCTGTCAAAGAAGAAAATGAGGCTGGTTTGGCATGACCTATTCTAGAGGCAGTCATTCTGATTCTTTATAATCATCACTTCTCTACTTGGATGTTCAACAAACATTCCTTCAATGATCTGTTCCAAAATTTCTCCAGTAATCAGTCAAGCTCTCTCACCTGTAGTTTGAAGGTGCTATTGTCTTTTTTTTTTTAATTGGGACATTTGAACTTCTTCAGTCTTGTGTTTTGTTGTTCAGTCATTTTCACTCATGTTCAACTAGTCATAACCCCATTTGGGGTGGCAAAGATACTGGAGTGGTTTGCCACTTCTTTTTCCAGCTCATTTTATAAATGATGAAACTGAAGGAAACAGGATGAAGTGACTTGCCCAGGGTCACACAGCTAGTAAGGTCTGAGGTCTGATGTGAATTTAGGAATAGGAGAGTCTTCCTGACTCCAGGCTCTGTGCTCTATTCAACTGAATCGCTTGGCTGCCTTCTCAATCTTGTGGTACCTCTCTTATCTTACATCATCTTTCTAATATTATTGACAGGGACTCAGCAATCACATCTGCCAGTTCTTTCAAGATCCTGGGATGTCGTTCACCTATAAGGGCAGGTCACTAATTCATTAAGGACATCTAAGAGTTCTCTTACTATCTCCTTACCAATCTTAGATATCAACTACCCGGAAGTCATTATTGTTCTATCATTCCCAGTGTAAAGAACATTTTCTTTAATGGAAAAAATAGAAATAAAAATAAAATTTTGGCAGTCCTCTCTTCTTTATATTATTAGTGACCATCATCCCATCTACCCCAAACCAAGATCCTATCCTTTCTTCGAGCCTTTTTTCTCTCCTATTATAGTTTTTTTAAACCCATCTTGCCTTCTTTAGCTCTCCTCATTTATTTCAACTCATTCTGACCTTCAGCATTCCTGACATTATTTTTATAAAACTATCACATTCATTTTTGCATTCTGTTATCTGACCTTACTTCCACACTCTATGCATATGGTTGGTGAGTTCTCTGCACATTTACATAGGGCTCTTCAGACAAATTTCATTTTTCTTGTTTCCCTTTGTACCTTCAGAATTTCATTCTAGAGCATTTCCCATTTCTCTTGGGCTGACTTCCTCGGAAGCATTTTACTCTGTGGGATCTTACCTAGATTTCCTCTGAACCCTTCTCAAACCTGCTTCCTCAAGATACACAAATCAGCTCTGCTCAGATAGTACTGACTTCCATGTACTGGATGATAATTGATCACAGAGAACAGGCAGATCTTAATTTTGATTTCACTTCTCATTTTTTCCCTTTCTGATGCTATGGTTCTTTTGGCACCAATTTCTTCTTCTCTATCACAAAATCTAAGATGGAGTGGTCATTTCCCTCAGGGTTCCTTCATTTCCACTCCAGCAAACAGATCCCAACTGTTAGTGAGAATCTGGTTCAGAACAGAATTCACCCATTGGTGGCTTCTCCACCATTCAAAGGATGTCATTATTACTAAGTCAAGTCAAGAAAGTATTCAAATTTGGCAAAAAAAAAAAATTCAATAAAAATCTGGATACTTAGTCCCTCATCACTACTATGTCATGCTTCAATGGCAGGCTTGTAGGTTATTTCCAAACTCTTCATCTATTTCCTCTTTCTGCACCTGTGCTCTGTAGTATAGTCCAGTAATAAAACCACTTCTGTTTTTCTCTCCTTTGATCTTTTCCCTAATATCCCGTGTTGTTCCCCTCCTACACTGTTCCTGGATTTCCTCATATAATTCCACCCCACTCCACTTTTACTTGCCAATTTTGAATAAGCTATAGATATTCACAGCCATGGTGTAATCATGGGTTTCATTTTACTCTCCCTGATACCTATGAGGCTGTATATGCCTCACAGAGTTAGGACATTTAAAACTCTTGGTTGCTGCCTATATTTTAAGTTTTTGTATGTGGAAATTTAAAAAGTGTGGCTTTTATTACTGACTCCTCTTTGATCACGTGTCCTATGTCTTTCTGGATGTCTCCGTTACTATTTTTTTTTTTGTGGCTACTTTCTATAGTATTTGACTTGATGGGTTGATGTAATCTTTTCCTTCCTCCCATCCTATTTTAGTTTAAAGTTCTTTAAATTAGATTTTCAACATACCTGGAAAATACACCTTTCTAGGTATATGTCATCACTCTATTGTAAAATTGTGGTCTGGAAATCTAAGCCCTGTTCTCAGAACCAGTTATTTATTCAACCTGTTTTTTTTTCTTTCCATGCCTCCTTTTCCTTCAAAGGGTAATGGTGAGGAAAACACAATCTTTGACCATTTGGTCTTCAGTTTCATGCTGAAAGACTTCATAATTATTGGCAATATTTTTTAGGTTCATCCTGGAAGTGTCATTTGTGTGTGTGAATCAGCAGAAGCAGGCAGTTTCCAACTATTTTGTTAAGTTTGAAGAGCTTCTCTGTGATGTCTTGGACTCATGCATGCCCCAGGAAGACAACAGAATTCCTTTTCTATTGCTGTCACCACATTGACAAATAGCAACCTCATTACCCCTAAGCAAGGAATCACCAGCTGCTATGTCTTTTCTCCTCTTTCTTTCACTCTTGCTGAATGATCTCTTACCTGAGAGTTTCTTGGACTCTCTTATTTTCTATAGTTCAAAAACTGCTAGTCGTAGCAAAAATGAAAGAAAAAAAATGAAAGGAATACCAACAGGCAAAATATAAACTTTTGTTTTGCAGATGATATGTTTGCACAATTAGAGAATTCAAGAGATTCAATTTAAAAAATTAACTGCAGGGGCAGCTAGGTGGCACAGTGAAAAGAGTACGGGCTATGGAGTCAGGAGGATCTGAGTTCAAATCGTTCAAATCCAGCCTCAGACACTTGCCACAGTTACTAGCTATGTGACTTTGGTCAAGTCATTTAACCCCACTTGCCTTGCCTTCTCTCCTCCTTCCCCCCCGCAAAAAAAAATTAACTGCAACTATAAGTTACTTCCATAATGTATCAGGAAATAAAATAGATTCACAAAAATCTTCAGCCTCTTTGTATATTACTAACAAAACCTAGCAGGAAGAGATGGAAAAAGAAAACCATTCAAAATGGATTCAAAATGTATATAATATCTAGAAGTTGAACTACCAAGACAGAGAGGGACTTCTATGAATATAACAACAAAATGCTCTTAAGAGAAATAAATAGAAATTCATAGAGAGATATTGGTTGTTCATTTCTGGGCCATTCAATAAAGTAAAAATTATAACAACACTTAAATTTGATTATAGACTTGGTTTCCTGTCAATAGAACTACTAAGGAATTATTTGATAAAACCAGGTAAAATAACAGCAGAGCAGAGAAACATGAGGTTGAGGATCCATTTTGAATGGATATTCTTTTTCTATCTTTTTCTGCTAGGTTTTGTTAGTAATATACAGAAAGGTTGATTATTTTTGTGGGTTTATTTTATGTGGAGTGTGTGTGCACACATACATGTGTGTAGCAGCTTGATAACACAGTGGATAGAGTACTGGGTCTGAAATCAGGAAGATCTGAGTTCAAATATGATCTCAGACATTTACTAGCTATGTGATCATGGGCTAGTCATTTAACCTCTGACTTAGTTTCTTCATCTGTAAAATGAGCATAATAATAGCATCTACCTCTTAGGCTTGCTGTGAGCATCAAATGAGAATAATTGTAAAATATTTAGCACAGGGCCTGGCACATAGTAACCATTACATATATGTATATATTAAAGATGTGTATTTGTACATATATGTGAATATATTTTATATATATATATATATATATATATATATATATATATATAACTAAAGTGGGAATGAAGAGGCTCTAGAATTAGCATATCTCAAATTATACTATAAAAAGCAATCGACGCCAAAATTATTTGGTACTAGTTAAAAAATAGAAAAGGTGATCAATGGAAAGATTTGATAAGCAAGATCTAGAAAAACTTGAACATACCATCATAATGTCTGAAAAACCTTAGGACATCAACTACTGGGTAAGGATTTCTTGGTCAGCTAAGAGCTGCTGAGAAAACTGGAACATGAACCACATGACCAAAATACACAGGTGACGTCATTAAAAAGAAAGAGAGAGGCAAAGGAAGCATCTTGCACAACTACGGCTAAGGGGAAAATTCTTAAGCAAATGAAGGTTTGAGATGATCATAGGGGATTAAAATAAGCAATTTTAATTACACTAAATGGAAAAATTTTTGCATGAACAAAATCAATACAACAATAAAAATAAATGAATCAGTTATTTGGGAAAAAGTCTTTTCAGTAAATATCTTTGATGAAAGAATAATATTCAAGATATAAAGGGAAATAGTACAAATAAATAAGAACAAGAGTCATTCCCCCCAAATTAAGAGATTAAAAAATAAAGGGGCAGCTAGGTGGCAGCTAGTGGATAGAGCACCAGCCCTGGAGTCAGGAAGACCTGAGTTCAA
Source organism: Pseudochirops corinnae (assembly GCA_028646515.1). Taxonomy (NCBI): domain Eukaryota; kingdom Metazoa; phylum Chordata; class Mammalia; order Diprotodontia; family Pseudocheiridae; genus Pseudochirops; species Pseudochirops corinnae. The sequence continues at coordinate 60,104,667 of CM053591.1, forward strand.
ATCTGGATTCAGATACTTATTAGCTGTGTGACCCTTGACAAGTCACTTAAACCTTTTTGCCTCAGGTTCTCATCTGTAAAATGAGCTAGAGAAGAAAATGTCAAATCCTTCCATTATACTTGCCAAAAACAAAAACAAACAAAACCCAAACCCAAATGGAGTCATAAAGAATTGGACATGACTGAAATGACTCAACAAATAAAAAGATGAACAGGCTATTTTAAAAAAAAGAAATATAAGCTATCAACAACCATATGAAAAGAAATTGTCCAGATAGCTAATAATAAGATAAATGTAAATTCAGTCAACTATGAGATTGTTTCATCAGATCAGCAAAGAATATAAAAGATAAAAATGGTAAATTACTGTAGGGGCATGAGAAAGGAGACACAATAAAGTGCTGTTGATGTAACTGTGAATTGATCCAACCATTCTGGAAAATAATTTGGAATTATGGCCCAAATGTCATCAAATTGAACACATCCCAGTCCTAGATATATGCCCCATGCCTCATCTTTTTCTGGGAGTAAAGAACTGGAAACGAAATTAAGTATCCTCTGAGTAGAGAAACGACTGAATAAATTATGAATTGTGTGAATGCAACAAAATCATTAAAAATGACAAATACAAGGAATTCTGAAAAACTTTGAAGGATTTTTATTAAGTGATAACAGAATGAATTAAGTAGGACCAGGAAAGCCATTTCTACAGTACTCACAATCATGTACAGGATAGCGACTCTGAACAATTTCAAAACTCTGAGCAGTCATGACATCAGAACACTCATGGTAAAGTGTACCTCTTATCTCTTAGCAAAGAGGAGGTTCTATTAAGGAAGCTGGGAGACTTGATAGGCTGTGATAGGGAAGAAAGAAAGAAAGAAAGGAAGGAAGGAAGGAAGGAAGGAAGGAAGGAGGAAAGAAAGGCAGACAAAAAAGGAAAGGAGGAAAAAAGGTAAGAACACAGGAAGAAGAAAAAGCAGGAAGAAAGAGAAAGAAAAAAGAAGGAAAGAAGGAAGGAACAAAGGAACAAAGGAAGAGAAAAATACATAAATAAAACTTTTTATAAAAGCAGTCACATCTGTAGGATGTCATTCAATATATTCATGACAATTTTCAGAGGGAGAGAAATGGGTGAGAGCCAGGCTGGATCAGCCCAATCAGAAGCTAGAGGAAGGAAATGAGATGCCGCCGTTTGAAGGAGCCTAGAGTAGGCATGTGATGGAACATAGCAGCTCATCTTCCTGCTGTGCCTGGGCCAATGATACCTTGCCTGTGCCAAAGCTTCCCCAGGAGCCCTCTCAGGAAGCACTTTTCTCTCTGTACATGCAGAGTCTTCTGGTGAGACAGCTGTTTTTTCCAGCCTCCCTGGCTGGGGGGAAAATGCTATAGCATCTGGGGTCCAGTGGGAAGAGAGAATAGCATATTTTAAAGAAGAATGCATATGGCAAAATTCTGATTTAACAGGGGGATTTAGGGTCATTGATTGCAAAGGAGACACATTTCATTTTTTTTCTTACATCATTTTATCTCTTTCAGGGTGTTGGTGTCTCCTAATCTATGTCTCTTTCTGTTTCTATTTTCCTTCAGTTTCTTTACTTTTATGAATTTCTGTTTCTGTGTCCCTCTGTCTCTCTGTCTCTGTCTCTGTCCTTCTCTCTCTCTCTTTCTCTCTCTCTGTCTCTCTCTCTCTGTATCTCTCTCTTTCTGTCTCTCTCTCTCTCTCTCTCTCTGTCTCTCCCTCTGTCTCTCTCTCTGTCTCTCTGTCTCTCTCTCTCTGTCTCTGCCTCTCTCTGTCTCTCTCTCTCTCTTGTATTTTCTCTCCTGTCCTTTCAGTGTTTCAACATGTGCATGCATCTCTAAGTCAGTGTATGGTACCCATGTCTCTGTGCCTTTTTTTGGGTCTCCCTCTTTATCCATGGTTCTCTCTTCCTGTGTCTCTCTATATCTGTCTGCACCTCTCCCAATTTTGCTTCCTCCCTGTGTTGAATGGGCTGCAGTTAATGACATGAATGATGTCACCTCTTCATCTGTCATCCGTGGTGTCACATCTATTTGCATCTCCTCTGGCCGCCATGCTTTCTGTTTCCACTGCCGTGTGGGCCCTAAACACACAAGTGCCCCTGGTGTTCAGGGACCCATCTGGCAGAGACAGACATAGGGAAAGGACACACAACAACTTTGTGAAGCAGCCAGAGCTTGACAACCAGGGCAGAGAATCCATACTATATGCCCAGTCTCTAATCCTCTAATCCTCTGCTCTTCCTAACGCCCACCTTCCTCTTTTAACCTTTCACTTTTTTAATGTACCAATTCTTTTTTTCCCAAGGGAATGAATCAGAAGTGTTTTCTAACCAACCTGGTTCAGCCTCAAATTATCTTTCAAACTGAGCTAGAACTTTGCGCCCATCCACTATTTTATTTTTCCTGAACATGACTATCTCAATCAGATCATTCGGTCTGTGTAAATTTTTTTTCATTTCTCTCTTCTTCTTTGATAGTAATGATACTTCACATTTTACAGATGCATACCTCATCTCCCTAGAACCCTACCATCCTGTGAGGTAAGTAGTGTTAGTATGACTGTCCATGCTTAGATCAGAATAGTACAGCTCATAGAAGGTGAATGACTTGCCAAGATCACTTGACCAATAAAAGGTAAAATCAGAATTCAGATTCAGGACTTCTGACTTGGAATTAAAAGTATAGGCAGCTAGATAGTACATTGGCTAGAGCTTGGTACCTGAAATCAGGAGGAACTGAGTTCAAATCCAGCTACAGAGACTTATTAGCTATAGAACTCTGGGCAAGTCACTTAACCCCTGTCTGCCTCAGTTTCCTCAGTTGAAAAGTGGAGATAATAATAGTACCTATTTCCTAGGGTTCTTATGAAGATAAAATAAAATAATATTTGTAAAGCACTTTGAAAACCTGAAAGTGCCACATGAATGCTTGCTGGTCTTCTTTTTATCTTTATTAAATTCTATCTCTTAATCACCCCACAATTTTTCTCATTATGGCTCCTTAAGTGCTTAAAGATCACATAGAGGAGCCTAGAAGATCTTTCTGGATCTTGGTTGTTTCTCCTTAATAAGGTGTTAGACCTTTGAGGAAGTTAGCCCTTCAATAATATATGGGTCCTAGGTCCTTACCATTGCAGGAAGGATTTTCTATTGAGTCATGGCCAGTCCATACAATTGAGTGATAGCTTTGAGTGTGGCCTTTCAAAGGGAGCATAGACACAGACTAGATGGTCAATGAGGGAGAAAGGCTTCACATTAGGACATGGTCTTAGTTCCCAGGAGGCAAAACCAGCATCTGTGAGGCATTTCCAGAGAACCTTATTAATGGGTGGAAACCATACTGAAACACTGAGAGGTTCCCAGGTCAGGAACTTGCAAGGACCTGCAAGAACCCAGGTCCATTAGACTGTAAGCTCCTTGAGAGCAGGACCTGTCTTTTGCCTCTTTTTTTATCTCCATTACTTAGCACAGTGCCTGACATGTAGGTGCATCATATTTATTGATTGATAGTATAATAGCATAAAAAAGGAGTTGCTATATCAAAACTCCTGATCCAATCAGAGGCATTCTTGGAATAAACAGGAATAGGAACCAATGAATGGAAGAAGACTTACATGGGATAGAGCAGCAAACTTGAACTTTACTCCATTACTACTGTAAGTTACATGGATAGTATAGATTCTGAAGGAAGGTAAGAACTCGCAGAAGGGAGAGTTACTGGATTTTTCCAACAATCCTGACTTCTTTTTCCATGTGGGGAGAGGGGAGGACTTCAACCCAAGAGTAGCATTAAAATTCTGGAAGACTGTAGAAGGTCTTGGGGA
>CM053591.1:60109012-60143701 GCA_028646515.1 Pseudochirops corinnae
TTCCCTAATAGGCTGAATGTGGTCACGTGGAGCCTGTGGCGCCAGGCTTGTTTTCCAGGAATGCCCATGCCTTGTAGCTTTGTGATTGGGCAGTGGGTCTAGAGGGCTGTGACATTCTCCAAGCCAGAAGAAGGCTATATATACGCCCTGATGTGAGGTTTTGGTTTGGGGCTCACTTTGAGAAGAGTTGTGTGATTTGGCCAGAAGAGACTCTGGGCAGCCGTTGAGCCCCCCCCCTCCCCGGCTGTGAAAAACCCAGATGTTGGTGCTTCCCTCTCTGGTAACTGACTAGGTAACTGATGTAATGGTCAGACGCTGGAAGCCGTCTGTGATCTGTTTTTCTGTTTGTTTGTAACTTCTGTTTGTATTCTCTGAAGTTCAGGGTGCTGACTTTTCCCCCTGAACTAGGTAAATGATATGTTTGATTAAAGTAAGATTGTTAACCCATTTTGAGTTGCTTTCCTTTAGAAAAGCAGATCTAAGAACCTGTGCTAGTAGCTGCCCTAGGTATGCTAGGGTGCTTACTGATACACTGTGATACCTTCATGATGGAATATGAATAGCATCAATAAGATTATAAAGAAATACTTAACCTACTTAATAGGAAGAAAAAAAGTGACTTTCAAAGTACACATTTTTTATGTGAAAAATTTTTTTACAAAAAAACAATTTTTAGTTTTTATCTCTCCGTTGAAGTAGAATACCCAAAGAACTTTTACTTAGTAATACTTGGTTCACATTTCTCCATAGTACTGTATGTCTATATATGTACTATAATTTCCTCTATTTGTCTGAATTAGCGAAGATTTTTTTCCACATACTTCCCAAAACTGGGGAGGTAGGAACACTTTAACCAGTAGAATACTGAGACTAAGGGAAAAAAATCTACATGGCTGATCTCCAGAGAGTGAACCATGTGGCGAAGTCCACAGACATCACAGGTGAAATCTTCACACACTGCATTATGACTGTGATTTAAACCCTTAAAAAAAAATACTCTGTTTAAAATGGCAAGAGTGACCTGGCATCATTGCTTCCTGAGGATAAGTGACTGTCTGGGCTTTCTGGCTAGAGGCTCAGCCTGGAGGCATCCACAACTTCCAGACAATTATCACTCCCCTGGAAATGCCCTCATCCTGATTGGTATTGGTTAATTAAATAAATCTAGACTCGAGACTATATTATCTACCCATATGTCATATCCTATATCACTAACAAGTTCTCAGCATAGCAAGGTTTTTATTTTATTTTTTCTTTTCGATGGCAATTCAGAGTTCCATTTGTCATCCCTACAACCCCAGGTTGCTTATCTTGCAAAGGGGCTTCCTTGTCCTCATGGTCATGTCTTCATAGCCACTGTGCAAAAGCTGGACCAGCTGACATTCTGTTACCCCTTGCTTCTTATGCTTGCCTATCTATTATCACCTTAGGGATGCAGTTCCTATTTTGCATTAGTACCTCCTATTCATTTGAATACTCAAAGTCCCTTCTGAATACTCATTCTCACTATAGTTCAATTAAATTTGAGAAATATTTATTAAGGACCTAATATTATGTGTGAAGTACAGTATTTGGCAGTGATTTAAAAAAATTAGTTCCTGCCCTGAAGAAGCTTATATTCTACTGCTTGAATACAAAATATACATGTATATTATGTATATTTTTTGTGTACTTACATATATGTGTACATGCATGTATATATATACATATACATATATATATATACACACACATACAGGTTCATACCCACATATATAATTATTGTGTAAGCATCTGGGAATCCTTACCTCAGCTACCTCTCCTGATAAGTTGCATCTTCAGAACTCAGCAAGCTACATCTGAAGATCTTCCATGCCCCTTTGTATTGGCAAGTCAGCAGGTACTTAGCACCTTGTTTCAAGTTAACACCTTGTTTAAGCTATTTAATTAACACAGAAATAGTTAACACCTTGGGAGGAATTTGTTGATGTAACAGGAAGTGGCAGAATAGGGAGGAGCTAAGGCATATATAAGGAAAAGCCCAAGCTGGGAATGGTAGAATTTCCTGGGGTAAGCATCTGGAGGCTGGAACTTCTGCTGAGACCTTTCTTCGCTGAGGCCTTTCCTTTGGGAATTTCTGCTGAGAACTTCCAAGAACCAGTCTGAGGAGCTACCGTGAGTAAGAGGGGAGGATCCCTGCTTGAGGGAGCCTGTTCTGTTGTTAAGGCTTGGGAATGTGGGTGTTCACTGCATTAACCATGTGTACAAGCTTTGTGGCTACTGTAATGACTTTGGCTTTCTAGTTCTGGGACTTGGTTTTATGGTATTTGAATAAAGGCTTTGGTTCTGCCCCCTATGTAGAGAGTCTGCTACATTTTGTGATTCACAATTATAGCAGTATATTCATAACCACCGTGGTGTTGTGAATATTGCATTATTGTTACAACCCCTGAGGGGCAACAGAGTGGCTTTCACTAATGCCATTGACTCAAACCCCCATTAGTGTGCTTTCCCTCCACTCCCTAAGATTATTAGGTGAGAATCAGTCAGCCAACCTCAAGTAGCTTTTAGAATTCACTACTTAAGTATTTACTAAAGTGGTATGATAAATAAAATTGGCACAAAATATCTCCCCACAAGTTGGTGAAACACTCTCTCATAAGTACATACAGAATTCAGGGATGATGGGGATAAAGCTTAGGATAAAATTTGTGACAAAGAGGTAACCAGAAGTGTACTGGAGTCAGTTTATACTGGCTCCCAAGCGTGGATTGTTAAATGTTCAGTGTGATCACTTATACCATGGCAAACTGGGACAGCTGGGTGAGGCAGCAGATTAGAGTGCTGGGTCTGGAGTCAGGAAGACTAATGTTCCAGTTCAAATCTGGTCTCAGACACTTATTAGCTGTGTGACCCTGGACAAGTCTCCTCTTTGCCTCAGTTTCCTCATCTTTAAAATGAGCTAGAGAAGGAAATGGCAAACCATTTCTGTATCTTTGCTAAGAAAACCACAAAAGGGGTCACAAAGAGTCAGGCACAGTTGAAAAAAATGACTGAACAAATTATTGGCAAATTGGCTATAAATCAGGGCTTGATCTACTTTGTTGAGTGTCTAGACTGAGGAAATGATAAGAAAATGTTAATAATTCAGATAAAGCTTAAAAGTGTGTCTTGTATCCTTCCCCCCACCCACCCCCCGCCCAAGAGGTGATTGTTAAATATTTACCAGTACACTGCTGAAGTTAACTCACAATTCCTGGCTACTTTTCTCCCAATCATGGGATGCTCATGAACTTTCCCTTAAACATGGTACAATTTCTGTGTGGGGCTTCTTGTAGAACAAGTCCAGTCTATCTTTGGTTCTTGACGCCTCGAGATAATTCAGTGATATTACCAAGTCACCAATGAGAAGATGAGGAGTCCAAAATCTTCCATACGCTTCAAAGTATGCAATATGTTTCTTCATTCAAAGGTAGAGGGTAGAATAAGGGCCAACATTAAAGTTGAGGGCTCTTCTTCTTGTTCAGATAGTTCCTTCTCAGGAGATTCAGCTAAAATATTACACTCACTCCAGTTTCTGAAAACCAATCCCTTCTCAACTAATTTGATAATTTGTAAATGATCCCTGAGGCATGGCCAAGTTTCCTCCCATTGAATAGTAATTCTTTTTTTTTTTTTTTGCTTTTTGGAAAGGCAGTTGGGGTTAAGTGACTTGCCAAGGTCACATAGGTAGTAAGTGTCAAGTGTCAGAGACCAGATTTGAACTCAGGTCCTCCTGACTCCAGGGCTGGTGCTCCATTCATTGTGCCACCTAGCTGCCCCAATAGTAATTCTTTTAGGAACAGTTCAAGACCTTTTAGCACTTAATCCAAAGCCTATAATTGAGGCATGTTCTCATCTAATAAAGGTTTCAAACCAGGGTGGGGTGGTTTCTGCCCACACCCTTACATGTATAAGGAAAACCACAAATATATATTATATAGGAAAAACTCTCTTTTCCAAAGCAAATGAGCTGGTGACATGAGTACAGATGGAAAAAAATGGAGCAACAAAGCGTAGATCATGCTTTCCAGGTGTTTGGCTATAAAAAAAGAGAGGAGAGATACAGGACGATAATTCGAGGGGATGACAGATCAATTAAAGTTTTTCTTTGTTTTGTTCTGTTCTTAAGGATGGATATAGATCTAGCTATATTTGTGGGTCACAGAGAAATAGGCGGGATTGGAGAATGATTGAAGATGAGAGAAGGAGTGGTTCCTACCTGGCTGTCTACTTGCTTGCCCAAGTCTCTCCCATTCTTTAGAAGAAAAAAAAGCCTTCTCTAGGCCTTCCCTTATCCTAAAGCTATGGTCCTGTATATCTCTCCATCTTTCTCAGTCAAACTCCAAAAAAAAGCTGTCTACACTCATTGTTTCCAGTTTCATCCCCTCTCCTCTTACTCCCTTCCTCAACCTTTTGAATTACAGCTTCTGACCTCATTCAATTGAAACTCCCTCCAAAGTTATCAGAGTTTTTTTTTTTTAATTGGGGCAACTGGAATTAAGTGACTTTCCCAGAGTCACACAACCATTAAGTATCTGAGGTCAAATTCGAACTCTGTCCTCCTGACTCCAGGGCACTTCCCCACCTAGCTGCCCCACCAGTGAGGTCTTACAGACAGTCTTTAACCTTCCCCCAATCCCTATCCTTTTCTATGTTTTGCATCTGATACTTTTGACCACCTTATCCTTCTGAATAAACTCTCTTCCCTGGATTTTCATACCACCATCATCTCCTTGTTCTCTAACTACCTGCATGACCGCTCCTTCTCAGTCTCCTTTGATTAATGTTCATCCCTGTCACTCACAGTAACTGTAGTTATCCCCAAAGCTCTGTCCCAGTCTCTCTCTTCTCTGTATACATTCTCTCGTTTGGTAAAGTCAGCAGCTTCCATGGGCTTAATTATCACTTGCATGTGATAGAGGCTCCCAACTTTGTCTTTCCAGCTCTAGTCTTACTCTTTAGTTCCATCACCAATGACCTTTTAGACATTTTAAACTGGAAACTGAATGTCCTATGCCCATCTCAAACCTTTCTTCAGCTCTGCATTTCTCATACTGAGAGTACTCTCTGCCCCTGCAGACTTTTCATGTGATTGACTGGTTCTTCCCAGAATCTCCATTTTAAAGGAAATGCCCAAGAAAGCCATGTCTGTATTCACTTCAGACTCTCCTCTAGACTCTCTGGACCTTCTCTATCATGCCTCTGCCTGGGTACAGGGATACCTCCTTTTATATGTTGTCTTCCTTCTATATGTCGGCTTCCTCATTTTGAATGTAAGCTCCTTGAGTCCAGGGATGGTTTTTCTCTTTTTTTTCTGCTTGCATTTATATTCCCAGCACCTAGCACAGTGCAGAGCAATGGCTGTCATGTGGGAAGATGAGGAATCCAGAGGCTTTTGGACTCTTCTAATTATGTCATAAGTGAGTAATAAATGTGTGTTAACTTATTTTAAATTTACTCCTCTACCCCTAAACTTGAACCTCTTCTGAATTTTCTTGTTTGTATTGAGGACAACATAAACTTTCCAGTAATGCAGCTTTACAATCTCTTTGTCCTAAGCTTCTCATTCTTCCACCTCCCCCCTCCTCCACCCAATCACTTTTCAAATATTGATGCTTTTACCTCCATAAGGACTCCCACATCCCTTGTCACTAGTCACACAATCATCACCTTGTTTCAGACCCTCATTGTCTTTGGTCTGGACTATTGCAATAGTTTTCTTGCTTCAAGTATCTCCCTATTCCAATTATAAATGTTTCCTTCCTTCTTTCCTCCCTCCTTTCCTTCTTCCCTTCCTCTGTTTCTTCTTCCCTTACTTTTTTCCTTCCTTGTTCCCTCTCCATTCTCTGCCTTCCTTCCTTCCTTCTTTCCTTCTTTCCTTCCTTCTTTTCTTCCTTCCTTCCTTCCCTTCTTCCTTCCCTCCTTCCTTCCTTCCTTTCCTCCCTCCTTCCCTCCTTCCCTTCTTCCTTCCTTCCTTCCTTGCTTTCTTCCTTCCTTCCCTTCTTCCTTCCCTCCTTCCTTCCTTCCTTTCCTCCCTCCTTCCCTCCTTCCCTCCTTCCTTCCTTCCTTCCTTCCTTCTTTCTCTCCTCCCCAGCAAAACCACCATTTACCAAGTTTATCAGGGAAAAGGGAAAAGACCTTGTATGTTCTAAAACATTCACAGCAACTCTCTTTGTGGTTGCAAAGAATTGGAAATTGAGGAGATGGCCATCAATTGGGGAATGGCTGAACAGTTAGTTTTTATATGTGATTGTGATGGAATATTACTACACTATAAGGAATAATGAACTGGTTGAATTTAGAAAAACATGAAAAGACTTACATGAACTAATGAGCAGAAATGAGTAGAACCAAAGGAATGATATGCAAAAACAGTAACATTTGGAGAATAATTATGAATGATCAAACTATTCTGAATATTATAAATACTCAAATCAACCCCCAAAGGACTGATGAAAGAAGGTGCTACCTACCTCTAGAGCAGCGGTTCTCAACCTGTGGATCACAACTCCTTTGGGGATTGAATGGGGTCACCTAAGATCATGAGAAAACACATATTTCCAATGGTCTTAGGAATCGAGACACTGCTCCTCTAGCTGTCTCCAGGCAGGTCCACCCACATGCAGACTCACATAGGAGTATTAAAGGGTCACAGCATTAGGAAGGTTGAGAATCACTGCTCTAAAGAAATAACTGATAAATAGAAGTTTATATAGTATGGTTTCACATATATTTATAAATCTGTGTCAAATAGTGATCTTCTCTAGTATGGGAGCAGGGAGGGAGGAGAAGAGAGGGAGGAGTGGGAAGAGAGACAGTTTGGAACTTTAAAATACAACAAAAAATGTAACTAAAATTAATTTCAAAAAAGCAAATTTTTTTTAAAAGGACCCACCTCCTCAATCCACTCCCCATCTACATGAAAGCTGTGTAACTCCATGAAAGGTATGACTTCAGAAAATTTGAAATTCATAAGGAGTAAGGATAGAGACCACAAAATGCAAAAGATAGAGAGTCCTTTCTGGTGTGGTTGAATCATTCTACCTCTGGGAAAGGATTTGAAGCATATGAAAAGGCCAGAAAGAGATAATTAACTTGTCCTCAGAGCATAGGTACCTTTTCCCCTAGCACTTATTTTCATAGACTAACAGGAAAACCTTAGAATTTTTTCTTTAATGGTAAACTCTGACTCCCAAACCTGTTTGGTGATTTTTAGACAAATGACTATTATCTGGTTATGGCCCAGACTGCAGAGTTGAAGATTTGTGAAATGTACTGGATAGTTACCTTAAGTTAGGGTGAAATCTTTCACTAAGGGGACCCAAACGTGACTCAGGGATAGTGCAGAGAGGAAAAGCCATACCTCTATGCTACCCCCTTCTGACTGGGTAGCACAAAGCTCCAGAGTCAAGGCTCTCAATAAACAGAAATGGAAAGGTTTCTTACTTTTCTAGCCTAAGATTTCATCCCAGCTGAGCCAGGCAGCTGTATCATGATTAAAGAACTGTTGCTCTTGTTTACTCATGTCCGGTTCTTTGTGATGTCATTTGGGATTTTTTCTTCAGCTCATTTTTACAGAGGAAACTGAGGCAAACAGGGTTAAGTGATTTGCCCAGGGTCACACGGCTAGTAAGTGTCTGGGGTCAGATTTGAACTCAGAAAAATGAGTCTTCCTGACTCCAGACCTGGTATTTTACTCACTGCACCACCTAGCTTCCCATGTTAAAGGAACTACTAACTATGAAAACATGCCAATATTAAATACATTTTCAGTTAATTATCTATCAATTAAAATTTTTACGGAAAAATGTTAAGTTACAAAACGATCTACATAGAAAACTTCTAACAATAAGATATTTTAACATCTTTCTTTCAGAATATGTCAAATATAAAAGTAAATAGTAGCTATGCAATTGATCAAAATGCTGCAAAAATAGATTTGATCGATGTAGAGAAATGCTAATATGTTTATTAAAAATTATTTTCTTCCAAATGTGCAAATGCACATATTATTTTTTTAAAAATCAAACAAAGACCTAAAAATTTACAAATAAATGCTAAAAAATAAAAGGAAAATGTAAACACTGTTTTTTTTATCAATCACAATGCAATTAGGATAGTAGCCAACAGAGGAAATACGTGAATATATTTAAGGCTTAATGGAGTCTAAAAATGTTTGTTAGTGGTCAAATCACAGAAACAGATGCATGTTGCACAAAGAGAGCCTTTTTATACCACTTTTGGATCTTTGCCATTTTGTAGGTTTTATTGGAGGTCAATAATTTTAGTTACATTCAAGAAATCTAATGGCATATACAGATTGTTAGCTTTTATTCTTGGTCTGTGAAATGTTATCTGCTTCTTCAAAAAGTATTTCTAAAATTTTTAACTGGTTTATCATGTGCTCTAAGAAGATCAATTTTCTTCCTCCTTTTTGATGATTCAACTTTCCAGAGGTGACTTGGGGTGGTGGGACCTGTGTTTCACTAACAATGTGGTTTTTATAAGCAATACCACCCTTAGACCTGGGAAAACTGAGCACCTATTCCAAGCCTCCTAACTTAGGGGGTCTATGCTTTGGAGGACAGCAGTAGTAGCTCCTCAGAGCCCCAGTGACTCTGACCCATAGTCATTCAGAGACCCACCAAACCTGAGACAAGAATATCACCAACAATTCCTGATTTTAGAATTAACGGTGCCTTTGATTTTAGCCTGAAACCTGGGGTCCCTTTGTCTATTGGGTGGCTGAAAGAGGGAGACTCCAGCAACTGTGGCTGCCTTGGAGTTTCTGGCACAGACCTTAGGAAATGTACTCAGTAGCTTCCTCCCAGGTTGGCATAGACTTTTATCATGTTTCTTGCTCCCTGCATGGGGGAGGAGCTCTTCAGCTTCACCCAGTGCACCCTACCAAAATTTGCTTTGGGATAGAGGAGAGAGGGAGGATAACCTGTGCACTCTGCTTGAATCCCTCATGGATCTGTCCTTCTGCTGATGCCAACTCTGAGATCTCTACACTGAAACTGGAAACCCAAACACTCATTGAGATAGACCTGAGGACTGTCATATCATATACCACCCTGCTGAGAATTACCTGTACCCCCTCACAACATCCCACTTGGACACTACATAGAAACTTTACAAGCACTGATTGAACAACCAGCAAAAAGTAATGACCTCTTCTCTATCCATTATCTCAAATCTTCAGCAATAAATCAGAATACTTCACATTAAATCATGAGTTTTGTAATACATTTTTTCATCAAATTGTTTATGTAGACAAGTACTTCACTAAAAAAAAAAAATTCCTTGGGTCACACACACCCAAAGAGTGGCCCCATTTATAAGGATACTTTTGGGGGCAGAGCCAAGATAGCAGAGTAAAAGCAGGGACTTCCTTGAGTAAGCCTCAAGGGACTGAATCACTGGCAGCTGTGGTAGTTTCCAGACTTCTCAATCTACAAATATTAAAGACAATTTATAAGGTCGGTAGGAAAGGCTATGGGACTTGGATCAGAGAGGAACATGGTCATTGTCCAGCCACAGCCATAGCCCCAGGGCGATTGCAGGGTGGCAGCAGTGGCTTCTTCCAGAACTCTCCACTCACAGACAATGGGAAGATCAAGTGGCTGATTAGAGAGGGATTGCAGGGATTTCTTTGCTGGGCTGAGGCAGGATCCTCTTGCTTTGCCCTTGCTTGGATCGAGGTCACAGTCTTGGGTGGCAGTCCTTGGGCAAGGAGGAGCACTGGTGTGATGGAGCTTGTGGTGGTTGTAAAGAGGGAATCATCTTCACAGTTCCAAGGCAGAAAAGAGTACTTGTGGTCACTCACAGACCAGAGCACAAACCGAGAGAAGAGTAAACACCTCTCTTTTGATCACACCACCTAGGAAGAACTAAAAATTTATAGGTCCCTAGAAATGTCTCTGAAAACAGCTGTACAAAATCCCTAAAGCTTGGAACAATGCCCTCTCCACTCTGGAAGCAGAGTCCTGAAAAGAATTAAAAAGTCAAGTAATTGACTAGGCAAATGAGCAAATGGGAAAAATCAGACTATAGAATCTTACTTAGGTGAAAAGGAAGACTAAAACATACAACCAGAAGAAAACAAAGTCAAAGCCTTGAAGAAAAATATGAATTGGTCTTATGTCATGGAAGAGATCAAAAAGGATTTTGAAAATCAAGTAAGAGAAGTAGAGGAAAAATTGGGCAGAGAAATGAGAGTGATGAAAGAAAATCATGAAAAAAGAGTCAACAGCTTGCTAAAGGAGACCCCAAAAAATACTGAAGAAAATAACACCTTGAAAAACAGACTGGACTCAAATGGCAACAGAGGTCTGTTATGGCAATGGGAATCTGAAGATCTTCTCTTCCTCTTAATAAGCCTAAGGGAATTTGAGGATCTTCCCTGCCCCCTAATAGGTCGAATGTAATCACATGGAGCCTGTGGTGGAAGGAGTTTGCTGATTTTTTCTAGTGCCTCTTGCTTTCTGGTGAAACAAAACAGGGCTACTGGCTCTGCTGTCTTCTGCATCAAACTGATCATGGGCGAACCTACTTGCAACACTGTGCTAGGCTGTCTACTTCCTTGACTCAAAAGCAACTGCTTCACATTGACCAGATTACTAATGCCTGTGGTATTGCCAGAACTCAGTTCTCTAGAGTTTCAGGATCTCTGCCAGGCCTTGACAGCCAACACAGCCATCTCAGGACTTGCAAAGTCTTACTTTATGTCAACCTGCATTGCATTCCCCTATTTCAACATTGTCCCTTACTGCCTCATGGCAAGGATGATGGACTAGACTTCAAAGGGGTTATTTTGTTGTTGTTGTCATCATTTTTATTATCTTTGGACTTATCGTAATTGTTAATGTTATTATAGTCACTAGGTTATATTATAACAGTGTTATTATTGTTATACGTGTTATATTCCCAGGGACCTATAAGGGACCTGAATTCCAACTGCTGTGGAATTCAGATAGAAATAATCCTGGGAAAGTCATTATATTGCTATGGTATAGGGTGGAACTGGACCTGTAATTTCCCTGGTATAGATAAATGCCAGATGAGGAAATGTTCTCCATTTATGCAAATCAGCACCTTTTCTATACCTCATCACCTTAAAGAGTTGTTTGGGGTCCTCAGAGGTTAAGAGTTTACCAAGGATTACCCAGACAATACAAGTGAGAAGCAGGACTTCAATCCAGGTCTTCTAATTTTAAGGCCAGCTCAAATCCAGTATTTTACATTGCCCCTCATCCTACTGTTAGTCTTATATATTTAATGAGTTCTGAAGACTATTGTACTGGTGAGTAAAAGGACTTCTGCTTAAAAAATTCCATAATTTAATCAGCGAGTATTTATTTTTTATGTTTTATTTTTCCCAAATACACGTTAAAACAAGTTTTTAACATTAATTGTTTAAAGTTTTGAGTTCCAAATTCTATTCCTCTATTCTTCTCCCCCCACCCCCACCCCAAGACAATAAGCAATCAGATATAGGTTATACATGTGCAATCACATAAAACATTTCCATATTAGTCATTTTATACAAGAAGATTTGAAAAAAGAAAAAGAAAGAAAGTGAAAAAATATCATGCTTTGGTCTGTATTCAAATAATATTAGCTCTTTCTCTTGAGGTAGATAGTATGCTTCATCATTAGGCCTTTGGGATTGTCTTGGATCATTGTGTTTCTAAGAATAGCTAAGTCATTCACCATTCTTCATTGTACGATATTGCTGTTACTGAGTACAATGTTCTCCTGGTTCTGTTCACTGCACTTTGTATCAGTTCATATAAGTCTTTCTAGGTTTTTCTGAAATCATCCTGCTTGTCATTTCTTATAGCACAGTGGTTCTCAACCTTCCTGATGCTGCGACCCTTTAATACAGTTCCTCATGTTGTAGTGACCCCCAACCATAAAATTATTTTCGTTGCTACTGCATAACTGTAATTTTGCTACTGTTATGAATCATAATGTAAATATCTGATATGCAGGATGTATTTTCATTGTTACAAATTGAACATAACTCACAGGTTATAATATAGCACAATAATATTCCATCACAATCGTATACCACAGCTTATTTAACCATTCCCCATTTGATGGGCATTCCTTCAGTTTCCAATTCTTAGCCACCACAAAAAGAGCTGCTATAAATAATTTTGTACAACTAGATCTTTTTCCCCTTTTGGGGGAGTATCTTTGGCATATAGACCTGGCAGTGGTACTTCGGCAAGTATTTATCGAATGCCTACTATGTGTCAGACAACATGCTAGGCACTGGGGAAGAGTATTGAGATGTATTCATCCTCTGTAAGTCTGCAGCATCTTTGGGAACTCCAACAGTAGGAAGGACAACAGAGACAATACACACCTCATCTAGTTCATTAAGCTCCTTAAGGAAAACCTTTCTGTAATTTCTGGTGGCATTGACCTGACCTTGAAGTGCTATCATAAACCTCTCCATTTCTGAAAGCTAATTCAAATATCTCAGCTTGCATCTGCTGATGCATCCTCAAGCCCCTCTCACCAGACCCTCCTGTATGCTGTCTCTGGGATTCTGGGCTCTACAGGGGAGCTTCCTTTTACCTTGCCCAGAACCATGAATCCAGGCCTCTTCCCGGCCATGTCCAGACCAGGCCAAGCCTAGTTCTCTTTATGTATTATCTTCTCCCATGAGATTACGATTTTCTTAACGGCAGGAATGATTTGCACCCCCAGCTTTTAACACAGAGCCTGGGACATGGTAAATATTTAATAAATCTTTTTTCATTGATTTGTTCACTTCTTTGCAGACATATGGAGGACTGAGTTCATCATTATGTTGCCCTTGGAGGATATTTGGATTCTACAATTATTCTAAGTTGTTCCACTGGATCCATCCAGAGGTAAACTTTGCTTTACTTGTGTAACTCTTGGCTACATTCAAAATCTGCCGTGGTCTACACCTAGTGCGAACCTTTACTGTTATTAAATGCTATTAAATGTTGTTGCCGCTGTTATTGACAAACATTGTGTCTTATCTAAGTATAACCATGGTCCAGAATTATAGCTTTGAGTTTACGTGAAGTCAGCTCAGTCTTGGGAATGTCTCACAAATCTCTCTTTTGATTGTTTTGTCCCTACCCCAGGGTTCCTCCTAGGAACATCGGAATATAACTCAGTTTTAGGTTTCTATAGAAAAGGTAAAGGGTTTTGTTTCCTATGCAAGCCCTCGGGCCAACAACACATTAAATATAGGACAAGTTGTTGGGCTTTTCTTTTTTCCCAGTAGAAAAAGAAAAACACAAAAGACTTATTCCACACCAAGCTGTCAAATGATCTCCTCCTTCCCAGGGACCTATATTGACACTTTCAAATTTATATTAATATTCTGAGCCCTGCCCTATCCCCCCCACCCCATACCTCTGAAAGAAGAAAACACTTAGAGCTGAGAGAGTTGCCTGCTCTTTCCTCCAGTGAGTGCCTCTTCCCCGGGGATCACATGGTTCCCTCCTGTTCTGGGCCCATGGGATTCCATCCCTCCTGAGATCTCATGGTTCCTTGCAAGAAGACGAGAGGGAAGTGAGAGGGGGAGAGAGTGGGTCACAGATGGAGGTTTTCCCTCCAAGGAATCCAGGTGCCTAAATTTGCCTCTTCTTTTCCTGTCTCTCAGCTCTGGGTCCCTCAAATTCTGCTTTCTCTTTTAAAGACTAAGTTCAAGGTAAATGCACTGGCCTGTGACCATTAATCTTCTTCAATTCCTACATCAGTGAGGATGTTTACATCTCTTATAAGGAGACAATCACCATGCCAGAACAAAGAGTTTGTCGTGGGTGTCAGTGAGGACCCAGAATAAAGCCTCAGTGCACAAAGCACATAAGCTTTGTGTCATCCGCAACATCAAAGAGCTCGGCATTTAATACATATTTATTTTGCTGGTGATACAGGAACTGCTATTTTAATTTTCTAGGAGTGAAAACTAAGGATCTAGGCTTACATGATTGAAGGTCCCGCAGCTAGTAAGTACTAGAAATGAGACACACACCTAGGTCTTCTCACTCTAAAACCAATAGTCTTTCCTTCTATACCATTCTGTCTCTATTGCTAGATCCTGACAGAGCTGGTGCAGCAGATAGAACACCAGGCCTGGAGTCAGGAGGATCTGAGTTCAAATTTTACCTCAGACACTTACTAGCTGTGTGACCCTGGGCAAGTCACTTAGCTCTGCCTCAGTTTCCTCATCTGTAAAATGAGCTGGAGAAGGAAAGGGTAAACCATTTTAATATCTCTGCCAAGAAAACCCCAAATGGAATTATGGAGAGTCTTACCTGACTGAAATGACTGAACAAAAACAAGCCAGAGCTTTTTCTGTGGTAAGAAACATGGGGTTACCTCCATGCTAGAAGGAGGCATCAAAGTAGGACTCGAAGGGAAATAACTGAACATATAAACATGTGTACACATATGTATAATATATGCCTAAATGTGTGTGCACAGTACATGCAGGTTTATTGCGCAGTTTACATATGTGTGTGCTACGTAAACAACATGCATGGAAGGGCAAAATAAATGGGACAGATTAATGCTGTGATGTGTCCAGGATTAGAAAAGAGGCAAAATGGAGAGATGGCTGAACTTAGGGACCAAAGAACTGGATTCAAATCCTACTTTTGACCCTTTCTAGCTATGCGACCCTGGACAAGTTACAATTTCTCTGTTACTCAGTTTCTCCACTGATAAAATGAGAATAATACCTCATTAATTCAGTGACTACTTCAAAGGGCAGTTGTGAGGCTTATAACCAATAAACCATGGAAGGTACTCTGTAAACAAGGGACATGCTCTGGCATCCTGACATCTTCCTACTTCAATATATGGCGTCATGATGGCTAAGATCCTTTGTTGCTGTTCAGTCATTTTCAGTTGCAACTGACTCTTAGTGACCCCGTTTGGGGTTTTCTTGGAAAAGCTGCTGGAGTGGTTTGCTGTTTCCTTCTCCAGCTCATGTTCCACAGGAGGAAATTGGGACCCACAGAAGACAAAGTGATTTGCCCAAAGTTCCACTGCTAATAAACTACAGAACCAGGATCTGAACTCAGGTCCTTTGAATCCTAGTTTATTTTTTTAAATCTTCCAACCTGCCACAGATGCCTCTGTTCTTTTCTCACTATTTATCTTCTAAAAACAATTTGTGATGCATGTAGCCATTCTGTGTTCAATGGCCCACAGAGCTGCAGCTGGGATCTCAGTTTACTTTAAATCACATTTATAGAACCATAGAATTACAGTGTTATCACCATAGGGGGAGGGGGAGGAGACACAGCTGAGCCACAAAGGCAGGAAGGGAGCAGTTTGAACCAGAAGCGAACAATGGTGTTTCTGTTTTATCAAGACTGCCTCCAGTCAGGACTTTTAAAGCCAGGAGATAATGTAATCATGACCACCAGTGGGAGAAACCAGGTCCTGGAGTGCTATGGTCAAACACAGCAAAATTCAGGGGGAAGGAAGAGGCAAGAGGGGGACTGGTTATGGAAAAATGACAAGGCTGCATGGGTTTGGTACTCCAGGTGTGTGTGTGTGTGTGTGTGTGTGTGTGTGTGTGTGTGTGTGTGTGTGTGTGAGAGAGAGAGAGAGAGCGAGAGAGACAGAGACAGACAGAGAGACAGAGAGAGAGACAGAGAGAGAGACAGAGAGAGAGACAGAGAGAGAGAGACAGAGAGAGAGAGACAGAGAGAGACAGAGAGAGAGAGAGAGAGAGAGAGAGTTTTACTCTGTGAAAGGGAGCCCAGAGAGTGGGCAAGGTTTGTGTGTGTGTGTGTGTGTGTGTGTGTGTGTGTGTGTGTGTGTGTGTGTCCTTTTCAGAATATCCAGAGTACCTGTGGCTGAGTTGACATGACACTACGACACTGGGCACCATTCATGCAATTTAGAAGTAGTTTGTGGTGACTGTTCCTTTTTCAGATTGCCCAGGGTTACCAGGGGCCCTGGCCTTCCAAAACAAAAAGTTGGACGCATGCTTCACACTCAACAATACAGACAAGTTTTACTAAATGAAATCCAATCATCTAACCTTTTATCACTGAACTGTACTGGCACAACTCTATGTGTGGGGACACTAGTAATGAAAGCCCTAATCCCTTGTGTACGCCAACACCCATACAGAGAACGGCAAGCCCTCAGCCTTCTCGCTTTCACCTGCAAATCCACAACAGAAACACAAAATCACTTCCGGGATTGTCCTGAACAGTTAATTACACCTGAAGCATATTCTCACCATGGTCACTACGCATTGCTGGGCTTGAAACACCCAGGCCAACTTCTGATCCCTCAAAACCACATACAGTGGCCATTACTGATGTTCCTAAATGAACTCACAGAGTTTCTATCCATTATTCCCCGATTTCAGCTGCCTCCACATGGGATCTGGGGAAGAAGCCTTCACTCAGATGCAGCTACACTCGTGTCTGCGTCTTCTCTCAGTCCCACAGCACACTTACTTCTTAGAAATAGAACTTCCTTCAGGTGTGCCCAAGTAGATTAGGAGAGTTAGGAGGGACAAGAAAGGTCAATTCCTCCTTTTCCTAACTCTAGTCATGCATGCCTTCTACAATGTTCTGAACAAAGCCACTCTCTCCCTCTCCTTCTCCCCCACGCTATGCTGCTCACCACTCTCCCCTCTAGATGGGCAGTCTTCCTCACTGTCTGACAGTGTAATATGCTAACTGCTATTATCTCTGCTTGATTCTCCCATTGTCCTGTACTTCCTGACCTCTTCATGTCTTCCCCATCTTCCAAGGCCCAGCATATAAACCAACAGGATCTGACTTATTCGGGAAAGACTGGAATGAGCTCCTGCCACTACCAAACTCTCTATTGACAAGTTTCTGACTCCCCAGCTTGTTTCCTATCCTATTTCTCCAGCTTTTTAAGTTCTCTGCCAGTACCTACCTTCAGTTCCTTGCCACTTTACCCATTCCACTTGGGAAAATTTCAATGTCTTTATGTTGGATATTTCAGGGTTTTTTGGTGTCCTTGTATTCCTTGGGCCTTGCACACACATAATAGATTAACAAATATGTATTGTATAGATACATAAGACCCAAATTCCCTGTGACAAATTTGGCCTCAGATACTTAACACTTACTAGCTGTGTAACCTTGGGCAAGTCACTTAACCCCAATTGCCCTGCCCTCCCCCCTCTAAAAAGCAAAAAAAAAAATTCCCTGTGACACATAATACACTCCTAGAAGGCTACTGTCTATTTCCCTGAAATCTTCCCAGACTAAAACAGCACAAATTGATGTGTTTTTTGTTCGTTTGTTTTTTAGTCATGCCTGACTGTTTACTACGTTTTTCTTGGCAAAGATACTGGAGTGATTTGCCATTTTCTTCTTCAGCTTATTTTATAGATGACAAAGCTGAATCAAACACCATTAAGTGATTTGTCTAGGGTTCACATAAGCTAGAAAGTGGCCAAGGCCAAATCTGAACTCAGGTCTTCCCGACTCTAGACCCAACACTCTATCTGCTGTGCCTCCTAGCTGCCTGGAGAAGTCTCCTTAGGACAGAGCATTTTGGCAAATCATATCTGGGATTTTTAGAGTTCACTATTATAGCCTTCTGAAAGTTCTACATTACTAAAAAAAAAACCAAACCCCAAAACATTCATTGTTATTATACCTTAAAGCAGCTCAAAGTTTAGTCTGGGGACCCCTGGGTATCTCCTTGATCTTTTAAGAGGGCCTAAGAGGTCAAAGCTATTTTTCGTAATAATAGATATTTTGATTTCTAATATGATAAATTTCAATAGCCATAACCCACAAAAGCAAAAGCTCTTTGGGGGTGTCTGTGATAATTTTTAAGAGTGTGAAGGGGTGCTGTAAAGAACTCTTGCCTTAAAAGCTTAAGGGACTTGGGAAAGGAGGGGAGAGAGAGAGGGAGAAGACAGAGAGGGGGGATGGGAAAGCAATGGTCTTTGCAGACAGTTTTCTACTGATTCAGGGATTTTGTTTGTTGAGTCAGATCATGCATTCAGAGTGATGAAATAACTAATCTAATCTAAACTGAGTGTGGGCCACTTTGCCAGATGGCTCCCTTTGTATACTCACGTGTGTGGTGGGTGTGTGGTGGTTCAGAGGGGCAAAGTACACCAAGCAGCATCCAGTTACAGGGGTATTGTAGTTGTGTTTGCTGAGATCCAAATCTGCTTTTTCTTTTGAGTGGGGCTTGAAGGGGGGCTGGGCATGGGGGAGGCCCAGAATGAGTTTTTTTCTCCTCAGGGTCCTTGCCAAGCTAACACCACAGAGCTATTGCAAGCTCACTCAGATAATAGACATTATTTTAAAATGTTCAAGGATGCAAAAGGCTTCTTTTTCTGTGACCTAGAAATAGAATGAATGTGTTGATTGGGCTTGAAAAGTTTTTACTTTTTAATAGAAAGAAAATTTACATAAATAAACATATTCTTCCATTCTATCATCCCCATCAAGAAGGATTCCCCCAAGAAGGCCTGGCAAAATTGAGGGCTACCAGGTCACTGGACCTGGAGCTTTTAGGGAGCCATAAGGGGCCCAGGCAACAAAATATAAGATCAAGAGAGCCCTCAAGGTCATCAAGAAAATACTTAACTGACCTTTTAAGGATACACAAAATCTGCTTCTATCTAAGAAGGTGAGAAAGTCTATCTCATTTTTCCGAGATGATTTTTCAGTATTAAGTACTGGTTAAATCACAGTGCCTGATAGATGAAAGAGCTTGGCTATTTGCTGTGTATGTTCATTGTGTAATGGTTATTTGATGGGAAGGAAGCCAGTCCTTGGACATAAAGGAGGCTTAGGGATCCCTTGTCCCCGTTAATGAATAATGATTAAGAATTTAACTGGAACCTAAAAATTACATCTCCTAGACTAACAATATTTAAGAGTGCAGATACATATAATTCCATTCTGGTATCCCCTCTCTCTGAGGAGAACAGAGTTTTTCATCCCCAAATTCTTACTTCTCTTCTTGACAGGAATTAAACCCTCCTTTTGAAAAGTGTGTGTGTGTGTATGAGGGGGCGGGGAACACACATTAGAGAAATATCTATTTTGCCTTCTTGTCAGCCATACACAGCACACTCCTTATTGTGAGGGTCCTGCTTTATAAAGAAGAAAAACAGTTAAGGGTGAACAGAAAGAAAAGTCAGGAAAAGTGGTGTAAACTCACCACTAATGAAATGAGAAATTAATATTTTAAAATGTTTCTTTTATTTCCTGATTGCTGTTTCTCATTTTCTTTTGCTGATTTATTATTCATGTTCCATCACAATTTGTGGGAATATTCCAGGATTCTGAATGGACACTGAAGTCTCTAACATGTGTGACAAAAATGGTAATACCCTTGATGGGTGGGAAACTCCACATGTCTGAAACAGAACTCATTATCTTCCCTACCTCTACCTGCAGCTCCAAAGCCACATTTCTGTCAAACTTTCCCACCTGTCAAGGGTACGGCTATTGTTGTCACACGTGTTAGAGACTTCAGTGTCCATTCAGAGTCCTGGGGTATTCCTATAAATTGTGGTGGAACATGAATGATAAATCAGCAAAAGAAACTGACAAAGAGCAGTCAGGAAATAAAAGAAACATTAAAAAAAATTCATTTCTCATTTCATTAGGAGCATATTTTTATATAGTCATTGATAGTATGTAGTTCTTTTTTTTAATTGCTTTTTCATATCTTTGGACTGATTGTGTATTGGGGGATGGGTTACTTTTGAATTTTTATACATTTAAAGAATTGATTCTTGGTCAACAAAGTGAATCATACCTTAACTTGATGTGGTAGGTAAAAATAGAGCCCATCTATCAATTATCGTCTTTGGCAGAAAAGTACTGAAACCACAGGCTGAAGTAGGAAAGGTCCCTTCTTATATTCCCTGGCATTGGTTTAAGAAAGAAAAATAAAATTATTACTATAGAAGAATGACATTCACCAGGACCATTTTGTAAAAAGGGAGAGGGGGAAGAAGGCATTGTCTTCATTCTTTAAAATAATTCTTACGTAATCTGTACAAATTATCAATTTTATTAAGAACAATGAATGGAATTCATGAATATGTGAAGAGATGAGGTTGGTGTATGTGGATTTATTATTACATTTAAAATTTTTGGCTGTCAAGGCAAAGTTTTGAAAAGATCACTTAAGTAATGACAGGAAATTGAAATATTGTTAAATAAAAAAGAATTCTAATTTGGCTAAATATTTTCATAGTGATGAAAATATTTAATTCTTCAAAAGATGGAAGAACCAACAAGTGGGAGTTCAGTTCTGGATCTGATTTCTACCAAAGAAGAACCAGTTGCTAGGTGGAAATAATATGAACCTTGGGAGAAGATAATCATTCTTCATCTTAGGATTTGTTAGAGCTGAAGAGAAACAGGAATAGGATGACAAACACTCTAAATTTTGTGAGAATGGGCAGTAGAAGGTCCAGAGAAAGGCTAGGAGGGATTATAAAGGAAATTATAAAGGGAAGGCAGCACAAGGGGGATAAAATTCTAATAACACAAAGAGAAATAATTCTGTGATGAAAGTGGAGGGAGGGACTAACAATATGGGTACCCAGGGAACCCAGGAGCTAACTTAAATTTTTATTATATTTTATTTTTATACCATTTAATTTCCTACCCCAAACAGGCACAGATTTTTTTTTTTTGAGAAAAAAGTTTAGGAAATCTAATCCACATGTTAATTGCTTTTGACAATATAGGCGATATCTTATACCTATGGTAACCATCTTCTACAAGTAATAATAATAATAGATAGCATATCTAATGCTTTAATATTTTCAAAGTGCTTTACACATTATGTTGTTTGATTCTCATCACAGTCCCATGAGGTACGTTCTATTTCCCCCCATTTTACAGATGAGGAAACTGAAATCGATTGTGATGTTGTGATGTTCTCAAGTTCACATAATTAGTAAGCATCTTGAGTTAGAATACTTTGGAATTTGTCTGCTCATAAATGACTTAAAGCAAATGGATTCATTTGTTCTTGTGGCCCGGGCCTCTGCATTGCTCTCAAAAGAGATATCATATCAGTAGAACTCTGGTAATACCGAGGACCAAGAATGTCATGAATCAAATTCGTGCCAAAGATAGAAAACTGGGAGAAGAGTTAGAATTGGAGGCAGAGGAGCTAGGTTCAAATCCTTGCTGTTCCACTGCCAGTGTGACCATGGCCAAAGCATCTTGCCTCTCTGGTGCTGTTTCTTCATCTGTAAAATAAAGATGTTGGACTAAATGACCACTAAGGTCCCTTCCATCTCTAAAGTTATCACCCGATGATGAACTAGGAGGGTAACAATGGTTGTGGAGGGAAATCTGAGAGCTATAAGTATTATTTTAAAGAAATTTCACAAACAAAATGTGATAAAGGTGTACGGCATGCCTGGCATGGACCCCTTATATCAAAACCCCTTGAAGAAGGTATGAATCACACACTTATTTTTAAGCTTGTTGGCTCCCCCCAGCCTGACCTCAAACTGGTAGATCTAAGTTCTCAGAGAACTATCACAGTGCTATTATACTCAGATTCTCTCAGGGTCTTGGGAGTAATCCTATTGTGGAGTGGTAAGCCTTATCACCATACTTACCACTATAGCTTTCAAGCCCCTACTTGTGTGTTTCCATTTAAACATGACTAGTTACTCACAAAGATGATATCACTAGATCTTAAACATAACCATTTACTTAACAATAAGGTAAAAGCAATTATAATCAGCATATTGTAGACACTCGATATAAAATAAATCAACTATATTAGTGGTTCCCATTGAGTGCTTATTCAATTCCCTTCACAACATAAGAGGTTTGTACTAAAAAAAAATATTTTAATGATGTCTTGAACAGTAAATAATTGTCCAAACATGCTACATATATTTTTCTTGTATAACAACAAGCCTGTACATATTTGAAGAATTATAAGTTTGTTTCCACAGCAATCAGAAATTGTCATGATCACATACACAATGATGTTGGCATTCTTGCAGCAATTACATCGCATTCTGACCCTTTCTGACCAATTGCAACTTGTTCTTTCAGTTTCCCAGCCTGTCATCAAATGCTTCCCAATTTTTCACAGGAGTTCAACATTAGAGCTCAAAATCATTACCCAGTGGAGTCAGGGTTAGATGATCAGATGTCTGTACATGCCCTCATCTGCTGTCTGTACACTGTGCCACTCTATACACTCCCTTATTCCCTTTTCATCCTGTACCTGTACCTTATCAGCTATGTAATGTCATGAACATACTGCAGAAGTTTGTATTCTTGTAGCAAAAATGTCAGGCTGTATGAAGACCGATTGCTGGTATGCACATTATAAGCCATCTTGAACCCATCATAAACACCACACATGTTCTGCCACATCAGTATGGAAGATCTCTTTTCCCAATTCAAACTTCATAAAAAAGGTGTTCATCTGGGCCTGGACAGCCCTTATCACTTGGCAGTTTCAATAGGATCCTTCACATTCTCTTGGCCAGACAATTTTGAGGAAATCATAAAAAATTCCAATCCCTTACTCTCTTCCCATTCAACCAGCTATTGCACTCAAAGGTGGCAAAGCATAGATATAGAACAAGAAAGACCAGATGATGTCTTATTCTCCGCCAATCTGATAATATCCTAGAACCTGTGGAAAGGAGGGAACCGCCCTGACATAGCTTAGATGTAGGACATTTCCTCTACAGAAAAGAAAATCTGGGATGCCATCTTTAAATCTGCCATGATACCCCAATCTGAGTAACTGCCACACTTTAGTAACTAGCTGGCACTTCAATCTGGACTCATCTTTGGAAGTCTAAAGCCTCCCAGTCCCATCTCCAACCATCAATAAAAGATACCCTTGGAGCTTCAAGGTAGAATAGTGACATGAAAGGAAACAGAGAAGATGACCTCTCCTACAGAAATCAACAATTACCTGGAAAAGGGCCCAAGGAAATCTACTGATAAAGAACTCTTAACAACAAAAAAAAGAAAGAATGAAAAAAAAGTAAGCTCATCCATCCAGTCTAAAACTACACACACACACACACACACACACACACACACACACACACACACACACACACAGAGACAACCAGAAGATAACAGAGGCTAGTAGAGGAAATTTGAGCCGGGGAAGTCAGAGGCAATTAATGAAAGTGGAGGAGACTGGGAGAAGGATTGTCCCAATGAAGCCAGTATGAACTGTGATAACCAGTCCAGAAGCCAGTGGAAGTGGGAAGGGTATAGAAATCAACACAACACAATCAACACAAACTTTTCTAAAGCTAGAGTCAGCACCAACTCTGAAAATTAGGTGAAGGTAGACCATAGTCCTAGACTATCAAACAGAAACAAGGGGTGCAAAAATAGCCTCCATAGGTAATTACACAGAGATACAGAATCCAGATAGGCATTCCTTGGTGCACTAGAAGCCACAGCAGGTTATAGGACCATTTCAATGTCTAGGTATCAACCAATGCTTGGAGGCTTAATACCAACAAAATCTCCATCATCTCAATGGAGCCAATCAGGGACACAGCAGAGAATGTAATCAACTCTTGACTGCAAACAGAAGGAGAAAGCCTTGACCGGAATCTATGGCGGTCAACTGAGACTGCAACAAAAGCCAAGAATTAACTCATGAGGTGGAACCTAATTTCCAGCCATCATATGCAGATTAAAAGCAATATTCATACTATGAAAAGAAAAGAACCAAATAAGACTTGCCCACCCCAGCTAAGAATGGGAATGTACTCTGAAGCAAAATCCCAATCCAAGAATTGAGGCTGAAGAAATGAGTAAATGCACGAATAAACAAAACGCAGTAAAGAAAGAATCTGGGGTAAGAGAAGCCCAGAAGAAAAGCACAGCACACAACTAACTACCAGCATAACCCTGGAGAGTAAAAATGACTGGACCACAAGAATTATAAGAGTGACTGGTTAAGCAAAAGATGTTTTAAAAAATTAGAAAGGAAATTTCAGGAGCAAATTTAAAATATATATATACCTCAGAACAGAAGGAGAAAAAAAATCTTACCCGAGCAGTGTATCCCCTGAAAAACAGAATGAGATGAACAAAACTTGATGACTCCATGAGACACTAAGACAAATGAGAACAAAAGCAAAAGACTGAAAAATTGGTGGGACATGCAAGGAATCTGTTATCGAGAACAACTGACCTAGGAATAAAAGCAGAGGAAAGACCATTTAAGGATCATCAAATTGACTAAAATCTATGACTCTATAAAAAAATCTTGACATATTTTAAGAAATCATAAAAGAAAAAGATCTGTTATAACTGGAGGGCAGAGTCAAAATAGAAAGAATCTGCCTTTTGCCTATTGAAAAAAACCCTCAAATAAAAATATCCAGGAATATAACAACCAGAATCCAGAGCTTTCAAGTATGGGGAAAATATTTTATTATTTATTAACATTATTTGAACCTAACTTTATATGGCTAGAAATTGTCTGACCCAAAGCTTACTGTAGAGATCAGACTTACCTGAGATTTGCTCCAGGGAATCCAGGGATCCCTGCCAAGAATACTTAGGGGCATGTTTTCAATTCTCACACCCTGGTCTTGTTTTGAATCCAACCAAAGCTTGTGTTTTTGGTTTCCCAACAGTATGTTTTGGCTTTGCCCCAATTTTATTGAATGTTTACACTCACCTGCTGATATTCATCTCCAGGAAACTGCCTATGTCCAGCAATTCATATGCTAGTACCTTTGTTTAACTTTATATAATGTAAACCTCACAGAGAATTAGGGAGAGAACCACACCATTTTCCAACTCTCTTCTTTGCTGAACCAACTTAATAAAATTCTTTCTAAAACTTTTTAGGTTTGGGGAATTTGTTCTCAATCAATACAAATAGAATAATGGAAGGAAGGAAGGAAGGAAGGAAGGAAGGAAGGAAGGAAGGAAGGAAAGAAGGAAAGAAAGAAAGAAGGAAAGAAAGAAAGAAAAGAAAGATAGAAAGAAAAAAGAAAGTAAGAAAGAAAAAAGAAAGAAGAAGAAAGGAAAGGAGGGAAGGAGGAAGGGAGGAAGGAAAGGAGAGAGAGAAAAATTTTTTATAGGTTCTGGCTTTGCAGTTAAATACAAGGTAGCTTGGAAGGGAGAGTACTAATACTTGGGGAATTCAAGAAAGTTACATAAGTAAAAAACAAGGGCATAGCTGTGGGTTTGTTCTGTCATGTGACTTTTTGGGTTTTTTTGCTTTTTGGAGGGGGAAGGCAGGGCAAGGTGTTAAGTGACTTGTCCAAGGTCACATGGCTAGTAAGTGTTAAGTGTCTGAGGCTGGATTTGAACTCAGGTCCTCCTGACTTCAGGGCCAGTGCACTGTGCCACCTAGCTGCCCCTCTTTTTAAATTTTTTATTTATCACATGACTTTCAAGAAAGTAAAGAAAAGGGAGGAAAAAAAAGAATATACAATGGAAGAAATAAAAAGAGAGTGATAATTAGTGTTCTTCATAAATGTGGTAAGATGATGAGGATAAAAACAGAAGAAAAAGTGGAAGAGTGGAGCTCTGGTGCATTTTCCTTATAATGACCCCTATAGATCCATAGTCATACATAGTTCTACATAACGATAATGGTCTTATTTAAACAGGGTTAGAGAGGATTAAATACACACATGCACCTGCACACACAGAGTTCGTTGTTGGAATACGAAAACAATACACTAAATAGGAAAAAAAAATCAACAAGAGTGAGATTGGAGAGCAGGGTTTAAAACAGTGGTTCTCAACTTTCCTAATGCCACAACCCTTTAATACTCATATGGGGGTGTATCTGCATGTGGGCAGACCCGCCTGGAGACAGATAGAGAGGCAGTGTCTTGGTTTCTAAGACCATTGGAAATAGATGTTTTCAACTGGTCTTAGGCAACCCCTGTGACCCCTGTGAAAGGTCATTCGACCCCCAAAGGGGTCGTGACCCACAGGTTGAGAACCGCTGGTTTAAAAGAAGGACTAGATTCAGGTAAGGAATAGTTATAAATAAAATTTTAACTTCACAGGGCTAACCATAAAGGAGGAATTAAACAAGAGAGAAATAACATATAAGGACCAAAGATGGCATCTAGTCTTGGTGAAAACAGGAACATCAAAGAAGTAAGAATGAACACTTTATTTATAAATTACTAATGTTGTTGATCAGATTCCTCTCTCTGCTGGACTCCTTGTAGAACTTTGAATCTGTTTTTTTATCTTTTCTAGTTTGTCCTTGACACCTTATACAGACACTGCCATCAGCAGTTCCAGGGATGTTGCTAGGATTCCAGTGAGAAATCCAAAATCCACTGGTCCTCTGAAGTTCTTCTGAGTCCTCCTCTAGTCAAAGGAGTAGGAAGGAAATTGAGACCAAGGTGAGGCTAGATTTCTTTCCCCTGCCCACTCCTTTCTCAATCAGTTATATCTCAGAACTTTATTTGGAATATTCTTTCTCTGCTTCTAGCCAATTAACTTGCCAATTTTATATAAGCCCAAGATGACATGAGAAAGCCCCTCAGTCAATCCAAACAGACTTTCTGTAGCATCTATGACAGTGTCCAGGCAAGGTGAACTTAGCAAACAATTTTAATATATTCTTACTGGATAAATATATCAGAGCACAGCATCCCTCATCATGTACCTTAGGTGGGTGAGCATGTGTAACTTGATTTACTCAATCCATCTCCATCGTTACAGAAATAATAACTTCATCAAAAGAAAATGACAATGAGACAGCACAACAGAAATTTGGGGATGCAGCCAAAGTAGCTTTCCGGTGGGACTGCACATAATGCGCTGTTTGTTGAACTGGAAATTGGTCCAAATATTCTAGAAAGCAATTTGGAAC
Organism: Pseudochirops corinnae; assembly: GCA_028646515.1. Taxonomy (NCBI): domain Eukaryota; kingdom Metazoa; phylum Chordata; class Mammalia; order Diprotodontia; family Pseudocheiridae; genus Pseudochirops; species Pseudochirops corinnae. Next base: position 60,135,899 of record CM053591.1, read on the forward strand.
GATACCTAAAGAGACACTATTCTGCAGATACTCTGACCCAGTCACACCACTAGCAGACATGAACTTTAAAGACATTGAAAACATTCTTAGCTATGTGACAGTGATCTGGAAGCAAAGTTAATGCCCATCAATTTGGGAATAGCTGAAAAAAATAGGAATATAATCTTTCTATACCATAAAAAAATGACATAGAGGATTTATTCAGAAAACTCTGGAAAGACTTGTATGAACTGACACAGAATGGAGTGAAGAGAACCAGGAGAATGACTGGTTCAGTGACTACAAAATTATAATAAATGAATGAATGAATAAAAACAATAATAAATCTGAATAATAACTCTGATCCACCTTGACTCTACCAGAAGAAAATTATGAAACATGATCTTCATCTCTTGGTACAGATTGGGGAAATAGTTGCAGAATAAGATATGTTTTTTTGACTTTGAAAATGTGTGAATTTGTTTTGATTATAATTATTCTTTACTAAGGAGTGCTTTTATTGTTGGGGAATGTTGGGGAAGGGAAAGTGATGATAATGATGAAAAGATAGAGGCATCATTGAAACATCAAAAAACAGAGAGAGAGCCAAAAAATGTTCATAAAATGACACAAACACTTGGTACTACTGTATTAAATTTAATACATTTTTCAAAATCCAATTGTATATCATAGAGACTGATGGTTTCATATATAAGCCTCTTTATTCTGTTCTTTGCATATGGAAAAGTTGATGTTTGTTGAGGTATCAAATTCATAACAAAGAAATTTTAAAGAAAAAATTAAAAGAAATTTTAAAAATTAAAGACAGATTTGTGGAGGATAGAGTGAGGTGTGGAGAGGCTTGAAGCAGACATACTTATTAGGATATTATCTCGATAACTCATGCAAATGGTGGTGAAGGCTGAATTAAGGTAGCATCTGTGTGACCAGAAAGAATTGGGCAGTTATGAGAAATGTGGAGGTTGAGGCAAGATTTAGCAATTGATTGGATAGGTGGGGTGAGTGAGAGTGAGGTGTCTAGAGGGACACCAAGGTTTTAAACCTGGATGACTGGAAGGATGGTGGTGGCTCTCAACAGAGACAGGGAAATGTGGAAGAGTGGTGGATTTGGGAATATAGATACTGAGTTTTATTTTGAGCATGTTGAATCTGAGATGCCTTTCTTTCTAAAAGTGACTTACTGATAGCTGACTAACATGATTCTCAAGTGACAATCTGTGGGAGGAGAAGACATGCCAATAGGGGGTTCAAGCTGATACCATTAGAGAATCACCCCTGGTGCCACCGAATATCCACAGAATCCTGAGGGGGGGCGGGCAGGGAATGTAGAGATGCTCTCAAACTCAAACCTCATCTGTGAGGATGAGAAATGGCATAAGGATTCTCAGAGTTTATATCTGCTATACTATCCAGAATCATAGAACACCACTAGAGGTGAGAAGTATGTTCAAGACCAGTCCAGTCTCCTAATTTTTGAGAGAAGAGAACTGATACAGGAGAATGCCACTTTTGGCTGTAGAGAAGTGCATACAATGTAAATAGTAGAGAGGGTTTCGCCATGATAATTGTGGATACTGACTGAGCCAAGGAATAATGAGAGCAAAAATACAGTTCTGGATAGACTTGTACCTCCAACAGTGAGTACAGATGCTGCAGTGAGGAAATGCAGGCTTGTTTTAGATTCTCAAAAGAAGGCAATTCTGAGAAAGAGTCTCATATGATTATTAATAATCCTAGCAAGTTCGTTTCTACGTTAAAAATCCTCGGACTTTCATTGACTGAAACAAGTCCTTCAATAGCCTCTGACCCTAGACCTGAAGAGAGATTTCCTTTGTTTTTAAGAATGAGGGAATAGACTGGAGCAGGAGCTATTTAAAGGGTAAGTGAGGCAATAATTTCAATCACTTACTTGTCACTTAGGAATTAACATAGGGACTCATTTAAGGATTTGAAATGCTAACAAGGATGAGATTTATTTACTTATCCCTTAGTTCTTTGGGGGAATCCTTGGGCAATGCTCTGAAACAGATCCTGATTGGTTGGAAACACCATACTGTAGTTTGCTTCATATCTTCCCCCTTTTTCCATAATGTCTTTGTTCTGTTATAGCTGTTCCTTCCCCCCCACCCTTCCTCCATTTCACTGGAATGTGCTTACTATTAACTTGGAGAAAATGCTTCCTTCAGGGTGCGCGAGTTAGCATAATCTGCTTCCATCCGGACCAAGTAATGCTGTGAGGGGGAGATGCAAGGCATTTCATCTGTGAAAGCTGCCTTCTCTCACCCAGGGATGCTGGTGGGAAAATTGGACATTAAGTTTCACTCCTAATTGAAATGAATTTGTTGGTTTCAAAACAGTTCCCAGTGGATCCCAGCCCACATCATAAAACTATCATAGGCAAATTGGCATCATTCAGCCTGTGCTTGAAGAGGCAAGGGAACAGAGGGAGCATATAAACTGTATCAGCATTTATTTTTTACTGTTAGGTAGACAAGATAGATAATCCTTTCAGATCAGAATTCGTGAGTCAGATTAAAAAGTGTTGTGATGCTCTTGGTGAGATTTCAGCTTAAAGTACTGGCCAGTGGACTGGGTGTGGAGTCAACACAACCTGGCTTTAAATCCCACCTCTGATAGATACTAGCTGTGTGGCCATGAGCTAATCACTTAACCTTTTTTAGCCTCAGTTTCTACCTGTAAAATGGAAATACCACCCGTGTAGCTGGGGTTGAATTAGAGGTCAGAGACTAGGAAGTATGTATGGTAATGGATCTAAAGGGGTTATTTTGGGAAAATGCAGCAGAATTCGACTGGAAACTTCAATGGAATTCAGGTGTATGAGAGGCTTCTCATTGAAGCCCTTGAGCTTTGAGATGATGAAGCAAATCCATCATTGGCCATTGAGTAGGAAGAGATAATGACTCAGTGGATCTTAAAAGAGGAATTACATCCCCACCACCCCTCACACACATCTCTGCCCTTTCTCTTCCCATCTGCAGACAGTCAAGAGAATTTGAGCCTGTCTAGAGAATTAGGGGGAGGGGATGGCAAAACCAATTGCCTTTGCTCTACCCTGTCAGGAAAATGGTGAACTGTCAAGACATGGCAGCTCATATGTGGGTTTATGTGAGCCTGACTGGGCTCTAGCCTCTGGCAGCCTTTTCTATTTTGTGTTTCTCTGAACTCACGTAATCTTGAGATGAAAAGTTCTAGCTTCAAAGACCACCTTAAGAGTCTAAGGAATCTAGAGGTCATGAGCCCATAAGTCAGAAGTTATGATCAGCAAAGAAAAGAAGCTGAACCCCTGGCAAGCCTTGTCAGAAAATGAGAACCTTTGAGGGAATTGTTTGGACAGTACATATCCGAGGTGAAATGTGAAATGCCTATTTAGTGCTCCCACAAAATGCTTTGTGTTTTGATGGTTTGTCTCAATCTCCTAGGAGAAGAGGAGTTAGGGTACTATATCTTATTTTAAGTCTTTCTGTCAATGTATGCTTATAGATCTTGTGAATGGCAAGAACATCTTTTGTACAGAGGAAGTCACTTTCCCACAACTGATTCATATTGTTCATTGAATACCTTTTTACTCCCCCTTTAGAAGTATCCTAGTGGACAAAACACTGGGCCTGGAGTCAGGAAGACCTAAGTTCAAATTTGACCTTAGACACTTACTAGCTGTGTGGCCCTGGGTCACTTAATCTCTGCCTGTTTCCTCTATTATAATCAAGATAATAATAGCACCTACTTCCTAGGGTTGTTGTAAGGATAAGATGAAATAATAATTGTAAACCACTTAGCACAGTGCCTGAAAAATAGTGGCTGCTTAATAAATGTTTGTTTTCTTCCTTTAGGGAAACCCTAGATGTGAGGGTCAAAATGCCCTAATCTGGCATAAAAATGCAGGCAACCACTTTCTAACAAAAGTTTTTAGGATCAGCCTACTATTGGAGGCTAATCCTGTCATGCCAAGCTTTTCCTATCTGTAGCATTTGCGGCCCTTATTAATACTGAAGCCCCCACAGTGCTAAAAAGGGCACAAGATTTGGAGTCAAAAATCCTTGGTGATCTGAAGCAACAATATCCCTCTGTGGGACTCAATTTCCTCCTCTGTCAAAGGAGGTTTTGTATCCAGTGACCTCAAAGTTTCCTTCTCATTCTAAATCTTATCCACCTGTGATTTTAGTGACCCAGAAAAAATCTTGTGCACATACAAAAAAAAATACTTTCTCCAGTAGTTAGTACCCCAAATTCCTTTAGTCTGAGACTTTCTTGTTGTTTTTAATGGAAATGTGATTACTGTTGGCTCTATAACATTTTGTGTTTCAGCAGTCATTTAAACTTTAGTGAGAATGAGTTTGAACCATTCCTCAGCCATAATCATCCCCATTTATATACTGATTTGCTTTCCTCTCAATAACCCTATGAGATACGAAGGGTATAATTATTCCTATTTTATTTATGAGGAAACTCAGACTCATAAAGATAATACGACTCGCCCAAAGTCACAGCAAATGAAGGGCCAGGATTTAGATGGAGGTCTCACTCTCTTGTCTTTCCAATATACCACACTGCCTCCGAAGGACAGATTTTGAAGAGAGGAAAGGCAGGAGGAAGTCCTGAAGGTGCTGAATAACCTGAGAGGGGGAACTCCAGCATGGAGGAAGTAAAAAAGGAGGTAGAAGAACAAGAAGACAAATTTGGTTTTAAAATAATTTGTAGGGTGCCTAGGTGGTACAGTGAATAGAATACCAGCCCTGGAGTCAGGAAGACTTGAGTTCAAATGTGACCTCAGGCACTTAACACTTACTAGCTGTGTGACTGTGTGACCTTGGGCAAGTCACTTAACCCCAATTGCCCAGCACTCCCCCCTCCAAAAAAAAAGCCCAAAAATAAATTTGTAAAAATATATTTTTTCATTCTGGACTTAACATATGAACATTTCCAAATCCAAAGAAACAGACAAAGAGATTGTATGTAGAACTGTACATTTCCATTTCACATAGCTTCATTTGAAAAAATGCCTTCAACATATTAATGCCTTAAGCATGTTAATTCTAAACCTGTCCTACTTACTTCTTTCTTTCTGAATCTCCTTCTGTTCTATTTTGTCACTTTTAAATGTCTTTTGAGGAATTTGTCAATCTTTTTTTTTTTTTTTTTGCATAGGTATCATTACCATCCCATTACTTCACCCCTTGAATTTAAAAAGAAAATTCTTGTAACTGAAAAGTATAGTCAAACAAAAGAAAATATTCACATATTACTCTTGTTCAAATATATATATCTTATTCTTTACCTCTACTTTATTACATCTCTCTTTAGAGGTCATAGCTTGTTTCATCATTGATTCTCTGGAGTTTCAGTGGATTATTGTATTGGTCTGAGGCCTTAAATCATTTATTTTTCTTTTCAAAGTGGTAGTGTAATCATTAACTTGTTCTACTGGTTCTACTCACTTTGCTCTGTATCAGTATATAGAAATTCTCCCAGAGGTTTCTGAACACATCTCTCAAGTAATAGTTTATAGCACAATGAAATCCAAACATTCTATTTATGTTCCATAAATTTCTTCAGTCTTTCTCCAACTGGTGGGTACCTCCTTTGTCCTACTTGATTCCTACAACAAAAAGTGCAGTTATATTTTTGTATATAAGTATTGTTTTCCTCTTGCTGGGTCAAAAGATATGCATAACTTAGGGATTTGGGGAATATATTTTCAAGATGCTTTCTAGAATGTTCTGCACCACCTAAATAACTTCACCAATAATGCATTAGTGCATCTGTTCTCCCATATCCCATACAACAATTGCCATCTTTGCCAATCTGGCTTTTATGAGGCAGAACTGCAGAGTTGTTTTAATTAGCATTTTCCTTATTAATTAATTTGGAGCATGCTTTTATATGGTTGTTGATAGCTTGTTTTTCTTTTTTTGGAAACTATCAGTCCATATCCTTTGATCTAATTATGAGAAATACAAAGTCACTCTTTATTTTTAGCCCAGCATATTCCTTTTTTCCTCCTTCCCTTCCCTTTCTTAAGACTGTTAGAACAGAGCAGAACCATCTCCTGTGCCATGGTTTGTCTTATTTAATTCCTTGTGTGTCCCTTAAAGTTATTAGGATTCCAAAAGAATACTCTCAATTCTCTCCCAATTAAAATATAAAATATAAAGCCTTCATTATACTCTTTCTAGTAGCTCATATACCTTTGCCTTTCTGGGTTTCCCTTTGTTCCTGTATTTATCTTTCAAAATTTCTACTCAGCTTTGGCCTTTTAATCAGGAATACTTTAAAGTCCACAATGCCAATTAAAATCTATTTTTCTTTCTGCAAAAACATACTCAGAACATAAGGAAAAATTATTTTTCATTAGAAGTCATTATCTTTCAGAATATAATTTTCTAAGATTTCTTCTTTTTTATGGTAGTGTTGCTGGGTCTTGTGTAATCCTGATCCTAATTTGTTTGGTACTTATGCACTTTCTGTCTGGCTGCTTATAGTATTGTTTCATTGAATTAACAGCTCTGGATTGTTGGTATGAAATTCCTTGATATTTTCATATTGGAGCAACTTTCAGGAGCTCCATGGATTCTTCCTATTTTTACCTTGCCCTTTGGTTCTAATCTAATCTTTTTTTTTTTTTTTGATTCCTTGAAATATGGTATCTAGGCCTTTATCTTTCCTACATTTGATCATAGTTTTCAGCAATTTCAATGATTTTTAAACTGTCTCTCTTCTGCCTTTTCCCTAAATCATTTGTTTTTCATATCAAATACTCTATATTCTCTTCTATTTTTCCAATCTTTTGATTTTATTGTAATATGTCTTGTTGCATCCTGAAGTAATTTTGTTCTATTTGGTTCTTTCTATTTCTTGGCCACCCTACTGGCTTTTCTACCTCATCTCCTATGCTGCTTATTCATCTTCATTTTTTTTTTCAGGTTGAGTACATATGTCATTATTTATCTCTTGCTTCATTTCTCCTAGTTGCCTTTGTAGTCCCTGTGGCCAGACCATTTCCCCCACTCTGAGGCTCTGCTTAAAGATTTTCTGTTTTTCTCTTAGAAAATTCTTTTCCTATAATATTTCTTCATAGAGTTTAGTGTCTTCTGCTTACTCATATGTTCAATCAGTTCCTGATTTGAGACTTCTGTGTCATGGCCTAGGCTTCCCCATTCCCATGTTCTTGTATGGTATGGCCATTCTCTCTTTGGTCTTGAATTTATTTTCCTGGGTTCCTTCTGCTGTTTCTACTTCCCTTCCTCAGAGTGCTGGATGGTCTCTGTTCCCATTGGGGCTTTTTTGATCATGGTAAAGGTGTTTTTCCTGTATTCTCCACTGGGATTTCTTGATCAAGTTGCTATAAGAGTTTCTGTCCCTCCTGGGTCTTCCTTGATGAGGGTGCCTGGTAGTCTTCAGTACTCTCCCCTTCCCCCCCCCCTCTCCCCCCCCCCCCCTGCCCCTGGGCAATCTTGATTGGAGTGTCACATTGTCACATGTTCTCTTTCCTCATTAAAGATTCATTTCTCAGGGTTCTGGGTAAGGCTTTGGCCCACCCAGAACTTCCTTGACTGGAATACAGGGTGACTTCTATTTACCTTCTAACTTCCCCGTTCAAGGTGCTCCATCTTCACTTAGGCTTCCTTGATTGGGAGACCTGGCAATCTTCTGACACCCCTAGGGCATACTTTTTTTTTTTTTTTGTTCATCCTTCATTTTCTTTTTTTTTTTTTTCTTATTTACTTTTTATTTACAAGATTCAGTTCCACAATCACTTGAGTTTCAGATTTTCTCCCCTCCCTT
>CM053591.1:60144201-60162355 GCA_028646515.1 Pseudochirops corinnae
CCAGTCTTATCAAGCTGAAGAGGCTTTGCATATGAGCCTGGTGATGGCTGAACCTGTCTATGTCCTCTAAGGATGACCCTAGCTGTAGTTGAAGAGGCTCACCACCTGGTTGGCTACATGAATAGAACTTGCTAAAGACAGGAGCTCAAAGAGATATCAAGTTTTAGAGGAATTTTGTTCTTCTGGGAAGTAGGATACCTACATTGATGAAATCATAAAGCACTGGCCCTGGTGTCAGGATGACTTGAATTCAGACCTGGCCTCAAGACACTTACTAGTTGTATGACCTTGGGCAAGTCCCTTAACCTCTCTCTGCCTCAGTTTCCTCACTGGTAAAGTGGGGATAATAACAGTACTTAGTCTGTAGAGTTGTTGTAAGGATCAAAAGTGCTTAATTCAGTGCTTGGCACATAGTCGATGCTATATAAATGCTTTCTCTCTCTTCTCTCACTCCCCCCTCCTCCCCAATTAATGCTCCTAGTTTCCCTATGAGGGATAGAGTTTCCATATTACAGGCAAACTTTCTCTAGCATTCCTTGACTCATCAGTCTGGGCTGATTGTCTCAGTTAGTTGAGCATGAGGTTAATGAAACCAAAGTTCTGGCTATAGTCACTAGTTGTGGATAGAATGTTGGGTGTGAAGTCAGGAAGATTTGAGTTTGAATCCAACCACAGACACTACCTGTGTGAACTTGGGCAAGTCACTTAACCTCTGCTTGCCTTCATCCGCTGGAGAAGGAAATGCCAAACGACTCTAGTATTTTTGCTTAGAAAACCCCATGGACAGTATGGTCCATGGAGTCACAAAGAGTTGGACTCAGCTCTGAACAATGGAACAATAGCAATATGGCCTGGTTAGCTTTGTCAAAAGGAAAATCTCCTCCCCACAAATACAGACTGTACTTCTCACTTGGAAAATTTTGTAATGACATAACAAGAATTGTGTTTCATGAGAAAACAGCTCTTAAGGAAGTCTCTTTTCTCTTGGACTCAAGAATATAGATTATCCCAGTCACTGAGAGGAGAAAAGAACAAGTGAAAAAGATTCCTTTCTCTCTACTCCTCCCAAGGCCAGGGACTTTACACCTAAGCAAAGTAGGAAGTGTAGTAAATTAAGGGATATCAGGAAAACATTGTACACAGTAACAGCAACATTGTGCTATGACCAACCATCATATACTCAGCTCTTCTCAGCAACACAGTGATACAAGCCAATTACAAAGGGCTAGTGATGGAAAATGCTATCCACATTCAAATAAAGACCTAATGGACTCTGAATGCAGATCAAAGCATACTTTTTTCACTTTTTTTTTTTTTATGGTTTTGGGGGGGGGTCTGTTTCTTCTTTCACAACTGTGACTAATAAGGAAGTATGTTTTACATGACTGCACACATATAACCTATGTCAAATTGCTTACCATTTTAGGAAGAGGGGAGGGAAGAAGGAAGAAAAATTAGTAACTCAAAATTTTGTAAAATGAATGCTAAAATTGTCCTTAAATGTAATTGGGGGAAAAAATAAAATACTACTAAAAATAAAAGTCACTGAAGGGATAGATGTATTTGTTGGATTTGAGGTGGGGAGGGGGTCAGGATCAAGGAGGTAACTATTGGAAGAAGGAGACACAATGTAGGAGCATGAAACATTGAGGGAAAAGGAAGCTTGAAAAGGGAGCCAGAAAGGGGTGCTTTGTGTAGACAGAAGATAGAAAGTGTGAGAGCACTGGATACCTGGGGATAGTCCTTGACTTCAATTTTTCAGAAAACTGTTGTGTTCCATAGCTCACAGTCAGACAGCATCATTGCAAGAATATTAGGGGTTTTTTGTTAATTAACTTTTATTTTTAGTTTACATCATTCATTTCCATGAGATTTTGAGTTACAAATTTTCTCCCCATCTTTCCCCTACCCACCACCCCAAAACAGCAATCTCACTCTATACCCTCTCCCCCAATCTGTTCTCTCCTATGTCCTTCCCCATCATCTCTCTGACTTTCCAGTAGGGCAAGATGGATCTCCCTACTCCAGTCCCTGTGTATCTTAATTCCCAGTTGCATGTAATTAATAATAATAATAATTGTTATATGTATAATATATATTTTTAACATTTGATTATAGAACTTTAAATTCTAGATTCTTACCCTTCCTCTCTCATCACCCACCCCCACTGGAAAGACAAACAATTCAATACATGCTGTACATGTGTAGTTATGCAGAACATCTCCACAATGGACATATTGTGAAAAACTAACTATATTTCCTTCCTTCTTATCCCACCCCCCACCCTTGTTCCATTCTCTGCTTTGTCCCTGTCCCTTTACAGAAGTGTGTGCTTCTAACAACCCTCCCCCCCACCCTGCCCTCCCCTCCATCATCCCCCCTCTCATTCCCATCCCCCCTACTCTTCTGTAGGGCAAGACACCCAATTTAGAGTGTATGTCATTCCTTCCCTAAGCCGAGTTTGATGAGAGTAAGGTTGACCCATTCCCTTTTGCCTTCCTATCCTTCCCCTCCGTTGTAATAGTTATCCCTTGCCTCTTCTATATAAGATAATTAACCCCATTCTGTCTCTCCCTGTCTCCTCTCATTCTATTCCTCTCCCATCTCTCAATTCAACCTTTTAAAATATCATCCCTTCCTATTCAATTGATCCTATGCCCTCTGTCTATGTACACATATATACACACACTCAGATATGTACTTGTACACATATATATGTATATATATGTATATCCTCCTATATAGACATATGTGTATATATACATATAAATACATTTGTATTCCCTTCACCTATCCTCATACTGAGAAAAGTTTCATAAGTCACAATTCTCATTTTTCCATGTTGGCATGTAAATAGTTCAACTTTGATAAGTTCCTTATGAATTCTTTTCCATGTTTACCTTCTCATGCTTCTTGTATTTGAGTGTCAGATTTTCTTTGCAGTTCTGTTTTTTTTAGCAGGAATGCTTGAAAGTCTTCCACCTCATTGAATGACCATATTTTCCCCTGAAACATTATACTCGATTTTGCTGGGTAGCTGATTCTTGGTTTTAATTCTAGCTCCCCTGATCTCTGGAATATCATATTCCAGGCCCTTTGATCCCTTAATGTAGAAGCTACTAGACCCTGGGTTAAGAATATTAATGTTTTAAAGATGGGCCTTTGTTTCAGAGAACAGGTTTTGGGATTATTCAAAGAACTGTGTGATTTTCTAAAGGCAATCCAGCTCACTCTCTTTTTCCAGCTCAATTTTGTCCAGGCACACAGGAGCAAGATAAGCTATTGGGGAAAAGTTCCAGAAACAGGAAATAAACAGGTGGACAGATCATGGCATGAAGCACAAGGCAGATTTCAAATGAGGCTGACCACTTGGATGAGGAGGTTCTGCATTCAGCAATAAGCAATTAGCTGTGATAATCAGGGAAAAGCATTTGAGTCCTTTGTTTGGCATTAAAATCTCTTCATAACCTGGTTCTTTCCACCCCTTCTAGCCTTCTTAAATGTTACTATCTTTCACATACTCTACAGTCTGGCCATACCGGCCTTCTGGAGGTTCTGTACCTCCAACATCCCTATCTGTGCCTTTGCATTGACTCTTCCAAATACACTTTCTTTTCACTGCTATGTCTTGGAATCTCCAGTTTCTTTCAAGAAGTTTCAAATGTCACTTTCCACTTGAAGTCTATCCTGATCCCCCAACTGCTTATTTACTCTTTTCCAACACAACTTTTTATAAAAAAAATTTTATATATTATGTACAGACTTATGTACAGTGGTATGTAATTATTGCCATATAACTTTTTGCATCTAAAAAAAAGCCTTTTTAATTTGCTTTCCTTTTGACAATAGCATTTCATTATTTACATACTATAGTTTGTTCAGCCTAGCATGTTTTTTAAAATATATATTTATTTATTTCATTAAATGTTTCCCAATTACATGTAAATTTTTAACATTCTTTTAAAAAAAATTCAGTTCCAAACTCTCTCCCCCACTTCTTGAGAAAGAAAGCAATTTGATATCAAATACATGTGTGAAGTCAGGCAAAACATATTTCCATATTATCCATGTTGCAAAGGAGAACATAAACAAGCAAAAAAATGAAGAAAGTAAAAAAGTATGACTCAATCCTAGCATGTTAAATATTAAGCATATTTTTGAAGAACAGTCCATGCTTTCAAGTCTGATCTTGATAACAGCCCACTGATTTTCAGTGGAGTTTAAATTGGGTAATGTCCCAGAGCCTTTGAAACATTTTTATCTCCATATCTTGGAGAAATTTCTTCTCCTTTCATAATGTATGACATGGTATAAGGTCATGTTCAGTATTCTATCTCAGTATACCAACATTGTTTTTAGATTCCATCATTCCTGCAATGGAGACAAGACTCCCAAACCCGTTGGAGGTAAAATTAAAAAAAAAAATTAAAAATCTCCAAAACATTTTTGTTTGGATGTTTTCTAGTTTAAAGATACTCAGATTCTACAGACTCACCTAGATTTCATGTGACATCAGTTTCGATACAACTTTGAATGAAAAAGTGAATTTCATCAGTAAAAATTACCTTTTTCCATTTATTATTATTCTCGTCTTTGTATTGTCTTACTCATAACAAGTGCTTTTTTCTTTGTATCAGCAGTTAGTAATTTTTTGTTGTTGTAATCATTCTTTCAACTTTAAAAAAGTTTAATGCTACACTTTTGAGAAACTAATAATAACCCTTTCAATTGCTAAGTACTTCTGAAGCCCTTTGCTTTTTTTTTTCATATGATTAGATCTTGTTTTACATCAATAGTTTGTCAGTTCTTGGCATTTTTTGTTTGTTTTCCATTACACTTTTCTTTTCACTTCAGTGGAAATGATTCCATTTAATTGGAAGCTTGAATAATCCTTGATTTCCCTATGCCAATCACCACTGTGATGTCTCTAACAGTCACTGAAGTGTGCTCTTTAAAAGTTATAACTTTTCCATATTTCTCCCTCTCCCTCTCCTTCAGGTCATTCCCTCTCTTCCTTTCCCTCTTTCACTCCTTCAAGATTAGATTCCATAGAATCAAATCACATAGTTAAAAATATAACAAAAGAGAACTATGAAATATGAGTGTAGTATGAAATCTAGCCCTCAAGTGGCAAAGAACTAAAAGTGATCAATGTGAGATGTCTCAGTCAACTTAGTTTCCATAGAAGCATGCATATTTGTAAACTAAAAGTAAATAAATAATTAAGAAAAGAATACTCATGAAAAATCCATTGATATAAAAGAGAAGTTAAAAAAGAAGCATACACATTCAAGACCATTACTATCAAAAAACAAAATCATACAAAAATTATTATCTGTTTCAAGTAATTTACATGCTATCATATATACAATTGACTCCCCCATTGTTAAGAAAATGCTTGGAGGACACTTTGTTTTTATATCCCTAGCACTTAGCCTGGTACCCGGCGCATAGTAAGCCCTTAATAAATGCATGTTGATTGATTCCCAGAGCCAAGTCCAATCCTCCATCTACCATACTATAGCTTCCTCTTTACTCAGCAGAAGCCACCATAGTAATTAATAGCCACTGAAGTTCAACCGAATTGTCTCTATTGTCTTTGTAGCCTTTTACACCGACTAGGTTTGGATTAAAGGTGAAAACAAAAGGGTGAGGTACTCAGTCCTTCCTCTGGCCTCTACCTTTAGTAGATGGACATTACCAGTTATATTCAGATACTCCCTTTTTCTTCTCACCAGGATCCATCCTCTAGTCATTGCCTTCAATTTTGCCTCACAGAGAGATTCCTCCAAACGTGTATGGGGAAAGGGAACAGTGGAGCAATAGAGAAGACAGCTTGATTGGACTAGCCAATCTTCTATCAAAAAAGCAATGGTGATTAATTCCCTTTTGCTTAAGGGGAAAAAGCCCCAGACTCAGCTTTACCAACTTTGGCACGTATATAAAAATTAATGAATCAATATCATTTTCCTTAAAATCAACCCCAAGCCCCCAGTTGGTATCCAGATCTACCAATGTTCACTTTAGCCTGTATACCAAGACCAGCCACTCTTTTACAAGTCCTATTCACAAATAATGAAACACATAAAAGATACTTATGAGCTACATATTTTTAATAAAGTAAGCAATATTAGAGCATCAATTATATCTGAAATTATTAAGAAACTTAATGAACAGAAAAATTTTGGATTAGACATCTGCTCTATAGGAAAGAAAGGGAGGGAAGAAGAAGAGACATTTGACATCTACGAGATGATCAGGGTAAATTTCACCATTCATTAGACAATCTTCTCATTCTTATCTCAGTGGTCCCAATCTGTCCCTAATGGATCAAAGTGGTGGCAGCCACAGTCCAGCTTGCCTTCTTTGCTCTGTCTCTCCAGAGTCCATCCTATCTCCTCTTTGCTCTTGTTTGCCTAAATCCAATCAAATCTCTCTCCCGAGACTCTACATATGTGTCAAGAGGGCAGCCGTGGTGGCCAGAAGAAAAATAGTCCAAACATGAAATGTTTGCACATTTCTTGATCCTGGAGCTCCTCACTGCCTCTCCAGAGAACTATTCTTTGAAACAGGGGTAAATAATGCTGTCTTCTTGAAATTCAGGCCCTCTCTTATCCCCCAAAAAAATAAAAATAATAAACCAAAGAATTCCATCCTGGCCAGCAGGACTTTTATCTCCAGATGTGTATGTCCTTAGCAAAGGGGATGACATGGGCTGTATATTATTGTCTCATCATGAATTACAAAGTTGATTTTAGGACATGTTTCTTCCTGTTGCCCTGAATATCAAAATTATTAGATGCTGTTCTGAAGTTGCCATAGCGGTCAGCGTTTCCACTTCTAAATTCTAACTCACTGCTTTCTCAATCTCATGCATCCCCTCATGCCCCTTAAGAACGTTATATTCAATTATTTTGCCAGAAGAAATGAAGAAATGGACATTTTCAGAAGAAGTAGAAAAGAAGTGCTCAGAGTGAAAGGAGAACAATGTATGTATAATGACAATATTAACATTATAAAATTATTTTAAAATCACAAAAAATAATTATTTTGCAAGACTTTAGAACTCTGATCAATACCATGACAAACTATGAATCCTCAGGACTGACGATGAAGCACATTACTCTCTTTCTGACAGAGGTGACAAACCCAATATATAAAATGACACATACATTTTAGGACACGGCCATTGAAGGAATTTGCTTTCACATTATGCGCATTTTATGAAGGTTTTCTTTCTGTTGTTTTTGTTAAACTGGGGACTTTAAACATTATTGTTAAACTGGGGAGTGAGAAAGAAAATACATATTTGATAATTTAAAAAATAATAAAATTGGAATTTTAAAAATATTTTATGCAGACTGGTTGCTTTAAATGTGAATATGCTAGCAAAAGCTCAACTTAAAACTAATATTTCAATAATTTGAGATAATTAAGGGAAGAAGGTCACTTACGGTTATTTTTAATAAATATTTTTATTTTTTTAAATTTAATTTTAGACTCAAAAACCAGAAGACAAATATAGGATAGAAAAGAAACAAAAACATATCATAAACTTAAATATTTGAACTTAAATACAAAGTAAGAAAGAAAAAAAGCATGTTGTGTGCATAACAGAACATAAGAGACAATTCAAAACATGTAACAATAAATTTTCATTTCAAGAAAGCCTATAGGATAAGTAACACTCATTATGTTGAGAGCTGTCCAGCTTTTCTTTACTTCCTTGTGAGTTTTCTTTTGTTCTCTGCTATGCATTTTTTACTTTGTTCTTTTTTTCCCTCTCTGCCCCCCAAAAGACTACAATAAGGTTTAGATATGTTTCTCTATATCTATAGAGATACACATAGACAAATACATATATGCATACATATATAGACATATACTTTCCCAAACATAGTCAACTCTGGATCTTTGTTTTTATGTTTGTGCATATCTCTTGTTTCCTATCCTTCCTGCCTCCTTTACTTTATTTCAACCCACTACTATGCCCTCCTATTATTTGTCTACCATCCTCCAAGGATCCAAGGATTAAAAAACAATTTTTAAAATAATAATTTTACAAATAAATAATAAAATTTAAAAATAAATGAAAATAAAAATTTAAAATAAAAATAAATATTTTAAAATAATGTTAAAATATTTTTAGAGTACTTTGAAGTAATTTTATTCATTTTAAGTGTTTTCAGTTATATGAATTAATAACCAATGACATGTTGCTGAATACTGCAACAAACTGGGTTTAATGAATAAATAAGAATTTGAATTTTTTCACATATACATGCTTGAAAAGAGCTGTGTTCCCCTTTCATAGCACCCTGTGGCAACAATTAGTTTATTTTAAACCTAAGTGGCATTATAATGGTCCCTAAAGTCTATTTGGTTCCTTCTCCTTCAGCCTTTAGGAATTTAATTTAGATTAAAAGTTCTGATTCCAGTCACAATTCCTCCAAGCCCTCAAGTAGGAAAATTCCTAACACCTCAGGAGAGGTTAGACTCCCTACCTAATCCCAATTTGTGACTGAGGCAAAATCCAATTTGCTAGTACTTGGTAACAAAAGAGCAGGTTATAGATAAAAATGTGGATATGTGGATAGATACGTGGATAGAAAGGTGTGTTGGGAGTGGGGGTTGGGGAAAAAGCTGATATTTTCTTGGGAATTCCCTCAGACTGGCTTCTTTGCTCTGAGATGCCAGTCCCCTCTTGGCTTTGCAAGGGTGCCCTGAAATGCTATGCTTGCCCCAACTCCTGAATGCAGACCCTCAAAATCTCTCTCTCCTGTTCTGAGATAGAACTTTGTTTTTTGGTTCTTTAACAGTTGTGAAAATTAGATGTTCTATCTTCTTCCTTTCTATACAAATTACTTATAGTGTGATCCAGTCTGTTACATAATTTCTTAGATTGATTCAAGGAACTGTACAGGCCTTGTTCTTGGCACTTTTTGATTATTTGATTCCATCAAAAAGTGTTTTTTTTTTTTTACCTAGTTAAGGTATTGAAATTAAAATGGGGTGTGTTCAACATCAAAGTATCCCATGTGCTTGGAAAACTTATTTATACTACTCATTTCCTTAGCAAGCTCCCTTTTCCCATTAGTGTAAAACTAAATTTCAAACCAATCTCTGTCCAAAATGATAAAAATTCTGAATTCTTCTCGTCTGGGAGCCTCAATTGAGAGGTTTTACTATATCTTGCTTTTTCTTCCAAATTCCTTGTTTCAAAACATAAAATTTTGTGAGATATACCAGGAGGGTGATAGGTCCAGATAATCTCTTGGTGATATGTCTAACAGCAAAACACAATTTCCAGGAGCCTTGTGTGACTGAGGTGAGTATAGCATGGTGGGGTGTCTATTAAGAGTGACCATTCTATAGTTCCTAGGCATAAATGGATTTTGTGAATTCAGTACTTCTATACACAGAGCATCATTTCACACACACACACACACACACACACACAACTTATTGTTACACTGAGGCAAAGCATTGGAAACCAATTTTTTGTCACCTTGTAAAATCATGAGAATCTGTTTGAGCTGTATTTGTATCATCCAAGTACAGCAGACACAGAGGGTGATTGTGGTTGCTGGGTTACTTCTTGTAAGTTCAAACAGTTTCACAGGCTGAATGACAATATATTTGGTGTGACCTGGTTAAATTATAGCAAAGCTTCCTTCCTAGATAGACTGTTACGTGATTCAGTACATCTGCTTTTTATGAAGGGAATGCCTTCTGGAAATATGAAATAAAATTTTCTTTTTGCTTCCTCCTCCTCCTCTTTGTTCTTCATCATCATCATCATCTTCTTCTTCTCTCTTGCTTCTTTCCTTTCTCCCTTCCTTCCTTCCCTGTCTTTCTTCCTCTCTCTTCCCCCTTTTCCTTCATTCTTTTCTTCCTCCCTCCTTCCTTCCCTTTCTTCCTTTCTCCCCCTCCCTCCCTTCTGTGCTTCCTTCTCTTTCTTTCTCTCTTCCTTCTTTTCTCTCTCCTTCCCCTTTTTCTTTCCTTCCTTCCTACCAGAGAGCAGAGGCAACTATAGCTTTGATCCATTCTGAATAGAATTGAACTACGATGGGATTTCGGCCGAATTCTACAATCTGCATGAATCACTAAAATGAATGAAAAAGCATTTATTAACTCTTACTACATGCAAAGCAGTATGCTAAGCACTGGAGATACAGAGAAAAGCCAGGCACTGCTCTTAAGGAGTTCACAGTCTAATAGAGGGAGAAAAAACATATAGGAGGTTTTAGCTGCAAGTCAAATAGAAAGAAAGGCTCACTGGTCCTTTGGGTGTCGCAGCAAAGTAGGCAGTAATGAATCTTCTTTAGTGTCATTTCCATTAATAAAACGACATCCATTGAACCATTTGATGGCTCCAAGGACTTTGGTGGGGAGAACTTTGGTTTTCGGTTCTTCAGCAGTTGTGACTACTCAGTGTTTACAATACTGAATCCTGAGTACAAATAGAAGTCCTAAATCGTTCCAGTGCTAGAGAGAGGAAAAAGCTTGGGGTGTGTGTGTGTGTGTGTGTGTGTGTGTGTGTGTGTGTATTTGTGTGTGCAAAGTCTCCAATGTGTAGAGAAAGACAGCTCTTTTCTTGAAGGTTAAATTTCACATTTTAATTACATCATGCTGAGGCTATTGTGAAGTGGGGTGGGGAGAGGAGTTCCCACAGTTTGTTTGGCAATGGCCCTGACTTGCTGAGGCTTATGTCTCCAGCCCAATGCCATAGTTCTCCTTCAAGCACCATGGGAGTTTTGTGTGCAAAAATTCTATAGAATTAAACAATGGACCAGTCTGAGGTGGTGCCAAGTTGCTCAGGGAAATTTAACTTTAAACACAGCAACAGGCAAAGTGCCAAGGACAGAGGAAGTACTCAATATGTATCTGTTGATTTGATTTGATTCAAACACCTTGATTCCTCTGAATTGAAAATCTTAAACTAGATCTAATGTAAATGTCCTGAATGTTAAAAAAAAAAAAAAAAGTGAGGATTTGAAGAGAGGGCTGATTTCGAATCTATCAAAGAAGGATTCCTTTATCATTTGTCAATTTAAAGTTCTTAAGAATGTAATGAAGGCAGTTTGGCAGTGTATAGATTTTTGGATTTAGAATCAGGAAGATCTGTGTTCAGTTCCTACCTCTGGGACTTACTAGCTGAGCTATGTAAGCATGGCAAGTCACTGAACATTCCCAGGTCTTAGGCCATGGGTGGGGAACCTGAGGCCTCAAGGTCACATGTGTCCTTCTAGGTCCTTGGGTGTGGCCTTTTGACTGAATCCAAGTTTACAGAACAAATCTTTTTAGTAAGGAAATTTGTTCTATGAAGTTAGGATTTAGTCAAAAGATCACACTTGAGGACCTAGAAGGTGATCTCGAGACCATGGGTTCTCCAGACCTGTCTTAGGAAGTGCTCTGACTATAACATAGTTTAGTTGCAATTTGGATCATGGAGGGAGTTTCCACCGTGGGATATTAATGATGTAGAAAAAAATGATTAAGGAACTTAACTTGCATTTGAAATCATATGCAGAAAGTCCTTGAGTCTATGCCATAGAAGAATAGATTGAAGGAAATGGGGATTTTTAGCCTCGAGATGTCTCAGAGGGAATGTGATTGCTTTCAAGACCTTGAAAGGCCATCCTTGTTCAGTTTGGCCCCAGAAGGCAGAATTAGGAACAATGGGTAGAAGCTGAAGAGGAAAAGTTAAGTTTGATGTTAGTGGAAAATAAAATTCCTAACAACTAGAGTGGTCCCAGAGGAAAACTGTCTACTTTGTGAAGTGGTGGGTTTCTTTTCACGAGAGGCCTTCAAGCAGAAGTTGGATTACCTCTTTTAATGAGGATATATAGACACATATACATATACCTATACACATATACATATACACACATACATATACACATATGCATAATATACATATCATAATATGCACATACACATACATGTACAGGTTGGACTGCATGGCCACTTGAGATCCTTCCAGTTCTGAGATTCTGTGATAGAAGTTGCAGAATATGGTAGCATTCCTTGAAATCATTGGGTATTATCATAAAAATGTAGAGTCAGCATAATAACATTATGGATATAGCTTGTCCTTAGATTTAGGAAGATCTAAATTCAGATTCTGCCACTGACACTTCCTAAGCATGTGATCTCAATGTACCTCAGGAAACTCCCTAGAATTTACCTGCTAAGGCATAAGTTGGCTACGATCTACATTAGGGGAAGAAGTGGGGATATCTGCCTAGTTAGTCATTGCTAATCACACTGAATTAATTCAATTTCCTTGTCAGTTATAGTCTATCCCTTTAACTGCACTCTATCGGGGACATCTCCAGTCATCCTGATCTTTATCTTGCCACTACCAAGGGAGGAGAAAGTGAGGCTGGTGACTTTGCAGAGCCCTCTCTCACTCAAATCCAATTCCCTTGCAAGTCCTGGCATCACCTTGCTGATGTCATGATTCTTTTCAAGAATGAAGGACAAACAACAATTTTAGTTCAAACAAGTTCTCCACCCTACCCCACTCATCCCTACATACACTCCTATTGTTGATCTAGTGATAGGCAACCAGATATAGGGAGGCAGATATGGAAGGACAAAGAATTCTGACCTTGCAATCAGGAGACTTAGGTTTGCTATTAACTAGCTATATGACTGTGTGAGTTACTCTTTTCCTCCCTTCCCTCTACCTCTCCTCCACCCCTTCCTTTCCTCTTTTTCTCTCTCTCCCTCCTCCCCACTCCCCCCTTCTTCTCTCTGTTTCTGTCTGTCCTTGTCTATTTCTCTCTGTCTCTCTTTCTCTCTCCTCTTTCTCTTCTTCTCCCTCCTCTCTTCCCCTTCTTTTTTCTCTCTCTTTCTGTCTCTCCTCCTCCTTCTTTCCTTCTCTCCCCCCCTCTTCCCCTACTTTCTGTCTCCGTCTCTCTCCTCCTCTCCTCTCCTTTCTCCCTCTCTTCCTCACTCTGGCTCAGTTTCCTCTTTGTAGAAAACAAAGGGGTTAGAATTAAGAATTATGTAAGAAAAGTCACTTAACTCTTCCTACCCTTTGACTCAGCAATCTTACCCAGAACATATATGCCAAGGACACTAATGAAAGAAAGATTATATATACATATATATAAAACAGAATATTCATAGCAGTACTTTTTTGTGGAAGCAAAAAAACAAACAACTGGAAACAAATTGGTAAGTGGCTGAACAAGTTAAGTATATGAATGTAATGGAATATTAAGAAGCAGTAAGTATCAACAACTCCAAGAAGCAGGTGAATGACCTTGTGTGAAGTGATGTAAAGTGAAAAGAGCAGAACCGAAAGAACCAGAAGAACAATGATCTCAAAATGTACATGATAGATTTTAAAAGGACTAGAGGAGGTGGTTTTTGAAAAAGGCTCCACAGTGAATCCTTTTGTTAGGCAAAGAACATTTTTTCTAAATGGAATAATCTTCCTCTTAGGTTTCCATATGAAGCTTTCTTTATGCAAGGCCCCCTGATACTCAAAATAAACAGCTATGAATCTCTAGGTTGTTGAGCCTGCATTACTTAGAGAGCTGTGAGTTCCTAGAGGACAAGGACTATTCCTCCTGATCCCAAGCTTACCAAAGTATCTGGAAGTAAGGCAGGCAGGCAGGTATAAAAGAAGCATTTATTAAGTGTTTACTTTGTGCTTGGCATTGTGCTAAGTGCCGGGAATAATTTGATGTTATCTGTTGGTTTTTGTATGTCATCTGCAATTTCCACAAAACTCCCCCCAGATTCCCATTTAATTTCTTGTGCCGACCTGTGATATATTGAAACTTCAGTGGAGAAAGTCATGATGTGGAAGGGATAGCTGTTTAAGAAAAAAGAGAGACATTTTCTGCCCTCAAGGAGTTTGGTATAAAAATACATTCAACTCAAAAGGAATATAGGTGGGAAAAGGGAGATGGGAATTTAACAGAGAGAATAGAGTCAGGGTGTGAATAATGACAAGCCAAACACATTTTAATTTTGAGCAGTAGATCTTTAAAAGGAGTCAAAAGTAGAGAAAGAAAGTGTAAGAACCAATTATTGTGATCTAGGCTAGATAAAGAGAGAAGAGATAGAGGGGTAGGTGGGATAAGATCACTTCAATTATAGATTTCTAGTATTGATCACATTCCTTTTCTCTTTCCATTTGCTTCAATATAAATGAGAGATGAGAGAAGAGGGAAGTATAAGAGCATGTGATAGAAAGAAATACATAATTAACAATAACTATGGATGTGGATAAGATGATGTATTTTGGGATGCGCTGGAGTCCTTGCAAGAACTGATCGCTAAATTTTCAAAGAAAGTATTTACACCTCAGAAATTAGCAAGAGCTACAAATCAGGGCTTGGTTTATTGTTTTGTTGGTTGTCTACACTTAAGAAGGCAATAGTAAAAACAGTGATAAATTAACACTTATTAAGAAACATAATATAATAAAAATAAAAAGTATGCCCTGCACTTTTTTATTTTGTGAAACTGCTTGCTAAACATTAACTACCACACTCCTAGCTCTACCCACTAATAAAATGCAGGCTAGTAGAATGAATTAGAAAAAAATATAATATGTTGCTTAAAAAAACACAATAGAAACACAAAAATTCTCATCAGATCAAAATGGCTGACTATAGCAGAATTTATTTTAGAATTTATTTAACTTTAGGCGAGTTAAAAAAAAAGACAGGTAGCAATCCTAATCTTAGACAAGGAAACAACAAAAGTTGGCATGGTAAAAGGAAGGGTTAAAAGACATTAGGCTTAAAGGTACCATAGATAAGGAAATAGTATCAATACCTAATATATATTCACCAAATGAATGCCATCTAAGTACTTAAAAGAAAAGTTATAAATTATAAGGAAAAATAGACAGCAAAACCATAATAATTAGGGACTCAATGTACTCTTTCAGATCTAGAGAAATCTAATAAAAATATAAAGAAGAAAGAAGTTAAGGAACTTCATAGAATTTAGGAAAGTTAGATTAGGATAGATCTCTGATGATTACTGAATGGGAATAGAAAAGAACATACATATGCCTCAGTTGTGAGTGACATTTTTACAAAAATTGAACAACTTCTAGGGCCAAAGTTAGCTAACTATGGCCAAAAGTTTGAATCCGAAACTTTATTTAAAAACATAATAATCATTCTTGGCTTGAGGACTACACCAAAAAAAATGGTGGTGGACAGAATTAGGTTCATGAAACATAATTTGCCAACCCCTGTTCAAGGCCATAAATATATGATAAACAATGCAGATAGTCAGAAATATTAAATGCATCCTTTACTGAGTATTGGTGTTCTTCTCTTCAAACTATAATACCAGAGGCCATGCCTGGGAAGACCTAAATTGTATGGTTCAGGATTCCCAGAAACCATGTATCCTCATTTCTTCACTGCTTCATCTTTTAGTCACTTTTCAAATAGATATGCTTTTTAGAAATACTAGCTTAATTTATAGAACAAGTAAAAGAAACTAGTAGAATAAACAAAATGATCACTTTTTGCAGGTGATATGATCGTTTACTTTAATAACACTATAAATTAAGTTGAAAATTAATTTTAAAAATTTATAACTTTAATAAAGCACCAGGATATAAAATAAATTCATGAAAATCAACAATCTTCCTGTAAATTACTAACAAAACCAAGTAGAAATATATATTAAAAAATTCAATCCAAAATTACTATGGAATGAATACTACATAATGTTCTTTGTTAAACAAAGAATAAAATAAATTACTCAGAGCTGGGTAGTGATAATTAAAATTATAATGTTTCCTAAAGTAATTTACAAATTCTGCCATATTAATCAAACTACCAAAAACTTATTTTAAAGGGTCAGATGAAATTATAACAGAATTTATCTGGAGGAACAAAAGATAAAAAAATATATATATATCTCATGGGAAACAATGAAAAAAGCAGGAAGGAACGAGGTCTAGCAGTAGTAGATCTCAGATGAGAATACAAAGGAATAATCATCATAACTATTTGGTGCTTGTTTTAAATAAGGAGAAAAGTTAAACAATGGTCCAGTTTAGATATACAAGATCCAGAGGCAATTGAAAAAAGTAACATAGTGTTAAACATACCCAAGGACAACAATTAGTAGAGTAAGGTCTCACTATTCAATAAAATTTTCTAGGAAAATTGGAAAGCAGCGTGAGAGGAATTATGATAAGATCAACTACAATATACTTCAAATGGATACGTAACCAAGATACACAAGGTCATATCATAAGCGAATTACAGAGGATTGAAAGGTGATAGCTCTCACCACTATGGATTGGGAATCTTTGAATAAATAAGGAATAAAAAAGAGCTTATGAGAGAAAATAGACATTTTTGACTATGCAAAATTAAAAATTACAAACAAACAAACAACAAACAATGTAGTTAGAATTAGAGGGGAATTAGTTAACTAGAAAAATAATTTTTGCAACAGATTTCATGATAAAAGTCTGATATCCAGATGTAGAAGGAATTAATACAAATATGTAAGAATAAGATTTATTTCCCCACTAGATGGTCAAAGGATAGGAATATGCAATTCTCAATTGAAGAAATCTGACCTCTCAGCAATCATATGAAAAAAATGCTCTGAATTATTAATAATAAGAACAAGGCAAATTAAAACCGCTCTTCAGCTCTTTCTCACACCCATCATATTGTGAAAGATGACTGAAAAAGAAAATGACAATGATGGGAGGAGCTGTGTGAGGACAGGTTGACTAATACATTGTTGGTAGAGCTGTAAATAGGTCTAGTCATTTTAGGAAGCAATTTGCAACTATACCCCAAAAGTTACTACACTATGCAAACCTTTTGACTAAGTGATACCACTATTAGTCATATATGCCAAAAAGAACAAAGAAAGGAAAATACACACACATATACAAATATGCTGTTCTTTTTGTTGTAGAAAATAACTGGAAACCAAATGTATAACCATCATTTGTGCTTGAACAAATAATCTATAAGAGGGGTACTGGACTAGAACTATATCTTCCCTCCCCTCCCCAAATATTGCTGATCATGAGGTACAAGTCTGGTTCAGAATAAAAGCTGTTTCCATGGTTTTTAGCCTTTAGCTTACAATTGCCAGTTTCGCTCTTTCTCACCAATGTTGATTTATACAAAAGACTTTCACAAATATAGCATAGAAAGTAAGCCCACTTATTCAAGCAAAGCAACAAACAGAAATGGAAAAAGTTCTATAGATTATAACGTATCAGAAAATACATGAGAGTAAATGAGTTTTCCAGTTGGGATTCAGATATCTCAGCTGAAACCAGCAGGGATTTCCAGATCTTATTCAAAGGGAAATTCTCTCTCCAAAGTGTCAAGGGAGATTGACCAGAAATTAGGGCATTTGAGGAGCTATTTGCCCCCATATATCTGAAGCTTTCAAAGTCTCTTTCTCTCCACCAAACAATGCCTGGAACCATATATGGTTGTCCAATCAGCAGTTCTGGAACCAACTTTTCTCCTGACACAGAATTATCTCAGTATTTTATATCAATTAGAAGTCACATCTGAGGTAAACAAATGCCCCCAGGATTGACTAGAAGCTTAGGTTATACTTTTATCTAAGTGCTAAGCTCAGTTGCTCCTACACTGCCAAATAAGTTAAATTCTGATGGTATATTTTTACTATTAATGCCCAGGACAAAGCCCTGATTGCCCTACCCTTGTTCCAGCTCTGGGAGATATACACTGTCAAGGCACTGGAGAAAAGAGAAGATAAAAGGCTATTAATTCTTCATAAGCAGAAATGGAGTAGAAAACAGAGATATATTCTAGTGGACCAAGAAAGGGATACTTCTGTAGTCACCTGAAAAGGCCTTTTGTATGTAGAGAAGGGCTGTGGGAGCCTGTTATAAATCTGAAGATGGTTTATATAAGCCAGGAGTTCAAGATGCTTTGGAGGTGGGAAAATGTTATAACCCTGTCAGCTAAGATTTCCTGTGTAATTGCTCTAAAGTCCATGTGCTCAAGGCAGGTAGCTAGAGAAGAGCTGAATACTGGAGGGAACCAAATATCAGCAAGCAATGAAGCAGAGATGAATATGGCAACAGCAGAACAAAGGACTTATAATACCTTCTAAGAATAGTGGTGATGTCGAGCAAGAGTGGAGCAGT
>CM053591.1:60162855-60183408 GCA_028646515.1 Pseudochirops corinnae
GGGGGCGGGGGGACACACTGGGATGGCTGTTTTGGGGCGGTGGGTAGGGGAAAGATGGGGAGAAAATTTGTAACTCAAAATCTCGTGGAAATGAATGATGTAAACTAAAATAAAATTAAAAAATTCAAAATAAAAAAAACAAAAAAGAAAGGATGAACAATATATGAACAATATATGTATATTATACATATATATGTGTATGCACCTATATATATTACATATACATATACATATACATATACATGCATGCATACACATACACACACTGAAAACTACACAAAGACTTTAGGGATGTCCTGTATGTGTTGCTCCCCCAATGGAATGTAAGCTCTTTAAGAACACAGATTATATCTTTCTTTTTCGGTCTTTATCTCTCTAGTGCCTAGTACAGTGCTTGGTATATTGTGGGCACTTAATAAATGTTTGTTAATTAATAAATCAAGAATTGTCTACTACTTTATTTTGGCAGGAGAGTGAAACCTGCTGAAACAAAGCATAGAAAAAGAAGGCTTGTGTGTAGAAAAGAGAAACTTTCCCATGAATGTAACAGTAATTATTATTATATTTATATACTATCTACTTTATGCTAGTTACTTTGCTAAACACTTTACAAATATTGACACATTGGATCCTCAGAAAAAGTCTAGGATGTAGGTGATATTATATCCCTGTGTTACAGTTGAGAAAACTGAAGCTGAGGGTTAAGCACTCCCAGGGTCACATAGCTAGTAAGTTCCTAAGGCTAGATTTGAACTCAAATATATCCTAATTTCAAACCAGCACTCTATCAACTGCCCTACCTAGATGCCTCCTGACCTAGAGGGAAATTGCTAATGAAATGATGTGGACAATTAAAAGTAAAATATAATAATATTATATAATAATATATAAAAATATAATAATATAAATGCTGATATTTGGATGATACTTTAAGGTTTGCAAAGCTCTTACTGTAAAGAACTGATCTCATGCTACATGAGGATTCGATTTGGATGGAGAAGGGGGGAGATGTGGAAATAGTACTTTCAAATTCAACAGAAAAATGATTTCTCTTTTGGTTTTATCAGCAATGCCTTTTATTTTGTTCAAAATACAACTTATCCTCTGTTGTTATAAGAAAATAAATTCTACTCTTTAAAGATAGAGTGCAGGTCTGGTATTGGGCCCTTTTCCCATTTTCAATTTGCCATCAACAGTGTGTGCTTCCTAGAACATTAACAAGATTCTGGATTCCATTCCAAGTTCCTGGGGGGCCTCAAAGGTTCACTCGTACTGGGAGGTCAGGATGAGTTTTCTGTTTAGTGACTTCTCTATCTGGGAACTGGGAGGTAGGGCACCTCAGAGGTGTCAGAGGTAATAAAAGTCAAAAGGGAGAGAGGGTCTGATGGTAGAGACCCACACAAAAATCACTCTGTACCTTTACATTTGTGGGTTTTCTATCTTAGCTGTAATCAGGACCAGCCCTAGTAAGAGGGGTGTGGAGGGGTGGTGGTGGGATGATTAATTGTCCAGTTTGTTGTAGAAAACATTTTTGTTTCAGCTGTTGTTGTTTGACTTCTTTCAAATAGGACCGATGACATCACAGGGTGATGTCTTGACTTGTGCTTGAATTGGATTTCAGTGAGGCAGAGTTGCACAAAGCCATCAGCCTCACTCTGTCTCCCAAAGGAGTTCAAGGCCAGTGGCAGGATAAAAATCAAAATGACTGGTGAAGGCCCAGGACTCTGTGGATGACCTTGGTTGGCATCTTTGATGTCTGGCCCAGCTCTAAACACTCCATAGCACCTGCTTCATGGCCACTGGAACGAATTGTTCTCATCCACCCATTCTGCCAGGGAAAATCTTCACATGCTTGGTAGTCACCCCCATAACTCACTGATGGATTTGAAGCCTGTCAGTTTCCCTCAACCTGATTTAGTCTTCTACCAAGACAGTTCTCTGAATTTCTTGGAGCCACAGGTGAGAGCTGAGTGCCAGATAGACCCCAAAGGTGAATGAGCAACCCTGAAAAGGGTTAACCTCACACCAGAGGAACTAGTCCTCCCTGAATGCCCCATACACCCCTTTTACACTACAGGTTCAACAAGAGGGCCTCTCGGGTTTTTTTTTTTTTTTTTGCCAACCACAAGATTCTGTGAGGACTCCCAAGGGGACCAAACTCTTTGAGGGGGATGGTGTTCAAATAGAGATTTAAGGTCTAATCTGTGATTCTATAAAGTAGCTGACACCTCCTGCATCATTCTCATGCTACCCAGTAGCAAGGAGGTCCCCTTACTGATTGATCACAAGGCCACCTCTGCCTCTTTCTTGTCCTAAAATTCCCAGCATAAGTGTCTCCAGAAGGCTGCTGTTAAAATTCAATTAGAGATTCATTTGGGTTAACAACCATCTCCTTTTAAATGCAAATACCCATGGGAGGGTGGAGGGGATCTATAAGTCATTTACTTCAATACTACTGGTTTAATCAAATCACTTTCCTCTTAGCACCTACCAGAGACATCCCACTCAGGGAATGAAACTGTTGATTGAAGAGTGGGGAAGAGAGAAGAGAAAGAGCCAAGGTTCTTAATCTGGCTTCTGGGAACTTGTGGTTGGGTTTTGGATTTTTTTTTTTAAGATATTTTTAATGTTTCAAAGTGATTGAACTCCTTTGTAATCCTATGTATTTCATTTTATGCATCTGAGAAAGGGTTCATAGGCTTCACCAAACAGCCAAATATGCGACAAAAATGGTTAAAAAGGTAAGCAAGGAGGGAGGTATTACTGGCCAGGGCTTGCCTCTGACACTTCATGGGCAAGTCACTGGGCCCTTCTGACTCAGTTTCCTCATCTATTCATAATAATGAGAGCATTTCTATATTGCTTTAAAGTTTACAGATTATTCTTCATAGGTCATCTCATCTAGTCCTAATAACATGCCTTTGAGTTAGATGTACTCTTATCCCCATTTTAAGGTTAAGAAAAATGAGGCTGACAGAGATGAAATGACTTGGCCAGGGTCACACAGCTAGTTAGTGTCTGAGGCAGGATTTGAACTCAGGTATTCCTGAATCCAAGCCCAGTGATTTATCCACTGCAGTGGTTAGCTAGATCAGTTACTCAAGTATCTAGTTCCCTCTAGTTGCTCTGGGGTCCCACTGCTAGCTTAACCATTATGGGTAGAATGGAAAGAGTAATAGGCCCAGACTCAGGAAGATCTGAGTTAGAATCTGTCCTAGGACAGTTGCTGACTGTGTGACCCTCTCCAGGTCACATCTTGTTAAGTGACTTGCCCAGGGTCACACAGCTAGTAGGTGTCAGAGGTCAAATTTGAACTTAAGAAGATGAATCCTTCTGACTCCAGGCCCAGCACTGAAAAAGAGAGAGAGAGAGAGAGAGAGAGAGAGAAAGAGAGAGAGAAGAAGAAGAAGAAAGGAAGGAAGGAAGGAAGGAAAGAAGGAAGGAAGGAAGGAAGGAAGGAAGGAAGGAAGGAAGGAAGGAAGGAAGGAAAAAAGAGAAACAGGAAAGAATATATATGTGTGTATGTATATATATATATTTGTGATAACACAAATATATCTTGAAATTTAATATATGAACATATATAAAATACATTTCTATTCATTACATAATATATGTGATACTATATATAAATTTCAATTTTAAATATTTTAGATGTGGGGATCCTTTCGAGTAAGGTAGACCTGAATGCAACCAGCATTCAGTGTGAGTCTTAGGCCTCCAGAGGGCAGCATGATGCTATTGAGTGTCCAGAGAAGGAGGGGAGTAGGGACTCCCAGAGAAAGAAGAGTGGAACAGAAAGGGAGGTGAGTGGTCCCCAAAGACAAGTCTTTATAAACTTGCCGATTCTCTTCAAGACCCAGCTCCCCTTGTCCTCCTTAGAAAGCAACTAGCAAAAGTCAACAGTCTTCAAAGTAGCTTCAGGAAGAAAACCCCAAATGGGATCATGACGAGTTGAACGTGACTACAAAGTGACTGAACGACATCTCTGGCCCTAGCACATCGTTCTACCATCTGTTGAAGGACCTGATTCCTGTGGGAGTGGAAAGAAGAGTGCTCACTCCTTCTCCCCCCCAACCTCTCAAACTGCTGTCTGGCCCCCCTGGAGTCTCCCACACCTGGCCCCATGTGCCTGGAATGTTTTTCCTCCTGATCTTCACCTCCTATCGTCTCCTGCTTCCTTCCTATTTCAGCATAAGTTTCACCTTTTCCAAGAACTTCCTTAATCTGAGTGCCTTTCCTCTGAGAGCATCTCCAATTTATCCTGCATATATCTTGTTTGTACAGAGTTGTTTCTATGCTGTTTTTCCCCTTAGACTCTGAGCTTCTTGAAAACAGATACTTTTTTGGGCTGGTTTTCTTTGTACCCTCAATGCTTAGCAGGGTCCCTGGCAAATGGTAGTCACTTGGTCAATGCTAGGTGACTGTCTATCCTATGAATGTTACAGAGGCAAAACTTCAGTGTTAGTTGTGTGTGGCAAACATAAAACATTTTCACAGATGTTTGGAGTTATTTTCACTCACACATAGTAATTTTTGTTGTTCAGTCATTTTTAGTCGTGTCCAACTCTTTCTGACCCCATTTGGGGTTTTCTTGGCAAAGATACTGGAATGGTTTGCCATTTCCTTCTCCAGCTCATTTTATAGATGAGTAACTGAGGCAAACAGGGTGAAGTGACTTGCCCAGGGTCACACAGCAAATAAGAATCTGATTCTGGATTTGAACCCAGGTCTTCTTCCTGACTCCGGCCCTGGAACTCTATCTATTAGCATTTCTAGAGTGCTTTAAGGTTTACAAAGCATGGTACCAAAATCATCTCATTTTTACAACAACCCTGGGAAGTAGATGCTATTATCATCCTCATCATTCCACAGACAAGGAAACTGAGGCACATAGTGGTTAAGTGAGGTGACCGTGGTCACCCAACTAGGAAATGTCTGATGCTGAATTCGAACTCAGTTTTCTCACTCCCAGTCCAGTTATACATGTGCCCCTTAGAGACAGCATTTCTGTGAAGTGTTTTATGGTTCAAAAAGCTTTTATTTTTGTCTCAGCCTGTGATTTCCTCGGTATGGGGAACTGAGGAACTTAACACCACAGACGGAAACTGCTACTCATTATCTTAGACTGGGGCAGTGAGAGCTTGAGTAATTTTGCTGACGGACGTTGAGTCAGCATTTATCAATGGTAGAACTTGAACACAGGTCTTGACTCCAAGACCAACTCTATATCGGCTATTCCATGGTATTCCTCTTAGCTCCAAACAACCATGAAAATACACAGAGCCTAAAAGAATGAGAGAAATTGTACCGCAGACCTTGAAAAACCTGGCAGTTGAACTAAAACAAATTCAGGGACTTAGTGTCGTTTGGAGTTGTTTGGTTTGTTCCAAGGGAAGCCGTGTCGAGGAGGCAGAGGGTGTTTGCAATAGGACTCCCGTGCTCTCGCCTGCGCAGACGAGTGTTCTGCACCAGTGTGAGGGGATGGGGAGGGCACTGAGAAATAGGAACAGTCCCACTGAGCCTGTGGTGAACCGAATTCAATTTTTATAGATTCAACAGTTCCCTCCCATGCATCATCGCGGTGCGGAGCAGAGCCGAGCCGAGCTCGGCTTCTTAAAGACTTTGCCAGCAGAGCCCAAGTGCTGGCAGATCCCACCAGGCTGGAAACTCTCCAAGTACAAACCCAATGACAGACTGTGTGTCTGGTGTCTGGGGACCAGCCTTGATAAGTGTGGAGAAACTCGTCTCCAGAAGGAGAGCCACCAGGTGAGGGATTTTTCGGCCACAACAGTTCATAAAAGGAACTTCTAAAACATGCGATCGTTGTGTCAGTGAAGGGAACGCCTCATGGATGAAATAATGAGCCCTTGGAAATAAGGATGGAAGGAACGCTTTTTCTAAATTATGCAATAAATTGTGATCTTTTGAAATGACTGTGGGTCTGGATTCTGTGTCTCTGCTACTATCTTGCTGGCTAGTGCTAGGCAAATTGCTGCATCTCTTTGTGTTTCAATTTACTTCGTCTATAAAAATGAGTGTACCTTCCCTATCCACCTTAATAAAAAAAAATAATATAATGTCAAATAAAAGATGTATAAACACTCTGAAAAGTTAAAAATTAAATAATCGTTGTAATTATCACGCTAATAGCCTTATGCTAATCATATGATAATAATAGTCAAATTGTAAGAGTCATTTAATCCATCCCCCTGCCTTCAGGCTGGACTTTCAAAACTGGTTCAGTTCAGACTGTATAAATGACTCCCATCCACTGATCTCCCCCTGGGACTTGAGAATGCACCAATCCACTAGCAAAACGGGGAAGATGAGAACATCTTAATACAGGAATTCAGTTAAGCTGTCCCTCTGCATTTGCTGGGGCAGACGAAGTAGGTGGACACATTGCATTCTAAATAAGAAGGGAAAAACACTTCCACAAACCTTCCTTCCCTAACCTGAACACAGAGCCCTAATATCACATACATGCTAAGCATCTGATCCTCTTTGTCCTCAGTTCCCCTCTTTGTATATTTGATAAGAATCCAGGGAGAAATGACCTCCTCAAATTAATATTTGATTCAGCCCGCCTTCATTCTACATCACCCTTGGATGCAGCTACAATAGCCAAACTAATCATTCTGGATCTGAGTCAAAAATGAAACATCCTATTCGTTAACTGTGCGTGATGTAGGCAAGCCCCTGGTTGTTCTAAGAAGGTTCAAGTGGGATTAGAGCCATAAATGTAATCTGGTTGGGACAGCTCTCAGCCCATCACCAGGGCTGAGTCAGCAGATCTGGCTGACTAGACAGGTGTCTCCATCCTCCTTCCTGGCTCCCAATGGCTCTGTGCTTATTTGGAGAGCACGGTCCTCCTTCCTTCCCCGCCTCCCCTTCCCAGCCCCATAGAGGGGCATCATCTTTCAGTCAAGCGCAAAGATGCGTTGGCAGCACAAATTCATCAAGGATGACAACAAGGAATACCCTTGGGCTCTGGGATGCAGACACTTGGTGGGAAGTAAACAAACCTACCCACACTGGATGGGAGCCATGCCTACTATAGAATAATGGAAAGCAGAACTAGCTGTCAATATGAAGAAACAGAGAGAAGACAAGGACAAAGGCACAGCAGGACAAAGGAATTCTGCAGAAGGAGCATGTTGACATCAGCTGCTGTTCTTCCTGGAGGCAGTCAGCCTGGGCCAAGAGGACCAGCGTTTGGGTCCCTGGACTTCTGAGCTAGACGTGCCTTGAAGAAGAGGAACTGTTTCAGAAAGTGGTTTCCAGACCTTGGGAGAAAGATCCTCATAGACATCCCTTCAGTATTCTCCAAGCCCAGCTGGGCATGTGAGATCCTCTAAGGCACTACTCTGCTGCAATGGGATCCCAATCAGCTTTCTTCTTCAAGCTCCTCCAAGCATTCTGCAGTTCTGACCAGACATCTAGTTGCCAAATGCCAGGGGCAGAAGTCTTCTCCATATATTTGCTGACTGCCAGTAACCCCAGAGAGGCTAGGTCATCCCTCCGGGGTATTGGCAGCAGATACCGCCTTCTTGCCCCCACGGTTCAACCACATGGTACTGAGCTCCGCGCTGTGCTGTGAGATCACTGTCAGAGGCTGCTCTTGCTGTTGGCGAGCTGCCTGGCAATCTTTCTTAGCCTTGCTGAAAGTGGCTATGATCAAGAAAAAGCTCTGTCTGAGGATGCAGAATACTTAGAGAGAGGCACAGAAAACCGCAGGATGCAGCATCTCTCCTCCTCTTGACTCCTCGTATATGCTTATGGCCCCCTCTTGGTCAGCCCATCTGGGATTTGCACAGGGGAGCTATTTCTTTGTCTTTGCTTCACTCAATCAATATTTATTTATTAATTGTTTCCTATGTGCCTGGCACTGTGCTAAAAAGGGGGGGGGGGTGAAAAAACAAAAATGAAGTCATCTCTGCCCTCAAGGAGGGAGCTAATATGTATATATGTAACTATATACGAAATATAAGGAATTAGATAGGGCCTGTGATTTCACTGGTATAGGGAACTCCCCAGGGGAGGGAAATCCGCCTACCCATGCAGGTCAGCACCCTCTCTGACACTTACTAAGTCTGAATAGAGTGGCCTAAGGAAAAATGCTCTCCACCTCCAGAAATAGAACTGATGGACTGAGTGCATTTTGAAGCATTTTTTTCATTTTATTTCTTTTTCTTGTTGATTTTTTTTTATGTGTGTGTTTTCTTTTGCAACATGGAATTATATTTCTCATGATTTCACATGTATAATTGATATCATATCACTTACTTTCTCAAGGGGTGGGAGAGAGAATTTGGAAGCCAAAATTTTAAAAAATGAATGTTAAATTTTAAAAATGTAACTGGGAAATATTTAACAAAATAAATAAAAATATATTTTAAAAAATCAAAGAGAGTGGCCTAGAGCACTGACAGGTTAAATCGACCTGTTCATGGTCACATGGTTAGTATGTCAGAGGTGACAGATAAATACAAAATACATACATCATTAATAAAAAATAACTTTAGCCAGAGGAGTCACTAGTATCTGGGGCTACCAGAAAAAGCTTTGCAGAGGATGGCACTGGAACTGGATTTTTAAGGGAACAAGGCTTTCTAAGAGGTGGAGGTGAGGAGCATCAGGGAGGTAAAAGCATAGAGGTGGCATCTCATGGGTGGGAGACAGCAGTTTGGCCAGACTGCATTATATATATGAAGGTAAATATTATAGAATGAGGCTGGAAAGGTAGGTTGGGGCTAGGTTGTGAAGGGTTTTCAATGACAGAAAGAAGAGCCAGTAGGAGAGTGACATACATGGTCAGACCTACTCTTCAGTACAATCCTTCTGGCTATTGTGTTCTGGGGACAATGGGGATCTCTGGGATTAGATACTACTAGTTAGTGCTTATTTTCATGGAGCAGGAAGAAGCCTGAGCTGGCATGATTGCTAACTGATGAGTACTGGTTTTGGTTATGTTAAGTAGGTGCTTGTCTTTGCAGGTATCCTTTGGGCTTCCCTGTCTATACTGTGAATGGATAGCACCAAGGAGAGAAGACAATACCTCTGGACATGGAAAGGTTTTCTCTTCTAGAACAATCTTCAAATGGGATTTTATATTCTATAAGACAATGCCTCCCTCCTCCCCCCTTTTTGTCTGCTGGCTTTTCATTAGAATTTCCAATTCTCGGGACTGTCTCCCTCCCTCCATCTGTCTGAGCAGCTTTGGGGGGTTGCTCAGCAGCTGGGATACCCTTCAAGGGCCTGCTGAAAGTGTCACAGCATTGGAATAATTTCCTGAAAGTGCCTTTTTTTTTTTTAAGGACAGGAATTCAATCTTCATCCAGAAAATCCCTAAACACAATGGATGTCCCCTCCATGTCAGCCAGTGTGAAGGGATTGGGGAAGTAAAGGGAAGGCCTTCAGGGCAAAATTTCGGTATCATCTTTTTGCCAGGAAGCTTAAAAAGCCTTGGCTGTCCAAATGTGCTAACAAGCAGTTTGGAGATGTTGCCCAGGTTTGTGGCAGTCTTTCTGGATTCCTCCTTTGAACTGATAGCTCCCAATTTGGATAATTTTACTGAAGTTTTACAAATGCACTTGGTCATCTGGGCCTGAGATCTAAATTTATTCATTTGGTTCACTTCCTTTTTTTGCCTTTTCAAAAACTGATTAGCTTGAGAGCTCTCATTAAATAGAAAAAAACAACTGATTGGAATTTTTTCTTTAATTTTTTTTAGAGGCTCTCACAGGGTTAAAAAACAACAACAAACCCTAAACCAAGCCGAAAATCTCCCAATGTCTTGCTTGCCAAATTCTTTACAAGGCCATGATTGTCTCAACTCTGAGCACCGACAGAGTGAGAACACGCCCTCATGGGACAAGGACATAATATGAATTCTTATCAAGCTTCCCCTTTGCTCTAGGAAGCTTTGGAGAGCTATTGATCTAAAAGGGAAAACTGAGTGGTACTTCACAAGGAGACCTCTTGGAATGACCACCTGATACCAGGCCCACTCTGAGGAAGAAGAGTCATCCAGAACTCACAAGAGAGGGGCTCATTCAAGGGTCTGCTAGTAAATGTTTAACAATCAGCTAAGGGGGCAGAGAAATGTGAATGTGCAGGGGACATACTTTTTAGTTTTATTTACATTATTAACATTTTCTTCATCATTTTCTTAAGTCTAAGCAACCAATAAAACACTAAATCAAGCCTTGATTTATAGTCTGCTGATTTCTGAGGTGTACATGCTTACAATGAAAATTTAACAGTCGATTCCGAGAACTGATTCCAGCAGCTCACTGGCCTCATTTTATTGGATCATGGATACAAAGCTATTTGTAGACCTCAGAAGTCATCTGGCACAAGCTCTTCATTTCACAGACTAGACTAGAAGTCTATTGAGCTGACACATCTGCATTAAATTAAACAGGTATTAAGTTGCCGAGCAAGAATTCAAATTCAAGTCCTCTAGAGCACCAGCTTCTGCTGCATCTCTACCAAGCTCCAGAATGCTAAGACTTGTGGACTTTCCATTCTCCTATATCAGGGAGAAAGTTAATTTCAACAAGGCCAGTCCATGAGGCAGCCTCCAGAAATCCCAACAGTTAAAATGTACTACTTTCAAAGCCTAGGTTCCCCTTCTGTCCACTGGAAAAAGGACCAGCTGACTTCTGGTAGAAACTGACCCTACGTCCATGGCAAGAGTGAGCCTTGTGCTGAGGCAAAATGTGTGCCTTCCCAGGAGATTGGGACTAACTAATTGCTATTGATTTCAAAACCAATTAATTTATAAAAACATATTCAAAATCAAGCTGAAATTTAGTCAGGCTAAATATAAAATCCAGTGAAAGTATGATTGACATCAGTTTCCTGATGGTATGCATGGAATCACAGAACACTGGGAGGGACCTCAGAAGTCATCCATGCCTGCCTCTTGATGAATCATGAATCCCCTCCAGAGTCTCCCAGTCACTAACCTCTTGAAAACCCCTAGCGACAGTCAATGCATTACCTAATGGTTAGGAAGTCCATCCTTATATTGAACCCCAATCCACCTTCTTATAGTTTCTAATCACTGACCCTTATTTTGACCTCTGGAGCCAAGAATACACCTCTTATCAGTGTTCAATTACTACTTGCTGATTAACATTGAGACATACCTTTCTTGGCTCCAGAGATCAGAATTAGGACCAGTGGGTAAAATGTGTTGGAATACTGCTGGATTTGGTGTTCATTGTATCTTTATCTGTTTTGTTGGACACTTCCCAATGTAATCAGATTCAGGCGACACTCTGGAACTTTGCTGAAAGACTCACAGGATCTAGGAGCCCATCTAGGTCAAACCCTTCATTTTAGCTGAGAAAACTCTAGAAAATCTAGAGAGTCTAGAGAGTTTGTCTAGAGAGGTTGCAATTTAGTCAAGATCACACAAAACCAAAAATTAAACCCAGGTCCTTGGACTTTAAATCTAGGATTCCTTGGTTTCTCTCAATCTCAAGTCTCCTCATCTATAAAATATAGCTGATTCGTGAGGTCTCCTTGAATTCCAACATGCTGGGCCTTGATCATTCTGGACTGGGATGACCAGGGAAGGCTTCCTGGGGGAAAATACCATGGGTCCCTTGGCCTGGGAGAGCTGAAAGGGACTGTGCAAGGTCTACTTGATTGCTTATCCTAGCCTAAGGAAGTCAGAATCCACATCCCACCCCTCTGCCCCACCTGCAACATATACACTTTATACTCTTTAATAAACAGAGAAACTGAGATATAAGCCCTGAGGAGGGAGCCTATTCACTCAGAAAGCTACCCTCTAATCCCAAAGACATTTAAAAAATGAATCTCTTCTTGACAATCCACTCCCACCCCCACTCCTGAGACATATGGAAGAATGAAGTGTGTTGGTCCAAGAAATGTCCAGGTGGCAGCCCAGCCTGAGAGAGGCCTTAATTTCCTTTCTCAATGTCATTACATAATCGAGGGACTCACTAGGTTACCAAACAGAAAAGCCATGTGCCATCTGCATTAATGGTTCTATGAATAATATATGAAATCTATGCAAAAAGTTCTCCTCTTCCCCTCGGCAACATGTGCCAGAACGTCTGTAGACAGTTTACAGGGAGGGGTGGGAACACTCATCGCCTGCCTTTGTAGTGGTTAAGAATAAGGTGAGGCATCTCAAGCAAAAAGGATGTCTCTGGATTCTGTCCAGAACCAACCCTTCAACCCCATAGGGAGCTGCTCACATCACAGATCTGTTTTCCAATGAGGTCAGAAAACACTTGGTAAGGTATTACAAGCCTGGCCAACGTCAGGTGGTACCACTGGAGTATCAGCCTAGATAAGTCTATTTCATCTTCTGGTTATATGGATTTCTTGATCTGGGGGTAGAATTACCAAATTGTTATCTCTTCTTGAGTGACGACTTCATTAGCTATAAGTATTTGGTAGAATACCTCTTCCTCCTCCTCCATGCCTTGGAATTTTTAAGCTTTTAATGAAACAGGCTAAAATCTATAAAATTATTCTATGTATGGCTGGACAGAACTGGGCATTTTAGAGTAGATTTGTCACCATATGAAAAGAGGCAAGGGAGAGATTTGGAGAAGAGGGAAAGGCAAGAGGAGAGTTGACAGACTCTGTCTCAATTATATTGGACAGGTTGAGACTATGCCAGTAGAACAATCTGATATACTTTTGGTGATTAATAATGACAATAATGGCCAGTACACAGGCACATGCATATACATATATATACACATATGTACATATGTGTGTATGTATTTTACTTGATCCTCACAAGAACCCAATAAAATAGATGCTATTTTATCCCTCTTTTTCAGATTAGGAAACAGGCTGAGATAAGTGACTTACCTAGGGTCACACAGCTAAATAAATATCTGAGGTGGGATTCAAGCTTAGTTCTTTCTGTCTCAAAAGTCCAATGATCTAGCCACTGCACCACTTAGTTATACTTAAAAAAAAAAAAAACCCACAACTTTTCTGAAGTGGATAGTTGAAATTTCCCTAAAATACTGATTAGTGCCTTAGAGTCGTAGAAATAAACTCTACCTGCTTTGTGGGCTCCATTCCCAGAACTGCCACATTCACTTTAGTCATGGGATCATAGGACCATGGATTATCTGAATGTCTTGATCTGGGGATGGAATTTCCAAATTGTTACCTCTTCTTGGGTTATGACTTTTATTGGCTTCAAGTATTTTGGTAGAAGACCTCTTTTTCCAATGCCTTGGAATTTTTAGGCTTTTGAACCAGGGAAGGGACCTTAGAGGTCATCTAGTCCAGCCCCCTTATGGATGAATTAACTAAAGGCCAGGGATGTTAAGTGACTTCCCCAAAGTCACACAGGGAGAGCTGAGATTCAAGCTCAGGTCTTCTGACTGCTCTTTCCACTGAACCATCTTGCCTCAAACTTTTTAATTTTATAGAAGGTGAAAACTGGGCCTAGAGAGGTTTGCTCAAGGCCACACAGAGTCAAGGTGGACGCTCTGAAGACCTTGAATAAGCTTTTTCTTTGTGGAAAAAAAAAGATGCTTGGAATTTGGACCAATGAAGGTTTATTGTGTTCACTTGCCTGAGTCTTGCATGACCTCATGGCGTCAATGGATAGATTTCAGTTGGTCCATGAATTTGAATGGGAAAAAATTACATATTTATTTCAACACAATTTGTCTACTTTGTATTCCTAAAGCATTTTGTTTTATGCATTAAAAAATATTATTCTAAGGAAGGCTTCACAGGCTTTACCAGATAGCCAAAGGGGTCCAGGACACAAATAAGGTTAAGAAACCGTACTATAGGACATAGCTTTAGAGCTACGGTGTGTAGTCTGACAACCTCATTATAAACTGAAAAGCATCAGACTTAGGAAGCTACATCACAGAAAGGGAGGCCACATGGTCATGGGAGATCCAGCAGCAAAAATGTTGAGTTGACCTGGATTCAGTCAGTTGACTGAAGTCAGCTGACCTGGATTCCAATCCTATCTCCCTGTGTAAGCTTGGGCTTAACCTACCTTAACCTATCTGAGCCTGTTTCCTCATTTGAAATATGATTTGAGGTCCCTGGACCTATTGAGCATAAATGATATACCAAAATACTAGGCATTGTGGGAAGCCAAATACTCAGTCCCAGCCCACAAGAAATGTACCTACTGTTGGGAGTGGTGCAGGGGAGAGGAGGAGAGCAGCACACACAGACACAGTATTGTTCTTGGGTCAGTCCCGTTTGTGGGTGAGTGCTGCTCTTCTCCTCTCCTGCACCACTCCCAACGGTAGGTACATTTCTTGTGGGCTGGGACTGAGTACTATGCTTCTCTTTGACTTCCCACAATGTCCAGTATCTTGGTATATCATTCATGCTCAATAGGTCTGGACCTCAAATTATATTTCAAATGAAACAAAGGCTCAGATAGGTTAAGTGACGTTAATCCCAAAATTACACAGGGAGCTAGGATTGGAATACAGGTCAGCTGACTTCAGACTCATAATTTTTGCTGTTGGGTCTGCCATGATCATGTGGCCTCCCTTCCTGTGATGTAGCTTCCTAAATCTGATGCTTTTTAGTTTATGATGAGGTTGCCAGACTGCATACCATAGCACTGTGCCACAGAGAACTCACAAAGGCGCTGTGGGATATTTTAAAATTTTGACCTAATGCTCTAATAAATAGAACTGTTTACTATTTCTTTCTGCCTGGGGCTCCAGGAAAAGTATCACTGAGTCACTAATGGTGCCATGGACCAAGAACGTTCGGGAACCTCTGGTTTATAGGATTTATCTATCAGCAAGAGAGGAGGGGAATGAGGAATCAGGGGCCAAAAGTCATTTTTAAAGTTGCAGTATGCAAAACAGAAGGAGAGAAGCAGCTAGGTAGTGCAATGAATAGAGCACTGGCCCTGCAGTCAGGAGGACCTAAGTTCGAATATGGCCTCAGACATCCAACACTTACTAGCCATGTGACCTTGGACAAGTCACTTAACCCCAATTGCCATGCCTTCCCTCCTCTAAAAAAAAGCCAAAAAAAAAAAAACCCCAAACAAAGCAATACAGAAAGAAGATTGAGAAATAGAAAATTCTTCTTTCAGAGAAGTAGAGTACTACGGATGTAAAATGTTGTGTATACTGTCAGCCCCAGTCATTTCATAAGATGGTTTTGAGTAACAGTTTTCCTTTGCTCATTTGCAGGGTTGGAGGTGCAGGGGGATAGGAATGATGGTGATGTGAAAGCAAAAGTCACTAACAAAATAACTTTTCTTTATGTAGGTTGTGGAGGGGGTTCATAGAATTTAAAGGGAAGTCAGAGTATTTTCCAATATAAATCCCTTAATTCGGTGCCTTTCACTTCCATAAAAAAGATTTGGAATTTGGGGAAATCATCGCATCCCCTCTATCCTACCTCCCTTTTGTGCTCCAGAAGGCCATTTGAAAAAGATCAGCATAGGTCAGCTACATTCCAAATGAGGTGAAAAATGATGCCTTCCTTACTCCTTCTGCATCAAACACTGCGCTTTAAGGTGTGGATTTAGAGCTGCTCTATTTTGAGAAGCATGCCATTTTGTTCACACATATATGTCTGTACTCTCCCATTAGTGCTCTTGATGCAAGTAAACCAAAATAGGATGTGCCATGTAATCCTGTTGTACAACCTGTTCTGAGAAACAGCCTGTATGCCCCTCCCCCATCCTATGCGGTTTTATGCAGAAACCCCTAACCCTCACCCAGGGTAAAAGGGTTATTGCACCAGATACTCCTCAAGCCCCAGCAAGAGGGACCTCGACAGATCAGCTTTTGCCACAACCCCCTTACCCTGCTTCTGGTTTCCTGAAACCCATACAAACTTGTGTACTGTTCATTCAGGGAGTCTTTACCTCTTCAAGTGAGACAAATTCAATAAACCCTCTTTGGTCCAAATTCTGTTTCTCAGCTGTCTCTTGTTCCTGGCACTGAGAAGACCTAACTGCAGCCCCTTCACTCACTTCTCTGACACCCCCGGTTTACTCAGATCTCCCCCTTCTTTGAGTTTGTATTGAACCTTCTTGCTCTGGCACTTAGCAACATACTGCCTGGCCCTATATGTCAGTCAGACATAGTATTGTTCTATTGTTCTTGAGTCAGTCCCATTTGTGGGTGGGTGCCACTCTTCTACTCTCCCCTGTACCACTCCCAACTGTGGGTGCATTTCTTGTGAGCTGGGACTGAGTATTATACTTCTCTTTAACTTTCCACAATGCCTAGTATCTTGCTACATCATTGATGCTCAATAGTTGTTTCCCAGAAAGAAAGAATGACCTGTTTGGAACCACTACCCCAGGGAAGTCACTCTTAATCTCCTGCCCTCATCCAAAAGAAACTCAGAAGGCTTGGCCAAAGACCCCTTAGGACAGTAGTTCTCAGCGTTCCTAATGCCTCAACCATTTAATACAGTTCCTCATGTTGTGATGACCCCCAACCATAAAATTATTTTCGTTGCTACTTCATAACTGTAATTTTGCTACTGTTATGAATCTATCTGATATGTGGGATGTATTTTCATTGTTACAAATTGAACATAACCCACAGATTGAGAACCGCTGCCTTAGAACATCTTTACAATAGACCCACTACTTACTTGTTTTCTTCTTCTGGAGCAGTGGTTCTCAACCTTCCTAATGCCACGACCCTTTAATACTCGTAGATGGGTGTATCTGCATGTGGGAGCACCCACCTGGAGATGGACAGAGGAGTGGTATCTCAGTTCCTAAGACCATCGGAAATATGTGTTTTCCCAGTGGTCTTAGGCGACCCCTGTGGAAGGGTCGTTTGACCCCCAAAGGGGTCACGACCCACAGGTTGAGAACCACTGTTCTAGAGGGTCCTCATCTTGACACAGGACCAGGAATAATTTCTACCCATCCTATCTAGGATGGAGCAAGACCTGGGTAAAATTAATTACTTTTGTTAGCACAGTAAAACATAATTTTAAAATTATTACAATACTTTGGTTGTGTATGTGTAAGTACAGCAATCACAGCCAAGTCCAGACCAAAATGTGAGGGAGGAAAAGTTTTCACTTAAGCTCTTTGATGGGGCAGCTGGGTTGCATAGTGAATAGAGCACTGGGCTTGAAATCACAAGGACTTGGCTTCTTGAGTTCAGATCTGGCCTCAGACACTCACTAGCTGTGTGACTTTGTCACTTTGCCCTTTTTGCCTCAGTTTCCTCATCTGTACAATGAACTGGAGAAAGAAATGGCAAACCATTCCAGTATCTTTGCCAAGAAAACTCCAAATGGAGTCACAAAGAGTCAGTCATGACTGAACAACAAAAACAGCTCTGTGATGCTGTCCTTTCCCATTGCTTCACCCTCTATCCCCAACACACACACATACACACACACATATACACACACACATACACACAAACACACAAACATACATTCAGTCATTCTCATGCTGCCCCTTGACTGGTCAGGACCTCCATACCAATTCCCAGTTTACATCTTTCCTACCCATCAGCATCCCACTCTCCCTTCACTTCTCATTGCTCCTCTATAAAAGGAGCATAATAAAATACTATCTGCCTCAGAGAATTGTGGCAAGGGGGAGCACTTGGCAGACCTTAAGGGGCTACATATATATGATCTGCTATCATTTTTGAAGAATTATGTCTAGATAGAATTTTTGTCAATCAAACCTTATTTTTAAAATTCTTGGAGTGGGAGTGAGGAAAGCATTTTAAGATCCTTTAAGGAAATCTGAAACATTTTCATAAAGCTAAGGATCATTATTTACCCTATTTTGTAAATTCCTTGTTTTGTTTTTATTTTAATATAGGAGCTCCTTAAAGCAGGACATACCTGGAGAAGAATAGACTATTTCCTTTTCTCTCATCAACCACAGACATGACTGTCTTTCCCCCCCAGTGCTGGAAGAGCTCACAGCAGGGTTTCTTCAGTGACTAAAAAAGCTGTTTTTGCAATTGAGAATTCTTTTGGCTTGCAGTCATCAATACGTGAACTGGATCTGGCCTCTGGATCTGCTCTGAAACCTGACCTTTGCCCTCCAGGGTTAGCAGGGATTAAGTGTGTG
Organism: Pseudochirops corinnae; assembly: GCA_028646515.1. NCBI lineage: Eukaryota > Metazoa > Chordata > Mammalia > Diprotodontia > Pseudocheiridae > Pseudochirops > Pseudochirops corinnae. Next base: position 60,180,941 of record CM053591.1, read on the forward strand.
ACTCATGCTGGATTCTAGAGTCTGGGGTTCCCGTATTGTTTCACAAAATGCTGCCACTTGGCTCTCCCTGTCTGGGAGGTAAATGGACCTAATGTAATGCTGAGTGTGGGAAAAAATCATAGAAGACCAATCTGGGAAATCTGGAAATGAAAGAAGTGTGCACTTGGGGCAGGGTAGAGGAGAGTAGGAAGAAAACAAGAGAAAGGATGGAGGAGTCCTCATGCAGTCTTGGTTGGTTTAAGCTTCTGTCTCACGTTGGAAAAGGTGATGTGCTAGTGTACCTCTGTGAGTTTGTATCATGAGCATCCTTGGGGCCTATTTGAAGCCTAGGATTAAGAGTTACTCAGGTGACCTAGGACAATCTTTTGAGTTTTTTGCTTTTTTTTTTTCATTCATTGTGGCCTCTGGCTTGAATAGATCGCCTCCTTCTGCAACAGCTGTCAGCCAGCCAGGAGAATGCTGACATTTTCTGAGTGCCCACAGGGTGTAGCACATGGTATCCAAGACCGCTGAGGGATACAGAGGCGGCCAAAGATGGTTATCCTGCACTTGTAGGTCCCTGTACAAAAGTGGAGACAGAATGGGTAACAATAAAAAATATCACCAAACACGTAGAACAGGAAACATATAGAAACATAACCCTGGCATTATAATTGTCCACATATAGGACAATTGGAGCCAAATGATGTTAGTAAAAGAAGGCTTTTTAGAGATGACTCAGTCTCAGGCTGTTCCTTCTAAAGAAGGAAGTCAGAGAGCATTCTTGGCAGAAAGAAAGGTTTGTGTAAAGATTGAGAAGTCAGAGTGGACAGAGCCTGGCAGCTGGGGCACATCAGGAGATAAGGACAGTCAGCTAGGTGGCACCATAGTGCACAGAGTGCTGGACCTGGAGTCAGGAAGATCTGAGTTCAGATACTTTCTAGCTGTGTGACCTTGGGCAAGTCCCCTGCTAATCTCAGTTTCCTCATTTATAAAATGGGGATAATAATTGCACCTACCTCCCAGGGTTGTTTGTGAGCATCAAATGAGATCATAACTGTAAAACATTCAACACAGTACCTGGCATATTATAAAGACTACATAAATATTAGCTATCATTATTATGGAGCCATGATATGTGGAAGCTCATGATTTAGAAAACATGGGAAATAATGGCCATAGGAGTCTGGGTCATTTTGAGACTGTCACTAAAAGTTGAAGGGACTGAGAAGAGACTTTTTTTTTCAGGGAATACAGTTGCATGGTCTATCATTGGATGAATTATGATGAGTGAGTTCTAGTGGAAAGATCACTGGATCTGGAAACCACAGAACCTGGGGTGTAATCCTGGCTCTGCTACTTATTAGCTGTGCAACCTTAGTTAAGTCACCTCTGAGCTTGATTTGCCTAACATGAGGGGAATGGGTTTGGTGATCTCTCAGGTTCTTCCAGCTCTGAATCATCTGATCCAGGCATCTGCTAGGTCAAAATAAAGTCAGATGCTCTGTATTCCTTCCCCAGGCCACTAAAAGGTTTTCGTTTGTTTATTTTAATAAAGAATCTATAGCTGGAGGTTGGGAGTGGGGATAGAGGAAAAAGATTGATTTTTAAAACAATTCCTAAGGCTAAGTCTTGAAATTCAAACCACTGTGCAGCTGGCTTTTTAAAGTACTGAACAGCAACTTGGTCGTTCATCTATCTATCTATCTCTCCAAAATGCAGAAAGCCGGATGGACTAGCGTAACTCACTTGCCTTGTTCTTCAGCAGCAGCAGTAACAGCAGCCACCTGGGCTTTGCATAGAGAGCTTGTGCCGCTCAAGGGTTAAAAAAGAAATAATTGCAGGGGCTGAGGGAGAGACCAGGAGAGAAAGGAGGACAAGAGTGAGGGAGAGAAGAGCAGCCAATTAAGATTGCCATTTTACCTCATCTCCTGCCAGAAAGCAATGCGCAGGGACCCTCCGCATGCTCCAGGATTCTCAAATATCAGTGTGCTATACCCTTGCTTGCTCCTCCTGTCTTCCTCAAGCCTCTTTCTCCTTCTGCTCCCAGAGAAGGTCCCTTGTGACAGCAGCGTGTGCTTGACACCGCTACAGGCTTCCTTCTGTTGGACGGCTGCCAATCAAGCTTCCTCTTCCCCTGCGCCCCCTCCCCCTAGCCAGCGCTCCTGTTCTCCTGCTGCTGCAATCATCTCCGTTCTCCCGAAACCACCTTACCAATGGGACCCTCTCCCCATCTCGCTCTTTCCCTGCTTCTCCCCCTCATTTGCCCTCTTTCCCCTCCCACACTCCCCGGCTACTCTGCCCACTGCACCACTGCCCTGATAACATGACAAGACTCTCCCTTTCCTCCCTTTACTTGGCACCTGGAGTTCTCGTCACTCGATTCTATTTGCATCTGCAGTCTGTGACCTTCCAAAGAGCCTGGGAGATGGAATTCATTCTTGCAGCACACAGAGCCATGATTGACATGTCTTCGAAAGAGAGGGGGG
>CM053591.1:60183908-60265544 GCA_028646515.1 Pseudochirops corinnae
CTTTTCCCCCTGAACTAGGTAAATGATATGTTTGATTAAAGTAAGATTGTTAACCCATTTTGAGTTGCTTTCCTTTAGAAAAGCAGATCTAAGAACCTGTGCTAGTAGCCGCCTTAGGTATGCTAGGGTGTTTGCTGATACATGCTCTCCACTTGCAGAGAGAAAAAAAAATGCAAGAAAAGAAAGAAGTGAGGCATTTCATAGCTTACTCTTGTAGACCATTGAGAAAGAACCAGTGCCAAATAAATTGGAGCAGAAGCTTAGTTACTGGGGACTAATCGAAGGAGTTACCTCCCAGCAAGTGACAATGGAGTGTTGTCTATCTCCATGGGAGGTATCCTTCTGCTTAGATCTATGCATTGTAATGTATCTATTTGATTGGGAGAAATCATCAGATTTTTCAGGGGCTCCTTTGTTCACTCCTCTCACTCTTCTCTGGCTGTTGATGCTGATTCCTGGTCACCTAAGGGGGGAAAAAAAAACTCACTAGGAAGAGGACTTGTAGCTCCCTCTATAAATAGTTGGTTTCTCACCAAATGAAATCTAGGATTTGGGGGCAAATTAGTCAATACCCCCAGTTATTTGTAGTGCTCTGGGGGGGCCTTGGGAGGTTCCAGCAGTTATTCAACAGGAGTAGTTCTTAGACAATTCTAAATATTGTCTTTTCTGAGGCACCAACCTATCATAGCTTGTGGGCCTGGAGATGATCCATATCATCAAATAGTTATACAAATTCAACAAGTTCTCATAGGTTACTGCCAATTTGTGTTCTTATAAGAACCTGTCTTAACCCACAATAATTAGAAAAGGGAAAAAAAAATTAAAAATACAAATAACAATAACCAAAAAAATGATGAAAGAATGTTTCCCCCCTCAGAGAGGGAATGTAGTCCCAAAAGGGCTCCCAAGGTACTTGGCACTCTCCCAACGAGGATGTGGAACCGTGAGGTCTTTCACACTCAGGTGGGAAAGCAAACTGTCCTGCCTAAAAATTATTCCAATGGATCTCTGCAAGACATAAACAATCCAAATGGAAATCTAGACAAAATTTCTCTGCTGGATCCATACAGTATGTACAGTATTTCAAATAGAAAAGCACAGGGGAGTTATTCTATCTTATCACCATTCTAGGAGAAGTAGTTTAATGAAAAGAAAAGAAAATCAGACAAACCCCAAAGATGTATAAAGTTTGCAAAAAAAGAATTAAGTGCTTTGGCAAGATTGGACATGAACCCCCCTTTCATACCCAGATGAGCTCCCACAATATTTATTGTCTGGGGTCACTCTCCAATCATCAAGGAAAATAGCTTAAGGATGACAATCCTGCATTCGAGGTACACTTTGGGTCTCTGTTCCCTAAAACCATAGTTCATGGGTCCCCACTAATGTGATCATCCGTAACACAGTATTCGTTCACAACAAAAGCATTTAATGAAATGGCATAGTAAAAAAGGGAAACAAAACATTTCCCCCTCTGTTCTTAGAGGGCACTCTTCCATAAATACATACAACATCAGTAGGAAGACTGGACACATTTAGGGAGCATGTATGGTAGAACATACACATAAGTAGGATTGTGGACAAAGCACATGTATGAAAGTGCACACACACATGTGTCTAGGGCTCAAATGTTTAGTTGATACACATTAGAAACGTGTGTGAGCAGGACATGCGGCAAAAGGGACAAAATTCCCATGCTGCTGGACACTGTTTCCCACTGGTCTCTTAATCTCTACTGGACTGGACACTGTTCGTGTGAACGTGTGACATGGCTCTTCTATCAGACACTGTCTCCCTGGACACGGCCTGCCGGATGCGTCTTTGCTAGACACACCACCGTGGGCTAGTCAGCCAGACAGAATTTCTGCTGCCTCCAGCTTCTGACTCAGCTGAAATCCTTGGCTAGCTCTTCCTTAGGAGTACTGTTGCTGCCATGTTGTGTTGTTTTGTTTTGTTCTTTTGTTTTTAGCATAAATCCTATGTATTTTCCCCAGCTCTCTTAGAAAAATGCAAAAATCCTTGTCTGTGACTAAACAGAGGCCTCCCCTTGTCTTCTCCGGCCCTGCTCACACAGAGCCTTGGGCACTGAAGTCTTTCATTTCTCCAGCCTAAAATCTCTAGTCCCACGTGCCAAGCTCTTTAGAATAAAGATTGGGTCTTTCAAGTTAGCTAAGGCCCTCAGGCTTACTCTTTTCTTTGGACTGTGCTTCCTGGTCTAGAGATTTAGACCCGAAGTCAGAGGCCAACTTTCTCTAGTAGAATTCCTAGGGAGTTCTCTGGTAGAAGGATGAACATTCAATATCCCTCCCAATTTTTACCAAAAAGGTAAAGGATGATAAGATAAACCTCCTTAGATATTCATTATTTCCTCAATAATTACCAAATGGTCCTGGGGTTTAGGGTTCCCTAGACTTCAAGTCTAGAGATTCCTCTGTAAAGGAGTGGGTGGGGAGAATATGCCAAGACTACAGTAAGCCCAAGGGATGAGGTCATTGTCTCCTTCCCGGGTTAAGCTGCATTTCTGGCCTTTTCATACGCAAATATAATTAGCCTAAAGCCTCAGAGCACAAAGCCTTTACAAGGAAATATACTAAGAAATAGGATCCCAGTGAATTAAGAGAAGCACAAAATCTTATTGTGAATGGGGTGCTGGCCAATGAATTCAGCCCCAACATGCAAATATAGGATGCTATGAGCATGTATAGAATGCTACTTGATAAAATTTTCCATGCAGAAGAGGTTGGAGACACTGCTTTCTGAAGAGTCCTGATGACATGTAATGGAAATGCCTCTAGACCAGTGGTTCTCAACCTTCCTAATGCCGTGACCCTTTAATACAGTTCCCCAGGTGGTGGAAATTATTTTTGTTGCTACTTCATAAGTGTAATATTGCTACTGTTATGAATCATAATGTAAATATCTGATATGCAGGATGTATTTTCATTATTACAAATGGAACATAACCCACAGGTTGAGAACTGCTGCTCTAGAGAGACTTGGACCATGGGTAGTCATTCTGTAACAGTTCCTGTTCCTGTACTGTAGAATGCAAAGCAGCCACACCCCAGTAAATCATTTTGGCAGAAGGGCTAAACCAGGTTGAGGGTGATCAAGGGGTCTCAAACTCATTGGTGAATTAGGGGGTATCTATCCCAAGCATGTGAAGACTTCCCCTGGTGGAATGGAGAATGAGAACAATTCGTTCCAACTGCCATGAAGACAGCTGAAGCAGGCATTGTGGAGCACTTAGAGCTTGGTTAGATGACACCAAGGTCATCCACTGCATCTTGAGCTATCACCAGCCATCTTGATTATGTCCTGCCACTGGACTGTGATTACTCTGGAGGAGAGAGTGAGGCCAATGACTTTGTGCAGCTCTGCCTCACTTAAATCCAATTTATGTACATCAAAAGACATTAAAAAAAAAGTTATTGCTCATCCTTCATTTTTGAAGAGGATCAGAGACATCAAGGGGTGATGTCTTGACTCATGGGTGAATTGAAGGGAGGTAGAGCTGAGCAAAATCATCAATAAGCCTCACTTCCATAATTGTGGAAGACCAATGGCAGGACAAAAATTAGGATTACCTGCCATGGTTTGGCAAGGAGTAGATGACCTTGACAAAGCATGAGAAAAATTCATGGAATGTGGAGTCATCCAGTGTGCCTGGAGGTTAAAAGGTTGGAATGCTACATTAGAATCAAGTCATCAAGAGGCTTGAGAAACAGGTTAAGAAGTTTGCCTTTGTTTGGTGGGCAATGAAGACTTTCTTTTTTTGTTGTTTTGTAGAATGACTTTGATATCTGACTTGTGCATTACGTTGAAAAATCTTGCAATTGTATGAACGATGGATTGAAGAGAGGGGAGACTGAAGTCAGGGTACTATATCATAAATTTATATGAAAGGCAGCAAGTGCCAGGACTATGGTGATAGCAATGGGGATAGAAAAGGGAGGATAGATAAGTGAGATATTGATGAGAAAGAATTGATAGGACTTGAGAAGCAGTGTGCCATAGTAGATAGAATATTAGACTTTAAAAGGCCTATGTTCACATCCTGCCCCAGACACACACTAATTATTGGACAATGGGCAAGTCCCTTAACTTCTCTCATCTGTAAAATGTGGATAATAATAGCAAATGTATCACTGAGATGTTATATAGATAAAAAGCTAATTGATATAAATTGCTCCTATTCAATCTAGACCTCTCTTCCCTGGTTGGACTCTTTTTCATGTGGCTTCTTCCTGGCTGATGCTATCTGGTGAGTTAACATAGGGAAAGCATTTTGCAAAGCTGAAAACACTGTATATGTTCAGGCCATCTTTATCATTGGCAACTGAGAGAATTAATGATGAAGTAGGCTGGCTCAAGATGCAGTTGGGGGAGAAGTAAGGATATGCCTGCTTTATGAACCTTGGGTGTCTGGAACAACGGTACCATTGGTGAAAATAGGGAAGTCAGGAAGAGTTCATCATCTGGGGTGGGTGGGTTGGTGGGAAAGAGATGAATCCAGTTTTGAATATGTTGAATTTTTAGTGCTAGTAAGATATTCAGATGGAGATGATGATGATGATGATGATGATGATGATGATGATGATGATGATGATGAGAGAGAGAGAGAGAGAGAGATGGGGGGAGAGGAAGGAAGAGAGAGAGAGAGATTGAGAGAGAAAGAGAGAGAGAGAGAGAGAGAGAGAGAGAGAAGGCCAGCGTTCTCATTAGCGATGTGAAGTGTTTACAGCATACGCTTGGATGATGACCTATGACAACAGCTCACTAGGCCAACTTCCTAGGGCTTCAAGCTGCTATTAATCTCTTTGCCTAGCAAAGAAGTACCCTGAGACAATGCTAAAGCATAGATCATGAATGTCAGCTTCTCCTTAGTATAGTCTAAGCCCAGACCTTCCCCTTGAGGAGTGTGTGGTTAAATGAGTATGACAGAGGTACTGTTGAATGATTCTGTTTTTTTGTTGTTTTTTTTTAATTTGGAGAAAAAAGATTCTCTGGAGCTGGCATATGTGAAAAAAATGGACTCAGGACATTCCTAAATAGATGACTCCCCAACTGGTAACTTCATATGCTTTTAATCCACAAAGGATTTCTCCTCCTAGGACCATTCTTTGGAGATGTGAGGCGCTGGGGTAAGTCTCAGAGTGTGCTTCCTTCCTTGTTCATGCAGAACTAGAAATACTTAGGGTCTATAGATCAGACCTATGAGGGTAAGGGTAAGATCTATAAAGATTTTTACTTTGGGTGGAAGGCAGATGGCAGGTGATGGGACAGGGTGGGAGACTGGACAGATGAGTGAAAAATAAAAAGATAATGAATATAAGTACGGAATGGGGAAGCTGATTAGATAATTGGTATGAAAAGATCTGGAGTTATTACTAGACTACAAGGTCAATAAGTTAACAGAACAATATGGGAGCTAAAAAAAGAAAAAAAACTAACACAAATTTAGACTGCATTAAAAGAGACATTTTGTCCAAAATATTTGTAATATTGTGTTCGGTTCTGTGCCCCACATTTTAGGGAAGGCAGTGACAATCTCTAGAGAATCTGGAGAAAGGCAACCAGGATAATCGGGGCCTTGAAAATATATAAAAATCGGTGGAAAAAACTGAGGATGTTAGCATATAGAAGAGAAGACTTATGGGAATTCAAGACAGCTCTCTTGACATATTTTGAAGACTATAGGACCGTGGCCAAGGAAGTCATTTAACTTCATTGTGTCTAAGGATCTATCTCCTGAGTCACAGGCTGCTGACAATCTGCATTGGCATAGGGCTTTATGCTGCTGAAGAAATTATAGGTCTTTCACTTATCAAATGGAAGAGAGATAAGATTTGTCCTAGGCAGTAAGCAGTGTAGTGCATAGAAGATTAGACTTAGAGTCAAGAAGACCTGAGTTCAAATCCTGCCTCAGACATTTATTATTTGTGTGACCCTGGACAAGTCACTTAATCTCTCCTAGCTTTGGTTTTGACATCTGTAAAATGGGGATAATAATAGTACTTACCTCAAAAGGTTATTGTGGATATCAAATGAGATAATATATGTAAAGTGTTTTACAAACATTAAAACATTATATAAGTGCCCGTCATCATCATCGTCACCATCACCATCACCATCATCATCATCAATCTTTATCATCATTGTGGCCCCAGAGAGCAAAATTGAATTAGCATTGGAAGTTGCAGTGGAACAGATTTAGGCATGATCTAAGGCAAAAAAATTTCCCAATAATTTGGGCTCTCCCAAAATGAAACGCACTGCCTAGGGAGGCAGTAGCTTCTTCCTCACTAAAAAATAATGGGAGCCTTTTTTACTCTTTTCAAGTCTTGCAGCAACTCTTTCAATTCTTGCTGACAGCAGTTCAGAGATCACACATTCCAGTTTTCAGCATGCTGGAATGCCATTTATCTGGTTCTGGTGACTTGAATTCATGCAGGACAGTGAGTTGCTCCCATATCATTTCCTTAACTATCTTGGGTTTAACTTTGCTTTTAAATAACCATTTTTTTTTTTGTTCTCTCCTGCACTATTCTGAAAATCATTACCCTTGAAAAAGAGCTGAATAGTTCTGTCTTTTCTCTTTCTATTAGCCGATCCCTCCCAAGATGCAATTCCTGTCCCATTTTGATTTTCCTCTTACTCCCAGCAGAGCTCACTAACAAAGTTCTTTTTTTGGACTTTAACATTCTTTATAAGCTTCGATTTATCCTGAACTTTAACTTCACGAGGCTAAACTTGCCTCCTGTGTCTTTAGTTTACTTTTTCTTATTTTCACTAATATTCTCGTTCCTATTAAAAGGGCCAAGGTTTCCCACTGCATCTGGGCCATCTCTAGTCGTTCTGATCTATATCTGGCTACTGGATTCAGATGATTCTGGAGGAGAAAGTGAGTCTGGGGACTCTGCATAGCCCTCCCTCACTCAAATCAAAGTCAACTGCAAGTCATGTCATGGTCCTCTTTGTGAAGGAAGGACCAACCCCACAACCTATGTTGCATCAACTGCTTTCTCTAATGTCTCATAATAAGAGCTAACACTTACGTAGTGTTTACTAAGAGCCAGAGACAGTGCTAAGTGCTTTACAACTATTATCTCATTTGATCCTCACAAAAACCCTGCTATTATTATTATTCCTCTTTTACAGATGAGAACACTAAAGGAAACAGAGGTTAGGTGACTTACCTAGGGTCACACAGCTAATAAGTGTCTGAAGCTAGATTTGATTTCAGGTCTTCCTGATTCCCAGACTGAGTGATCTATCCTCTGTGCCATCAGTGAGTATCTGGCTTGCCAGTTTTCCCCCTCCCTCTCCATTTTCAATTAAAAACCCTATAAATTAGATTCTTATCTTTTCAAGAAAATATGTAACATTATACTAATAATATACAATACCAGCCCTAATTAGGTATACTCTATCACTGTCCAAGAATCTATTGTTGCTCTATTTTAAGCTATGATCCAAAAATGCAAACTCACCTGAAGCAAGGGGAACCCTGATCAATTGAGTCCTCTAGTGGATGTAAAGGGAAAGTAACAGAGACAATGAGGTGGAAGAGTGCACCCCATAGGTCTTTGAGTGGCCCATTCACACCTTGTGACAAGTCTTCAATCAGCCATGCCATGTTGTTTATCTAATAAGCAAGAAGTCCCCACTTAAGTTACATTTTAGAAGGCCAGCTATGGAGGATGAACCCAGGTCCTGACAAAGCTCTTACAGACTCCAGGTATTTCTCTTAAAGAGAATGGCAAAAGAGACTTCTTCCTCTCCGCTACCTCAGCCATCATCGGTAATGGTAATGCAGCAAAAGTATATGCTGGCATCCAGTGTAATAGAGTTCCACTACGGAGTTGTCTAGTCAGAAAGAGGAATTGAGAATCCAGTGCCTTCAGCTGGGATTCTTTTGTGGAGTGGCAAATCCCATATGTAAGAGTTTTTTTTTTTTGCTTTTTGAAGGGGGGAAAGCAAGGCAATTGGGGTTAAGTGACTTGCTCAAGTCACAGGGCTAGTAAGTGTTAAGTGTCTGAGGTCGTATTTGAACTCAGGTCCTCCTTACTCTAGGGCTAATGTTCTATTGGCTGTGCCATATAGCTGTCCCCATAGTCAAGACTTTTGCTTGTCTCAGGGTGTAAAGTGAAAATAGGAAGATTTTTGTCTATCACCTCCTCAAACTCCAAAGTCAAATTATCCAAAAATATTGCAGAAAAATCTCAGTTTCCATGTTAAAGAAAAAAAAAACATATAATAAGCTAAAAACATCCAGAAATGACACAGTCAAATTTCAAAGCTTCCGTGTTAAAGCAGAAATATGACAAACCCCCAGAACAAACAAATTCAAGTACCCAGGAGTCATAGTCAAGATCACAGAAGACTTAGCAGAAACTACTATAAAGAAGAGAATATTTTGGAATACTATATTCCAAGAGGTAAACAATGAAGATTTAATACTAAGAATTACCCTGAAAAATAGTATAATTTGACAATGGGGGAAAAAAGAGATCTTTAATAAAATAGAAGACTTTCAAAAATTCCTGATGAAAAGACTGGAGTTAGAAAACTGAGTTATGAGACCAGAGACAAGAGAAACCTAGAAAAGAAAATACATTTTAAAAAATTAGAAGGGATTAAATGATGATAAAGTATTTACATTCTAATAGGAGAAGTAGAGAAAAGTATCCCTTAAGAATTTTAATGTCTTCAGGGGTCTCAGAGGGAATTAAATAAGATAAACATAGAGCCTGCAATGATTTTGCTGTATTTTACTGGCTTTAAAAGAATAAATAAAAAACCATACAAGAAGTGAAGAATAAGGTAGATGAGCTTACCATTTCACATGAATGGGGTGAGGGAGAAGAACAAATATACATATGAACAAAAGGATGAGGAGAGTAGACATTAATAATCTTACTTTTATCTGAAATGGAAAAAGAAAGGTGGAACATACACACAAAAATGTTGATGTAGAAAATGTATTGCAATCAAAAGGGAAACAAACTGGCATGGAGAAAGGGGTATATCATAGAGAGAATAAATTCAGGAGGGGTTAAATTACAAGGAGATAACTTTCAACTATGGATGTTTGATCAAAAAGGACAGAGAAAACATAAGTAGCCAAGATCAGGATCCAGATTAGCAAAAAGAAGAGGAAAAGAAAGATAGGATTAGACCAATTCAGCAATAGATTATGAGTGCTTATAAAATTTTTCTCTTTCTCTAATCCTTTTGTCTTTGTAATAATAAATGGAACAAGGGCAAAAAGAAAAAATAAAACATTATGAAGATGGGAAATATACAATTAACAATCAGAACAATGAACATGAGTGACTTTAACTCACCCATAAAACTGAAGAGAATTACAGAATAGATTAGAATCCAGAAACCAACAATATGTTTTTTATAAGAAACACAGATGGAACATAAAGATTCACCAAGAGTCAAATCAAGAGGCTGGAGAAGAATTTATTATGCTTCAGAATTTTCTTTTCTTTTTTTTTTTTTAAGATCAGAGGCAGCAATCATTATCTCAGTCAAGTAAAAAAATGATCACAGCTAAAGGATTCAAGAAGGGAAATTATATTATGCTTACAGATACCATCAATCATGAAATGATATCAATACTTAATATATATGTACTAATTTGAATCACATATAAGTTTTTGAAGGAAAATTTAAGCAAATTATGGGCAGAAAACAATAAGAGGTGGAGATTTTAATTTGCCTTTTTCAGATCTGAAAAATCTAAGAAAACAAGAAATTAAGGACCTAAACAGAATTTTAGAAAATTTAGATATGATAGACTTTTGTGAATTATTAAATGTGAATCAAAAGGAATGCACACAAGTATGTGTGCATGTGTTTGTGTATCTTTGTATGTGTGTATTCCTCTGCTGTATAAGATACCTTTAAAAAAAACCTATATGTTAGAACATTAAAAAATCAGTAAAAGATCACAAACATGCAGAAGAGCAGAAATATTGGACACATTTATTAAGAGTCACAGGATAACCAAAAAAATATATAATCAATAAAGTGTATATGAAAGGATCCAAACTTAAATGGAGACTAAGTAATGTAACACTGATGATTTGGTTGGTGAAAAATCAAATCACAAAAAATAATAGGAAATTTCACTAAAAAATAAGAAAATATAGCAAAACTTTTGGGATGCAGCCAAAGCGGTCATTGGGGAACAAATAATTGGAGATAAATTAACTATTCATGGTCAGGCTGTGCTAATGTAATATAAATGATAATATTACTTAAATCAATTACAGATTGTGTCATACCAATCAAACTACCAAAAAACTCCTTACGGGTTAGAAATAATGATAACAAAATTCATCTAGAGAAGCAAAAGGTCAAGAATCTCAAGAGAGATGATGAAAAAAATAGGGACTTTGGCAGTTCTGGATAATATAAAGTGATAATCATCTAAAGTATTTGGTAGTGGTCATATAGTAGAAATAGCAATAAATGAAACAGATTAGATACACAAAAGTTGTAAGTAATTGAACATAGTAGTTTATTGTTCAATATGCCAGATACCAAAGATCCCAACCCTATTCCAATATGTGGGAAATATGGAAAACAATAGGGCAGAAATCTGGGTTTGACCAACATCTCTATAAGTCCCAAATGGATGCATAAACTAGATATAAAAGGTCTTATCATAAATTAGTAAAGAAGGGAAGGGGGAAAGTTTCTGACCAAATAAGGGAATAATAGAAAGAATCTCATTTGGTAAATTTGATTACACAAAATGTAAAGTAAAAGTAAAATTTTTACAGATGCAGATATAGTTGTCCTTTTGTACATAAACTTGGTTCACATTTTCCCATTTAGTGAAAGTGGGCACACACTTCTATAAAACTTAGCTTGGACACATGTTTCTGGAGAAACCCCTGTGTCTGGGGTACCTCACGATTTTGAACTTCACAGGCTTTTAGGTCCTTAGACCATTTGGGAACAATATGCAGCTCACAGCAATTCATTTCTGCTGACTATTCCTCCTACTAGATAAAGATATCCCTCTGACTCTTGAATTGAGGAAATAGTGACAAACTCTTTTCACCCACAGCCACTCATAACTGGGCACTGATACATAACATTCCCTAAAGCCATAGAAAATGCAAGTAGGTGGTGCCATGGTGCATAGAGTACCAGGTCTAGAGTCAGGAAGACTCACTCTCTTGAATTCAGATTTTATCTCAGATATTTAGTAGCTGTGTGACCCTGGGCAAGTCACTTAACCCTGTTTGCCTCAGTTTGTTGGTGTTCAGTCATTTCAGTTGTGTCTGAATCTTCATGACTCCTTTTTGGGGTTTTCTTGGCGAAGATACTGGAATGGTTTGTCATTTCCTCCTCTGGCTCATTTTGCAGATGAGGAATTGAGTTAAACAGGATTAAGTGACTTGGCCAGGGTCAAGTGTCTGAGGCCAGATTTGAACTCAGGAAGATAATCCATCCTGACTCTAACCTGGAAGGATCTATCCACCGTGCCACCCACCTGCCCATAAAAAGGTCTTTACAAATACATTCAGAAAAAAAGAGGAGCTATATTGACTTGGGAACTTGAAAGTGAACCAGCAGATTCATTCAGAGCCTTTCTGTGGGGTTATTCTAGAAAAAAATTTTAACAAATCATAAACCATCCAATATTCCATTTCCAATAGAAAAGGAGCTAAGAAAAGAGACACCAATGATAAGCTTCTAAATTCTATGAATTACAAAGGTTGACATAATTTCTATATTTTCAAAATATGGACCTCTTAACCTTTTCCCAAATAACAACTAAATTGTGAGTTATTTAAACATAAAAGCCACAAAATAGCTTCTTACAGTCTAGCATCTTGTAGGTATTTTGAACATGAATAAAAAAAGTTAAGAGGGCACACCATGCAGAAGACCATTTTGAGGATTAAAAAACAAGAAAAATAACTCAAATGTTTTCCCCTTTACATTGTAAAATTTATAAATGCTTTCTAAACTACAATTATCTGATATAAAAGAATGTATCACAGCTACGGGTGGTGGAATTGCCAAGTTATGAGTCACTTGTACAAACTGGAGAAAATACCTCACTTTCCTCATCTGTCAAATGAGCTTGAGAAGGAAATGGCAAACCACTCCAGTGTCTTTGCCAAGAAAATCCCAAATGGGGTTGGACATGAGTGAAAAACAGGGATAATAGAACCCACCTCACAGCATTGTTGTGAGGATTAAATGAGTAAAGAGCTTTACAAACCTTAAAATGCTAGGGCAGGGAGGTGGCCCAATAGATAGAGTGCTAGTCCTCGAGCCTGGAGGATCCAAGTTCAGAGCCAAACCCCTTAATTTCCTTCTCTGTAAAATAAGTTGAAGAAGGAATGGGTAAACTACTCTAGTATTTTACCACGAAAATTCCAAATGGGACCACAAAAGTCGGACATTACTGAACATAGAATTTTTAAGTTCTTATAATGCCAATGATGACAGCACACCTGAGGACTGTTGCTGTGAATATTTCAAAGGTCTAATTGCATAGTATAATGAACTCTCTATTCAGAGCTAAACATTATTCAATAAAGTAAAGCATAACATTCATAACAACATCCTTAAGCAATATATATGTGTATATATATATACATACATACATACATAATACATATATATGTATATAAACACTCAGTATGTCATATGGCACAAAGCATATTATCATTGCATTCAGTAGCATTCCCCCAAATACTTGTTCATACAATCAAGGGGTCCCAGGCTAGGATCTTCCCTGGCACAACACATCCTTAAAGGGTAGCAGAAAATACAATACCATCCACTCCTAGGTCACTGTAAAAACAATCTCCTTAATCAATACCAAGTGTCCAAGTAAAGTTCTCTTCCATCTTAATGTGAGACTTACTTCCAAGTCCCATGGTTCTTCCTCTGTGAGCTGACCACTCTTGATTCTTGCCTGGATTCACACATAGGCAGCTCTTTGCTCCTGCTCCATGTCTCAGCTCACAGGGACTGCTCCACTCCAAACTCTCCATGCTCCTGCCTGACAGCAGGTTCCAGGGGCTCCTGCCTACAGTTTCTGCCTCTGGGAAAACAAAGTTTAACAGAGCAACAACAATACTGACACATATCACGAACATTGTCATCTCAATTCACATCCAAAGTCCAGAGGCTCTGCAATAACAGCTCAGTTCACTTTAACAGCTCTCAAAAGGGGCTCAAGCTTAGCCTCCTTCCCACGGGCAGGTTTCTGCCTTACAGTTCTATTTGCTTTCAAAGTTCAGAGACTTCCTTCAGCAAGTCTCTGCCATTAGAGGTCTCTCCACTCTTAGAGAACTCCTTTCTCCACCCACGCAAGCTGCTTCTCTATCTGAGCACTGTCAGCTCTAGCTCTCTCAATCCTGGCTCGCTTAATGCCTACTTTCTCAATATTGGCTCTCTTTATATACAGTTCAACTCAGCATATAATTGGCTAGAGCACATATGTATGTATCTAATTGGTTAGAGCCCACTTGCACATGTCTGATTGACTCAGAGCAGAGGCATGTAAGAGTTCAATCAGCTCCAAACTTCTTCCCCCAGAAAAACACTTCATGGTAAAACAGGAAAAGAGCCTGACTTTTTTCCTATGTAGCTCCCTCTCAAACCAGAGAGTACAAGGCAGTTATACAAGGGCCTCCTAGAAATTCCATCTCTGGATTCAGATAGCATTGAAAGCAATAAACTTGAGCAGCATTTAGTTTTTTTCAGATGCTTCCAGCAGCTACCAGACTTCATATTGCTGGAACCAAGATTCTCAGTTCTCTATCTTTCTTGTTGGTAGCTACCAACATAGCTACAAATGACTCTGGCAAACTGTTTATTTTTTTAAACCAGTTAGTCAAACTTGGCCCTGAGTCACATAGGACTCCTGAGTTGTGGTATACTTTCCAATTTTTTTTTTCTTATGATGTTATACCAGCTTGCTTGGCTGTCTCTGATCTGCAATCAACATATTCCTGCCAAAGTCCTAATGCAAATAGAGGTTTCCCTTAGTTATTTGTCTCCAAGATTTTAGGTAGAAATTCAGTTTACGAGGCAAGTTTCACCTCTTTCTCCTCTCTCTACTGCCTCCTGCTTAGCCTTTACAGACTGAACTTCTGGCTCTGGGGAGAAACAGTATTCCTGGAATAATTCTAAATAGATCTTGAACTTTGTCTACTTAGAAGGCTAGGTTAAGTTCATTTATAAATTTACAGTGCCTCATTAAATCTGGAAATGACCCCAGAGAATATCTTATCAAACCCTCTGATTTTATAGATAGAGAAATTGAGATTTAGAGAAGTCCAAGGTCACACTACAAATTAGTATCAGAGCTAATATTCAAATACAAGTCTCTTGACTCCCAAAACACTTCCCTTAATAATCAGTCATTTAACTAATTAATTCCATCTCTTCCAAAAAAGGAAAAACAAGGAAATAGAAAAAAAAGTTTTTATGCTATCTCAATCATAGTAAAAATAAGACAAATTTTAATCTTGAAAGTCACAACAAATATGCCCTTGCCTTACAGGAAAGTTAGCACCTATGATGAATTAATCAATTAAAAATATTTATTTAATACTTACTTATCATAGAGTATTGTGCTACTGAGTTGCTAAAATGATTTTCCTAAAACATAAGAAAGCACCTGAAATATCACTAAAGCATCTGACCACATCATTCCTTATTCAATAAACTTCAGTGGCTCCCTGTTATCACCAAAATCAAATAGAAAATCCGATGCCATTTAAACCTCCTTCTGGAGAGCAATTTGGAACGATGCCCAAAGGGCTATCAAGCTGTGCATGTGCTTTAATCTAGCAATACCACTGTCCTGTATCCCAAAGAGATTTTTAAAAACTTGGGGGGAGGGGAAGGGGAGGAGGAAGAACTTACTTCTAGAAAAATATTTATAGCGGCTCTTCATATGGTACCAAAGAATTGGAAATTGAGGTGATGCCCTTCAATTTGGGAATGACTGAACAAGTTGTGGCATATGATTGTAATGGAATATTATTGTCATATAAAAAATGGTGAACAGGCCGATTTCAGAAAAAAACTGGAAAGATTTACATGAACTGATACAAAGTAAAGTGAGCAGAACCAGGAAAACATTGTCCACAGTAACAGCAACATTATATGTGAAGAATTGTGAATGACTTAGCTATTCTCAGTAATACAATGATCCAAGACAATCCCAAAGAACTCATAATGAAAAATGCCATCTGCCTCCAGAGAAAGAACTGACTGAACCATACCGTTTTTCATTTTCTTTCTTTCTTTTTTTTGGTTTAAGTTTTGTTTTGTTTTCTGGGTTTTGGTTTTTTTTTTTTTTTTGCACAAAATGACTAATATGGAAATGTTTTACGTGATTGAACATACATAATCTATATCAGATTGCTTATTGTCTCAGAGAGGGGGAGAAGGAGGGATGAAATTTGGAAGTTGAATGTTAAAAATTGTTTTTACATGTAATTGCGGAAAAAAATTAAGTATTATTTGAAAGAAATAAAGCTCTTCCCAAAAGTGCTCCTTCCTACTTTCCAGTCTTCTCATACTTTACTCCCCCTCATTTTTTCTATGATCTAGTAATACTGGACTTTGTACTGTCCTCCCACATACCACTGAACTTCTTGCCTGCCTTTTCACGGGCTGCCTCCCAGCTCTCCCTCCTCATCTCTGCTTATTGATCTTCCTGGTTTCCTTCAATACGAAGCTCAAATATTAGCTTGTGCAACAAGGCATGATTTGGTCTCTCCTTCTCTTGCTCCCTTGCCTACATCTTTCTTTGCTTGGTTCTATTTATTCTGGATCTATCTTATATATGCATGATTGTCTACATGTTGCGTCTCCCTTTAGAATATGAGCTCCTTAAGAACAGGGACTGTGTTTTTGCCTTTCTTTTTATTCCCAGTATTTAGCAGTGACTGGCAGAAGTGCTTAGCTGACTGAGTGTGCTATGAGACATTTAGAATTTAATGCATGTCTTCTAGAATTTTCCTATACAGTTAGAGAGATAGGAGGGGTATGTAAGAGCAAGGTGATCTACTGGAGGGCTTCACCTGATTGATTTGAACGTATCTCCACTCTCGCTAGAACCCAGTGCTATACATTTATGCCTTATTCAGAAGACACAAGCAACTCCTTATTGGATTTTAGTGAATGGAGCCACTTCCAAGATGGTGGACTGGCTAGGATTTTCAGGAGGACAACCTTTCATTGTAGGAGTTGCTCAAAGAGCAACTCCTAAAGAAGGACAGAAAGTTCTCAGCTTTTTAGTACTCCCCTTCCCTTTTCCCTGTTTAGAAGATATACTGGTCCACAGAATGGTAAATTTAGTTCAGAGGGAGGGAAGTGTGGGAATACAACAGTCTCTACCCCATAGCAACCGGAAATGTCTGCCTTGAAACAGCAATACCTGGGAATTACATGGGCTCACTCACAGTTTTCTAAGTTAGGAGACCTGAGTCCCTGCAGAAGCACCTGGAAGAGACAAATATACACTTGTCCATAAATCCTGCAAGAAGAGATATAAATATCACATCTTTTTAGCTCAAGAGATGGCAGCAGCCAGTGCATTAATGGAGTTTCTGCAGAGGCACATGGCAGAAACAGACTTTGCCTTTTGAAGGCTAGGACCAGGCTTCTGTGAATGGGAATATTCAGAGAATTCCTTCCATGGAAGGAAGAATTAGGACAAGAAAAACTGCTATTATATTCTATTCTTTTTCTTGGAAATATTGATTGCCCTTGCCCTGATGGCTGATCAATGCACCCTAAGAATGTGAGAGGATGCTCTTCTAGCTAGTTTGATTAAACAGTCCAAACGAATCTGTGTAGTTCAGGTGTGAAGGACAGGGGCAGGGTGGGAGGAGGTGGGGGGAGGTAAAGAGAAAGACTCTGTATACTTTAGACTTAAGAACAGCTCCCTATCTTAGATGTGTACATCGTGATACCCTGTAGGAATGAGGGATTAGGATTAAAATTCTATGTTTAGAATCAAAAGAGACCTTAGATGCCCATTTTAAAGATCACAAAACTGAAAAGTTGGAGAGGTTATAGCAAAACCAGAATGTGAAGCCATGTCTCCAAAAACCCAGTTTGTCCCTCTTGTTATCCATTCTGCAGGATTGGAAGATTTAGAGCTGGGAGGGATAGTCTAGCAAGACTCCATGTCATGGAGAGGAAACTAAGGCTCCAATAAGGCTCAGTGACCTGCCCAGAGTAACATGGGTAGAGTCATCATTTGAACTCAGGGCCTATGACTACAAATTCATGGTTTTTTGTTTGTTTTGTTTTTTCACTATGCCACACTATTGACTTCTGTGCGAGATGCTTCTGGAGGGTGTAGTTTAGTAAAAAGAGTGGTAGATTTGGACTCAGAAGTCCTGTGCTTGAATCTTGGCTGTGCTGTTTTCTACTGATAAAAGTAGAGTGATCGTGGATGATTGGTTAGAAGTCGGAAAGTTCTGGGTTCAAATTTCACTTTCCCCCCTTTTTTTACATTTGTTTTTATTTGTGGAATAAAACAAGCATTTCTATAACATAGTATAATAAAAAAAAGTATTGCACATGAAATTTCAAATCTGTTATGTACAACTTGCTATTCCTTTAAATATATAATAAAGTTATTATGTAAATTTCTTGTTTTTCTTTTCCTTTTCCTCCTTTTCTCCCAGCCCCCATCTCCACTTTAGAGTGAGATCAAATCTCATTATATTTACTCAATGCTTGTCTTTAGGCAAGTCCCAGAACCTTCCTGAATCTCAGTTTCCTCATCTGTAAAATGGGAATAATGATACTAGAAACCTTGATTCAAGTTCTGCCTTTGACAGATACTGTTTGTGTGACCCCAGACTAGTCATTCAACCTCTCAGTGTCCTAAGTAAATCCCCAAGATGCTAAATTGCAGAGAAGGTGCTGACATGTATTATTTAGTAGAGAGAATTTCCTCATCAGGGAGTTCCCTATACTAGTGAAATCACAAGTCTTGTCCCTATCCTCAACACTTGGAGTGTTCAAAGATCAAATGAAATAATAGACATAAAATGCTCAGCCAACTTTAAAGTGCTGTATAGATAACAGTTCTTACCACTGCTGGTATGATCCTGATGAAATTAATTTACTTTGCCAAGTCTTAGTTTCCACATCTATAAAATCAGAGTGTTGGACAAGATCATTAATAAAGTGTCTTCTAAATCTGCATTTTAGAACCCTACAAACCATGAAGTTCTTCTGGAATTGGAGAATTTGTGAGTGGGAAGGAAGCCTACCTAGCAACCATTTTGTCCAGGGGTGGGGAGCCCGTGGCCTCAAGGCCACTTGTGCCTTCTAGGTCCTCCAGTGAGACCTTTTGACTGAGTCCAAGTTTTGCAAACAAATCCTTTTACTGAGGGCATTTGTTCTGTGAAGTTCAGATTTGGTGAAAGGGCTGCACTTGAGGACCTAGAGGGTCACATGTGGCCTCGAGGCTATGGGTTCCCTACCCCTGATCTAGTCCAAACCATGCATAAAGGAACACCAGTATGACATAGATGACAAGTAGATGCCCAGCCTTTGGCGGAAAGCCTCTAAGCAAGGGGACCACCAAGGGTTAGAGCTTTTAGGTAGCTCTATTGTTATGAAGTTTTTTGTTTTGTTTTATTTTCCTAGACATTGAGTCTAAATTGGTCACTTTGTATCTTCCTTCCATTGCTTCTGGAGCTGACCTCTGAGACCAAATAGAACATGTCCAATCCCTCTTCCATATGACAACCCTTCAAATATTTGAACACAACTATCCTACTTTAATGAGACTGGTTGAGCTAGGGAGGGTTATGATGATTGATGGGGAGGTGGGATTAGGGAAGGGGATGGGGATGAGAGCAGTCTAGTGCCATCCAGTGGTTCTGGCTCCCATCTCAGAGGGTTTGGGCTCCCACAGAAGGGATAGATGAATGGTGACTGGAAGATGGATGGACACTACAGGGTGATCAGTAATGTCTATCAACCAGTCACTCAGCATGACGTGGTTTTTTGGTTGCTTATGCAGGGTATGAGTGACCACATATGTATTTTGGGGAAGGGAGGGAACCAGAGGGTTTTTTTTTTTTTCCATCACTTTGGAAAGCTCCCATTTCCAAAACCATTCCTTTGCCATCATAGCAAGACCAATACAGAAGTGATAACAAGGTTAAGGCCCCAGGGGGGAACTAGGCTTAATATGTTTAAGGAACTACAGAATTCAGAGAGTAGGAGGTGGGAGGAAGGGGAATAATGATTCCAAACATTAGGCAGAGCATATGAACGAGGAAGGGGAATAATGATTCCAAACATTAGGCAGAGCATATGAACGAGGCCAGGAGCCCTCTAGTTCTGGGATTGGACAGCTCTAGGTACTAAAAGTCTACCTAGAGCTGACATTCTTCTATCTCAAACTCACAGTACATGCCATAGTTCTGCCCCTCCCTTTTGGGTCAGCTTGTGCTTTCAACAGCCCTCTGGGAAGCAACCACAGGGGAACTCTATTTGAGTCACTTCTAGAAAAATATATGTGAACAATCACCTCTGCCCGTCCTCCTTCAAGGGAGGCTTTGATTCCTGACAGGAGCAAAGCAAGAGACTGGGGCCATGAAGCTAGCTAGCTGCTCTGCTATCGTCAAAGAAGGGTCACTGGGCTAGAACTGTATCTATCCATCCCTACCCTTTCAAATATAGTTAATCTAAGGGAATTAAGTTTTGTGTTCAAGCCATTCTCCTGATCATTAGCTCTTAAGTGGTGGGGGGGTAGAAGGGGAACATCTCCAGTCGGTCTAATTTCTCTCTGGCCACTGGACCCAGATGGCCCTGGAGGAGAAAGTGAGGCTGGTGACTTTGCACAGCCCTCCCTCACTTAATTACAATCCAACCTTCCTGTTGTCATGGTCCTCTTTGAGAACGAAAGATAAACAACCACAATGACCTAAACAGGGAACTTCCGGGGTTGGCATTCTTTATGTGTCTCTCTATATCTATGTGTCAAAGCCTCTAAGTGTCAATCAGGAATCACATACCCTTTGTTTTATAGGCTCCAGGGGCCTTCCCTCATCACCTCAGTTCCTCCTAAGGGAGAGAAAATTGTCTTTTGCTTTTTTAATCAACCCATCATTAAGCATTTCTTAGGACCTTAGTGTGTTCTAAGTCCTAGAGAAACAAAGTATAATGAAGCTGTCCCACATATACAGCATGGGGGTGTCACGTGGGGAGTCAAAATAGATTTATACAGTCTCTTCTCTGTGTCCCCCTCCTCCCTTCTCAAAGGGAGATTTTAATTCCTGCCAGGTGGGGAAATAGTAAGTTGGTACCAGACACTTGGCTACTCTGCCTTCCTCAGAGAGAGGGGGTACCAGACTAGAAGGGAAGGAAAACCCAGGCTTTGCATCCAAGACTTGAGCCCCTTCCCACCAAATACCCACCCCATGATGAACACACATGATAAACAGCAAGAAACTCATTTATCCAAGTCAATAACAAAGAGAAATCAGAGAAAGTATGTATGTGTCTATACACACATCTGCATGTGTCTATATACATAGACGTGTCCATATTCTTGCCTGTATGCATGTAAGTATATTTAATACACACATGTATACACAAACATATATATGTGTGTGCATGAGTATACACATACACATATCAGACAGTGTTCCATTGGGAGCAAGGTAACTCAGCTCAACTAAGAGAGTGTTCTAAATTTCACCCAAAGCAGAAATTCCCTGAAGACTATAGTGTAATAAACTGGGAGTAGGAAAATTATGGAAACTTCTAACTCCCCTCATATCAGCTTCTTCTCAGTCTTATTCTCCCATCAGTAACCTGAAATGGAATTTGACCTGGCCCATCCTCTCTCTTGAAGCTAGAAGCCAGAAGGGGCTCCAAGTGAATGCAGAACCCTGTGAAACTCAAGAATTTGAAGAAACTTATAAGACTGGAGCTCTCTTCTCTCCTCCTTTGTTCAATTCCTGCCCCATTCATTGAGTAGGCATGGAGTGCTGATCTCTATCAAAGAGAAAAGAGTCCCATACCAATGGATTTTGGGACTCTCGTTACAAAATAAAAAGCAAAAAGAGTCTCTGTGCTTAAAGAGGCCACATTCTAATGGGAGAGGTTACATAAACATAAATCAGTGTATATAAGAGTAAATGAATGATGGCCTCAAAGTGGACACTATTACCTGGAAATAATAGGAAAGTCAGCCTCTCCCCTTTCACTTCCTCTCCCTTCCCCTGAAGAACATGGAGCTTGAGCTGAGTCTTTTTTTAAATTAATTTATTTTTAGTTTTCAACATTCATTTCCATAAGATTTTGAGTTTCAAATTTTCTCCCTTCCCTCTGCTTTCCTCCTCCCCAAGACAGCATACAATCTGATATAGGCTCTACTTATATATTTAATATATTAAACATATTTTCACATTAGTCATTGATGTAAAGAATTAAAATTAATGGGAGGAACCACTATAAAGAAGAATGAAAACAAAACAACAAAAGAAAAGGAGGGCAAATAGTATGCTTCCATTCACATTCGGACTCCAAAAGTTCTTTCTCTAGATATGGATGGCATTTTCCACTGTGAGTCTTTTGGAACTGTCTTAGATCCTTGCATTGCTGAGAAGAGCTAAGTCTATCAAGGCCAGTCATTGCACAATGTGGCTGCTACTATGTATAATGTTCTCCTGGTTCTGCTCACTTCACTCAGCATCAATTCATTTAAATCTTTCCAGGTTTTTCTGAAGTTCACCTGCTCATCATTTCTTATAGCACAATAGTATTCCATTACATTCATATACCACAACTTGTTTAGTCATTCCAGGCTGAGTCTTAAAGGATGCCAAGGAGTATAAGAGGAAAAGGGAGAGCAAAATTCTAGGCATGGAGGACAGTCATGCAAATGGCAAGGAATTGGGAGGTGGACTGTTCTGTATGAGAATGTAGTGCCAAAACAATATTCGCAGTGCTGTCGGCAACTATGAATATGCTAGCATAGTTCTCAATAGCAAATTATAGTAGGTTCTCCATATAGAAGACAGAAACAAAACATTTAGCCAGACACCAGAAAACCAAATCCCAAAACCAGAAAGCCAAATCCATCATAGCAACAAAGAAGTTAATACACCATAGTACAGCAGAGAGTCACACCATCCTTTAGCCTTCCCACAAGCTCAAAAGGCTAGCTGTCATATCAGGGGGCAAACAAACACAAGCCTAGCTGTCTCCTTGGGTGCATCCTCTCCTCCCTCCATCTCTAACTGCTCTGACTCCCAGCTTTCTGTGGTCTCTGCTCCGCCCTTCAGCAAACTCCTGCCACCATAGGCTCCATGTGATTATATTCGACCTATAAGGGGGCAGGGAAGATCTTCAAATTCCCATTACTATTACAAAGGAACAACAAGACTTAGATCAGTATGGTTGGACCATTGATTGTATGGAAGGAAATAATGTTTAAGAAGACTAGGAAGATAAGTTAGGAAGGTCATTAAGTACCAGAGAAGTTTATATTTGATTCAAGAGATAATTGGGAGGCCATAGAGTTTATTGAGGAGGGCCAGATCTATGCTTAAGGAGATGATATTGGGGGCAGCTAGGTGGCACAGTGAATAGAGCACCAGCCCTGGAGTCAGGAGGACCTGAGCTCAAATCTGACCTGACAGTTAACACTTACTAGCCATGTGACCTTGGGCAAGTCATTTAACCCCAACTGCCCTGCCTTCCCCGCTCCAAACAGAAAAAAAAAAAGGAGCTGATATTGGCAGTTAAGTGAAGACCTTCTTCAAAGCCTTTCTTTCCCACTCCCATTCTCAGTTTGCCACTGTCATTGATCTCACCAGTCTGGGTTGCTGGTCACCATCTTCTTTATATTAAACCACTGAAATAGCATAATATTTAGACATTGAAAGAGAGAGGCAGCGTGGTATAGTGAGGAAGTAGCAAGCTGATCTCAAAGCTAGAGAGACATGGGTTGAAATCACACAGTTGACAAATATTGACTGTGTGACTCGTTTGTTGTTGTTTAGTCATTTTTCAGTCACGTCCAGTTCTTTGTGACCCCTTTAGGGATTTTCTTGGCAAAGATATTGAAGGGGTTTGCAATTTCCTTCTCCAACCCATTTTGCAGATGAGGAACTGAGGCCAACAGGGTTAAGTGACTTGCCTAGGGTCACACAGCTAGTAAGTTCTTTAGGCCAGATTTGAACTCAGGAAGAGGAGTCTTCCTGACTCCAGGCCCCATATTCCATCCATTGGGTCTCCTAACTGACCTAGGGAAGTCATTTAAGCTCCCACTGTTATAAGTAACCCTCCTATATTGCAAAGGAGTTGCCAACCTGAATTGCTAGAGAAAATTTCCCTACCTAGGAGTTCTCTATGCTAATGAAATCACTTGGCTAGTCATTAGCTTTTGTATATGGAGATTTTCTAGAATAAAAGGATTAACATTTTTTGTAAGGGAAAATTTCAATGCTGGCTACTTCTGACTAGAAGTTAAGAATAGGCAATCTACCTTTCTTCTTTTCACCTTTTCCCCCAATAGGAAGTAAGGGAAGCAGAAAGTAAAGCAACTGAGTGTTAAATAGGGCAATACACAACTTTGGGGAAAAACAAACTCCTTTAAAAGAGCAAAGGGGAAGCAAAGTCTTGCCACCGTCCTAGCAATCTAGTCTCAAAATGCCTAATAGTTTCTGCCCATCTCTTGATTATGCCCTCGAATTCCAGTCTCCTCTGGTCTTCCTCATCACTGGCAAAAAGTTGGGGAAGGGAAAATTGCCAAAATCTCCATCAATCCTCCTCTTCTTCATGGCTAACCAAGATGGATCTCAGTCTTCTGTCCTTGCCTCAGCATCTAATCTGCCTTTGGGTTGAATGCCACAAAGCCTGGGGAACTCTGGGTAAAAATGTCTACTTAGTCACCATAGTCATATTCCACATCCTAAGTCTCCATGGCAATACCAACAGGAAACAAAGAATTTATTCATACTATCGTTAGTATTATTATTATTGACAGTAATGCTAATATTTATCAATAGTTATCAATGCTCATTCTACTGTCCTTGTTGCGTAGGTGGAGGGAGCATAGTAAGGGAACCCCAGCCAGAATGACATACATCAGTGACTCAATATTTTCTGAGGGCATTTTGGTAGCTATGAAGGCCTGCAAAGAACCCTGAAACGTTAGCCAAGTGAGTTCTGGTGATGCCAGCAATTGGTTTGCAGCGGTTCTCAACCTGTGGGCCACGACCCCTTTGGGGGTCGAACGGCCCTTTCACAGGGGTCACAGGGGTCACCTAAGACCATCAGAAAACATGTATTTCCAATGGTCTTAGGAATCAAGATGCTGCTCCTTTATGGGTCTCCATGCCCACATGCAGATACACCCACATGTGAGTATTAAAGGGTAGCAGCATTAGGAAGTTGAGAACCACTGGTTTATAGGTTTAGCCAGTATGATCTCAAGTACTCCTGTGAATTTAGAAAGTAGAAGGGGTGCAGAGGATTGTAGACTGGCCCACTCAGAACCATGGTAACGATCTCCTTGACAAGATGACAGCAGAAAAAAAAGATGCTCCTTCATGTTCTCATACCACACAGAAAAAGGCAAATATATAAAGAGAAATTGGCAATACCCAGACTTCATATGCTGGAAGTGCTTCAATGCAGATAATTCTGTCTACTGAGGACAGTTAACCATGGGTGGGAAGGAAGGGAAAATATGAATCCCTTTATTATTCAACAGTACTACAACCTAACAGGGTAGTAGGTGGCACAGTACATAGAGTGTCAGGCCTAGAATCAGGAGACTTGAGTTCAAATCAAGCCTCAGACACCTACTATGTGACCCCGGGCAAATCACTTAACCCTGTTTGCCTCAGTTTCCTCATCCGTAAATGAGGAAATGGCAAACCATTCCAGTATCTTCACCAAGAAAACCCCAGATGGGTTCATAGAGAGCCAAACACAACTGAAACAACTGAACAACAACACAACCTACCAAAATTCCAATCAGAGCTTAGCAGTTTTAGCAGAGGGCTTCATACTGCTTTAACACAACAATCTCCTTGGGTCCAGGTTACACTACAAGATGGCCCAGATAAATGCAGGGCATTCTTATGAAATAGCTTCATCCCTAAACCCAAATTAGATGAGATAAGAGTAGAAATTGAGGAACTGACATCTGAAGAGAGATAGAAGAACCTGAAGGAATTATAGATCCACACTAAAGCTCCAGACATGCTAGCTAACAATGAGATGGATAGTGAAAGTAATACCAACAGGTTGAGTGATTTTGAAAGGAAGATGAGTATACTTAGAATGGAATTTTTTTTGAAAAGCCCTTTTCATCTCAGGTATGAAACCAACTTAGAGACAAACTATACTAGAGCAGAATAATTTTTAAAAGGCAGTCTCTGCTATAACCATCATGAATGAATGCATTCTCTCACAACAATTGACAGTGTTAAAAAAAACTATTTCAGGGCTTAACCACACAATTGTATATGCTGTAGCTGTTGCCATAGTAAGGATGACGAAAGGAAAAGTAGAATGATCTGAGAATATTCTTAAAGATAGGCATTAAAAACCACTATGGCATAAGCTGCTTGAGAAAACTGCTGACTACCTATAGAAAGACAGTGGAAGGTTACATCAATATCTAGCTTGTATTAATATAGAAAACTAATAACTTCACTGAATTAAAGGGAAAGAAAAAGAAATGGCTGGAATGGGATCAGGAAAACAAGAGTATATCAGAAAAATATTTGGTTTAGTGCATAGAACTCTAAACTAGATAGAGGCAGGAAGATCTGAGTTCCAATATTATTACTAGTTGTGTGACTCAGGGTAATATGCTTGCTTCGCTCTCTTCCTTCCTTCCTTCCTTTTTCTTTCTTTTTTCTTCTTTCTTTCTTTCTTTCCTTCTGTGTTCTTTCTTTGTTTCTTCCTTTCTCCCTTCCTTTCTTTCTTCCTTTCTCCCTTCCTTTCTTTCTTCCTTCCTTCCTTTCTTCCTTCCTTTCATTGTTCCTTTCTTTTTTCTTGCTTCCTTCCTCTTCTTTCTTTTTCTTCTTTTCTTTCTTTCTTTTTTCTTCCTTCCTTTTTTCCTTCCTTCTTCATTCTTTATTTCTTCCTTCCTTCCTTTCTTTTTTCCTTCTTTCTTTCCCTCTTTCCTTCCTTCCTTCCTTCTTTCCTTCTTTCCTTCCTTCCTTCCTTCCTTCTTTTCCCTCCCATCTTTCCTCCTTCCTTTCTTTTGTTTTGGTATCATAATCAGTGCTCTCTAACTATTCCCAATAACCTTCTTGGATCTAAATAAAATTTCTCCCTTAGAACAAACAAGTACACTCAAGGAAAACAAATTCGTATTCTATTGATCATATCTATCTCATTCTGTACCTACCCTCACTGTAACAAGAGATGAGAGTCATACTCCCTCTGTCATTGGTCTTCTGGAGTTGTCAATGCATTGATCAGAGTTCTTAAAGCTTTTAAGCTTGCTTTCATTTACAATATACTCATTTTGTTATTTTTCTGGATCTGCTTGCCTATACTCTGCATCACTTCATACAACTCTTCCCAAGTTTTCTAGAAACTATCCCTTCTATTATTTCTTAAATTACATTCATATGGCTACCATAATTTGTTCAGACACCCCCCAATTGGTGGACATCTACCTAGTTTCCACTTCATTATTACAACCAAAAAATGCCCCTATAAGTATTTTTGCACATATGAGTTTTTTTCCTCTTTCTTTGATCTCTTTGCAGTATAGGTTGAGCAGTGACATCGGTCGATGAAAGGATATGCATAGTTAAAGACTTTGTGGTCTACTTCTAAATTGCTTTCCAGAATGGTGGGGCCAATTCATAGCTCCACCAGGAGTGCATTATTGTGCCTGACTTCCCTCAGTCCTTTCAACAACTGTCATTCTCCATTTTTGTCATCTTTGCTCGTCTGATAGATGTGAGGTAGATTCTCAGAGTTGCTTACATCTTGTGCCAACTTGACCCCTCGCACAGATGCCCTTCAAGCAATTGCTGACCAAAGCTGGTGCTTCTGGTGAATTCCAGAATGCCAGGGACTATTTG
This sequence comes from Pseudochirops corinnae, assembly GCA_028646515.1. NCBI lineage: Eukaryota > Metazoa > Chordata > Mammalia > Diprotodontia > Pseudocheiridae > Pseudochirops > Pseudochirops corinnae. The sequence goes on from CM053591.1 coordinate 60,211,019, forward strand.
CCTGTCACAGAATGTAGAGCAGTGATGCTAAAGCAGGGAAATGGGTCTTTCTCTTTGAGCCATTCTGAAACTCATCCGGGAGTGGAATCTAGGAAATGCATTCACACACACACACACACACACACACACACACACACACACCACACACACACACATCTCTATTATCATCCCTTTTTCATGGCTTAAAGAAATTGGGAGCATCTGTCAGGGATATGGGGGGAAGTAAGAGCCAGACTGATGTCCATCTTTTCCCCATATAACATTACAAATTAATCACTGCAAAAAAGTTGTTTACCTGGAATTTATAAGTGGGACTGGTTGAGAGTGAAATAAGAAATTTTCTAGGTGTTGGGTGTAGGAGAATTACAGAGATTTCTCTAATGTTTTTTATTTTGGTACAATAGTTAATAACTCCTGGGTTGGAATGTAGAACCTAATCACTGAAGTTTCCATCCTTGACTTGTCAATTAAAGCCATATGGCTTGGTAAAGGTAGAAAGTTCATACAAATGTATTAGAGATCTTTTGTTTCTTGAGTGAGAGAAACCTTGGCAGGTCCACAGGGTTGGTAGTTTGAGTGTAGCTTCTTCTCATATGCAAATAATAAACCACATTCCTTTGCTGGGTTAATTGCAAAGTGATATCCTGTCTTCCTGTGGATTGAAGGGAAGGCGGGACCAAACCAGTGTGAGCTGCTGCTGCTCTTTGGGATAGCTACCGAGTGTACATACAGCCTCCATTCCTGTCATCTTTTTCTTTATCATTTACTGAAAAGAAGGTCCCCTTCCTTCATTCTGCCAGAGACTTCTAGTGTCCTTGTCCCTGGCATTTGTTCTTTGAGGAGTATATAGCTATTAGCGATGCTGAATTTCATGTAGTCTGGAAAAAGAGCCTTGGACTAGAGGAACATAGGATCACAGAACTGCACGGGGCATTAATTCTCCCTTTACTCGACAGATGAGGAAATAGACTGAGAGGTGAAGTGACTTGTTCAATGGTCACCCCGTTCCTAAGAAGCAGAAGCAGATTTTAAAACCCAGGTCCTCTGACTCCTACTCCAGCAATCTTTCCCACAAAAAACTATGTTCTACCCCAAACATTCTGTGATTCTGTTCTCTTTGGTGATGACAACTCCTGACACTGTGAACCACATCTTCACTGGAAACCCCATGACTCAGGGAGGTTAGGATGCAGTCTGGTTCCCCGGTAGCTTCTAAATCATGCTTGGCTCAGCAACCTTATTCACTCAGCTGCTGTGTTCACATCTGGTTGCTACCCTGTCTGTGTTTTCTAATGGGCTCAGGATGGGGGGTTGAAAGGGAAGCACCAAGGAGGGGAGTGAGTGTGTGTGTGTGTGTGTGTGTGTGTGTGTGTGTGTGTGTGTGCTGGTGTGTTGGTTGTGGGGATAAGAGGATATGCAGTAAGTGCTTGGTTACGCCGCTTCAGGGTTCAGAAGCTCCTTGCCAAGAAGGAAATGTTCTGTGTGGCTTTTTTTTTTTTTCATTAACACAATTTTTTTTAAAGAAACCCATTTTTATAATCACTGCAAGCCAGGAAGAGGGAAGGGTGGAAGCGGGGGTGGGGCCAGGGAAATGAAAGACCAGGGAGTTCTGCACACACAACAGTGGGCGTATTTTATGGAAAACAGCCGACAATCAATGTTTGCAGACGCCTTTTATTTTATATTATTTCCTCATCTGTTCAGCGTTCTTGGGCGAGTGCCAAAAGCTTAATAGCCTCAGTCAAAGTCGGCCTTTTATCTGTCAAGTTCAAAATGAAACAGAGCTGCCCGCTCGGGTTTAACAATGTCTGCGCTGAAGGCAAACACCTTCTTGGCTGCTCTGGCCCAGGGGCTGCCACCCCCCAGGCCAGCTCCAGCCGCAGCCATTTTACTAGGGCCTGTGATTAAGACCTGGCTCCAGCTACCTTAACCCTCTCCAGGCAAACACACTGCAGGCCTCGGAAGCCCTCTGAAGTCTGAATCTTGTGTCTGGGCCTGCTGTCACATACGGCCACCCCGGTTAGTTAGTCTAGAAGAGGATCATTACTCTCATCAGACCGCTGCTGTATGTAGGCAACTTGGACAGTTCAATTCAATTCAGAGTGAGTGTAAATAGCAATTGCTTCTGTTCTGGCCAGAAACCCTGAGGGTCCTCCCCTCTCAGAATGGTTCCTTTGGGAAGGAAGACTAGGCCACCTTTTCCCTCAGTTCTTACCTAGCCCTTAATCATTGAATGGGTTGCCTCAGACAAACTTAGACCTGGGAAAGACATTAGCTTAAAAAGGCCAAGGTTCCTTTTGCAATCCTAGTCATCACCCATCATCTTGACCTTTGTCTTGCCACTGGACTTAGATGACCCTGGAGGAGAGAGTGAGGCTTTTGACTTTGCACAGCCCTGCCTCACTTGAATTCAAAACACTTGCAAGTCAAAACATCACCCTCCTGACGTCATTGTTCCTCCTAGAGAATGAAGGACTAACAACAAACAATTCAATCAGCATTTTTTTAAGTGCCTACTATATGCTAGGCCAGGGGTAGGGAACCTGTGACCTAGAGGCCACATGTGACCCTCTAGGTCCTCAGGGCTGCACTTGAGGACCTAGAGGGCCACATGTGGCCTTGAGACCACAGGTTCCCTATCGCCGTCTATGCTACACATACACACACACACACATACACACACTACAATCATATATATGCATGCACATGCATACACACATGCATACACTATATATGTGCATGCACTTAAACATACATATATACACATATACATACACACACACTAGGTGTTGAGGATGCAAAGTGAAAAAACAACAACCCAGCAGTCCCTTCTCATATCCTAGTGAGGGAAGGAGTAGGAGGAGTGGGGGAACATTGCCAATTAATAATGCCTAATAAGTAACTGTAAAATATTCCTGGTATAGTGGAAAAAACATTGTATTTAGAGTCACAGAACCTGAGTTAAAGAGGTTAACCTCTTGGTCTATTTCCTCATCTGTAAAGTAAGAAGGGGATTGGACCAGACAATTACTAAAGCTCCTTTCAGTTCTATGATTTACCTGGACACACAAAATTCGGCATCACCAATAGCTGTAACTTCTCATAGAACAAATACCTGGGCAAAGAACACTAGGGAAACACTCTACCGGGATGGAGGAAGGGGACCTTCCTCCACATTTTGCCACATTCTTCCTGTGTGAATTTGGGTGCAATCACTTAACTTCTCTGAGGCCTGAGTTTGTTCATCAGTCAAATAAGGCTTCTGGGGAGGAGGCAGAGATGTACAGAGTGTGAGGAGTGGAACCAGGAGTGAAATTAGAATGGTCTGGACACCTCATGAAGTGGTGGTCCAGGTTAGCTCACCTACCAAAAGAGAGATCTGCAGTTAGATTATAGCAAGATTGTGAAGGGCTTTACATACCCAAGTAGCTTATATTTTATCCCTTGGACAAGAGGAAGCCCTTAGAACTTCTTGAGCAGAGGAGTGACTTGGTCAGATCTGCATTTTTGGAATATTATCTACTGTGTGGAGGAGACACTAGAGAAGGTAGAAGCTAAATGCAGAGAGGTGGAGGAGGTGAGTGAGCATGCTTGGAGGAACTTTATAAAGCCTTGTCCATTCAAATTCAGCTTCAAATACTTACTAATTGTGTGATCCTGGGCAAGTCATATTATCTGTGTGTCTTAGTTTCCTCATCTGTAAGGTGGGTATGTTAATAGTAACAGGGTTATTTTAAGGACAAAATAGATAATATTTGTAAAGTTCTTTGCAAACCTGAAAATGTAATATAAACGCTGGCTACTTTTTAAATGTCCATATCCTAATTCTTTATCTCCCTCTAGTAGAGAGATCTGGCCAAATAGGGATTGTGATTAAAGTTTTAGAGGCTGACATCAGGCAGCACTTGGTCATCCAGGCTGCCTAGACAAGTAACTTTACTCCTCTGAATGTCAGTTACATAATCTACAAAATAAGAATAATTATGCTTGAGCTACTTTGTCACAGAGTTATGGAAAAAATGTAAACCTTAAAGTGCTAAATGAATGGGAAAATGATAGTTATTGGAAATCATCAGATGGTCGGCACAGAAGTGGGAAGTAGGCTGAAGGGACTATCCATAGATGTGGACAGTTATACAGCTCCTGAAGAGAAGTGCTTTAGAGAATCCCCTGAACCTTCATGTCTATCAGTTCAAGTCATAGAATCATGGACCTAAATCTGTAAGGGACCCAAGGGTACACTCAAGGTAGTTTGAACTGGCTCCCAAGAGCCAATAGTTAAATTTTCAGTGAGTATTTATACCTCAGAAATCAGCAAAAGCTATGAATCAGGGCTTGATTTATTGTTTTGTTGATACTGTAGACTTAAGAACATGATGGATAAAGCATTAGCAATGTAGATTAAACTTAATAAATATAAAAACCTTAATGTACAGATGAGGAAACTAAGGCCCAGGGAGAATAGGAAGAGATCACTTTCAATTGAGGGAACCAGGGAAATCTTCATGAAGGAGGTAGTACTGGAGCTGAACCTTGAAGGAAGAGAAAAAAATTTGACTGGCAGAGATGGGTGGTATCCATTTTTTTAAAAAATGTACTTATTTATTTTTAGTTTTCAATATTCACTTCCACAAGGTTTTGAGTTTTAAATTTCCCTCCATCTCTCCCCTCCCCCATCCCAAGATGTCATGCAATCTGATATAGGCTTGACATATACATTCATATTAAACTGATTTTCACATGAGTCATGTTGTAAAGAAGAATTAGAACTGATGGGAGAAAATACGAGAAAGAAGAAACTAACAAAAAAAGAGAGAGAGAGCGAATAATATGCTTCATTCCATATTCAGACTCCATAGTTCTTTTTCTGGATGTCGACACTTTCCATCATAAGTCTTTGGGAGTTGTCTTAGATCCTTTTGTTGCTGAAAAGAGATAAGTCTGTCAAAGTTAGTCATCGCACAATGTGGTTGTTACTGTGTACAATGTTCTGCTCACTTCACTCAGCATCAGTTCATATAAGTCTTCCTAGGTTTTCCTGAAGTCTATCTGCTCATCATTTCTTATAGCACAATAGTATTTCATTACATTCATTTGCCACATCTTCTTCAGTCATTCCCCAGCTGATGGGCATCCCCTCAATTTCCAATTCTTTGCCAGGTGGTGTACATTCTTGACAGAGGAAATGAACCGCATTTATTCATTTATTAGGGACTAAAAAGGACTGAATGAGATCAAGGAAAGTTAAGTCCAGTATGACTGGACCATTGGATACATAATCAGTCAAACAACCAGGCAATAAATATTTATTAATGGAGATTTATTGATTGAAAAGATAAAAGGAGTTTAACTGGGTAGAAATTAAAGAAATGACTGACCTGGGAGCCTTCCTCAAATAGAGTTTTTAGGAGGAGCTCTTCACTGTCCAAATAGAATAGAGCAAACAAATCTTAAAAGGGCAGTAGGTGCCACGTTGTGAAAGACCTCAAATGCCAACCTACAGAACTGACACAATGAAGTGACCAATGTGATATCCTAGAAGTATTATTTTGAGATGCGTGTGAAGAATGTATTGGAGAAGGGAGAGACTAGAGACAGTGAAATGTTTTAAAAGGTTATTATACTCTAATAAAGATGTAAGGCGCCACAGTGCTAGGTGCCACAGTGGATAGAATGCTGGTCCTGAAGTTAGGAAGATATCTTCCTGAGTTCAAATCTGGCCTCAGATACTGTATTGCCCTAGGCCAGTCACTTAACTCTATTTGCCTTTGTTTCTTATCTTTAAAATGAGCTGGATAAGGAAATGGCAAACCACTCCAGTATCTTTGCCAAGAGAACCCTAAATGGGGTCACAAAGAGCTGGACATGACTGAACAACAACAACGAAGATGTAAGAAGAGGACTTTTTTGGTTAAAATGGTGACATAAAAGGTTGCAGAGAAGCCTAGCCCTCCAGACTACACTGTAAAAAAAATCTAAAAAAGCACCAGAGAGAGCAATGATCAATAAAGCCAAAGAAAAACAGTAGTAGGCTCTTCTACCCAGTCCATGTTTACACAAGAAAATAGATGAAGAAACCTGTGGTTACTGGGACAAGGAATCAGGTTAGATGAGGCAAAAGTTGGCATGGTCTCCCATATGTAGATTATGAAGTCATTGAGAACTCAAGTTTGGCCTGATAAAGTATTAGTAGAGAAGAGAGCCCATTCTATAGGGTAAGGTCATGACTTGTAATGAGCCACCAGTAAATAGACCTAGATGTCAGGGATTATGGTCCTAGTATCAGTTGCCCCATCCAGGACAGTAGTAGCATAAAGATGATAGAGGGGCAGAAACCAAAAATTGACTGCCTACCCAAATCAAGAGCATGAGAGCGAATGGGGCCTGGCCCTGGCAAAAAGTCTTAATCCAGAAAGTTAACAATGATGTTTTAGTTGCCAAATCTAATGACGTTTTCTGAATCTTCATTTTGCTTGACTCTCTGAAGCCTTTAACATCGTTAATTATCCTCTTCTTCTCGATACTGTATTTTCTCTCGATTTTTAAGACACTGTTCTCTCCTAGTTCTCCTCCTGCCTAACTGATTCTTCTTAATTTCCTTTACTGGATCTTCATCCATGTCATCCCCGCTAACTGTGGGTGTTTCCCAAGGTTTTGTCCTTGACCCTTATCTCTTCTCCTTCCACACGGTTTCACTTGGTGGTCTCATCAGCTCCCATGGTTTTAATTATCATCTCTATGCAGATGACTCTCAGATCTACTAGTACAGCCTTGACCTCTCTCCAGGCATCTAGTCTCACATCACCAATTGCCTATTAGCCATCTCAAATTGGATACTCCATAGACTTCTTAAATTCAACATGTCCAAAACTGAACTCATTATCTTTTTTCCCAAGCTCTCTTCTCTAATTTCCCTATTATAATAAAGGGCACCACCATTTTCCCAGTTGCTCTGGTTTGAAACTTAGATATCATCCTCAGCTCCTCACTGTCAACATTCATATCCAAACGGTTGCCAAGTCTTGTAGATTCTACCTTAATGCCTCTTTCTCTTCCCTGATACTGTCACCATCCTGGTACAGGTCCCCATCACCTTATGCCTGGATTTTTTTCAAGAGCCTGCTAGTTGGTTTCCTCTGTCTCAACTCTCTCCCCATTCCAGTCCATACTCTATTAAACTATCAAAGTAATCTTTCTAAAGCACAGATCTGACTATTCTTCCCCCTTATTCAATAAATCTAGTGGCTACTCATTACCTCCAGGATTAAACATAATATCCTCTGAATATTGAAGCTCTTCATAACTTGTATTCTTTAGTAGCTGTTTTCATAACCTCCACCATGTATCCTGTAATCCAGCAACACTGGCCTTCTTTTTGTTCCTTGAACATGACATTCCATCTTTGGATTCTATGCATTTTCTCTGGCTGTCTCTCCCCGCCCCCCCACCCTTGCCCCCAATGCTTAGAATTCTTTCCCTAATAATTTCTGCCACCTGGCATCCTTCAAGTTTCAGCTAAAATTGTTCCTTTACCAGAAACCTTTTAATGTTAGAGACATCCCTTTGAAATGATTTCCAATTTATCTTATGTATAATTTTGTTTGTACATAGTTGTTTGCATATTGTCTCCATCATTAGATCATATGCTTCTTCAGAGCAGGTTGGTTTTGTCTTTCTTTGTAAGAGCATAGCACAATATTTTATACATTTGTTGGACCATGGACTAGAGCATGCCAAGCCTTTCTATTCTTCACTATCTCTTGAAATCTGGCCAGGTTCATGTTCATTGTTTCCTTGATATCTATCCATCTTATCCTCTGCTATCCTTTTGCCTTCAATCTTTCCCATCATCAGGATCTTTTCCAATGAGCCCCATCTTCTCATTATGTGGCCAAAATATTTAAGCTTCAGCTCCAGTATTAGTCCTTCTAATTAATATCCTGAATTAACTTCTTTAAATATTGACTGATTTGCATCCCTTGCTATCTAAGGGACTCTCAAAAGTCTTCTCTACCATCACAACTTGAAAGTGTCAATTCTGCAGTGCTCAGCTTTCTTTATGATACAACTCTCACAGTCATACATTGTTACTGGAAGAAACCATAACTTTGACCATATGGACCTTTGTCAGCAAGGTGCTGTCTCTGCTTTTTAGTATGCTGTCCAGATTTGCCATAGTTTTCCTTTTAAGGAGCAAGCATCTTTTCATTTCATAGCTGCAATCACCATCTGCAGTGATCTTTGAGCCCAAGAATATAAAATCTAATGCTATTTCCATTTTTTTCTACTTCTATTTGCCAGGAATCAATAGGACCAGTTGCCAAGATCTTAGGGGTTTTTTAAAATTATTTTTATTTTAATATTCAAGCCAGCTTTTATATTCTCTTCTCCACTCTCAGCAAGAGGCTTCTTAATCTCACACAGTAGGAACTTAATACATGCATCTTAACTTGATTTAAGAGTTGCAATTCAAAAAAAAAAACGGTTAAGTGAAGCCCAAGAGATAAACCCGGAGGAAGATGATAACTCTACAATAAGTGCAGGTTGTATCTCAGAGAAAAGTGCCTTGCCATAAGAACTGCAGGACTGGCTGGAAGAAATGAAGCAAGAACCAGGTGTGATAACACACACTTATAATAACTGCTGCTGGGAAGGTTGAAGCTAGAGGATTGCTTGATTTGGGGAGTTTTCACTGGCAGTACTAACGTAAAGCCAATCAGGAATTTGCACTAAGTATGGCACCAACATGATGAAAGAAAGACTGGGAAAGAAAGGCTACCAAGGTACCTAAAGATGGTTTAAGTAGTTCAGATTAGAAACAGAGCAGGTCAAAGAAAGAAATAAAATAAGGTCCAAAAGTAGGACCAGAAAGCAAAATGAAAATAGAAAATACACATCATCCTTTTCCAGGCAAAACAACTGAAAACGCACAAATATTATGACCAATATCCATAACTTCCAGACTAGAGGGAAAATATTGCAAGTAGCAATACAAAAAGAGTTTAAGCATCTAGGAACCACAGTCAAGATCACATGAGACTCAGCAATAACTACTATGAAGAAGAGAAAATATTGGAATACAATATTCCAAAGGGTAAAAGACAAAAGACTTACACCCAAAAAATAAGCTACCCCACAAAATTGAATATAATCCTAAAGGAAAAGCAAATATTGTGCCTCTAATAGAATAGAAAACTTTCAGACGTTCCCAGTGAAAAGAACAGAGCTGGGTAGAATCATTGAAACACAAATAAGGGAGGCAAGAGAAACATAAGAAGGTACATGTGTTTGAATGATCAAAAAGGGCTAAATGATTACGAAGTGCTTATATTCTAATAAGAGAGGAAAAGATTAGTGTCCCTTTAGAATTCTATTGTCTTCAAGGGCCACAGAGAGAGTTAAGAAAAACAAATATAGGACTCAGGTTTGGTTTTATTCCATTTAGTTGGCTTTAAAAAAAAGGAAGAAAAGAAAGGGAGAAAGAACACATTAGGAAAGAATGGAAGAATTAGCATATACAAACATGTACTACAGTGGTTCTCAACCTGTGGGTCACAACCCCTTTGGGGGTTGAACAACCCTTTCACAGGGGTTACAGGGGTCACCTAAGACCACTGGAAAACACATATTTCCAATGGTCTTAGGAACTGAGACATCGCTCCTCTATCCATCTCCAGGCGGGTCCCCTCACATGCATATATGCCCACATATGAGTATTAAAGGGTCATGGCATTAGGAAGGTTGAGAACCACTGATGTGGTAAGAGGTGGGGGGAATAGGCATCTCATGAATTTTACTCTTATTTGAACATGACAAAGGGAATTTTCACACACATAGACATGTGTACAAAGAATTTAGTGCAAAATATATTAAAGTCAACAAGGAAATAGGTAGAGAAAATGAAAGGTGAGGAGAATTAATTGAAAGGGTAAAGTTGGAGACAGAAAAACAAACTTTAATTTCATAGGATTTAATTTTGTAGGATTTCACAGGATAAAGAGGAGATAAAATAAGAGAAAAAGAAAGTATAAAAAGCAGTGATTTAATCTCATCTTGATGAAGAGATAAAGGTCAGAATTCTGTCCTTAGACCACTTTAGTTATAGATTATTAATTACATTATTTTTCTCTTACCCTCTTTGTAAAGAAAACAGTAAAGGAAGCAAAAAGATGAAAAAGTACAAATGGATATGATGGAGAGAAATACACAATTAACAATCCTAACAGTAAACATGAATGGGACAAATCCACTCACAAAATGGAAAGTAGCAGAATAGAAAAGCAGAACCCGACAACTGCTTACAAGACACACACTTAAAATGCAGAATTTTGAACAGAATAAGAATTTTATATTGAGACAGAATTTATTATATCTCAGGTGACCTTTTTAAAAAGCAGGAGAAGCAATCACAATTCCAGATAAGACAAGAGTATTAAAATGACATGGTTAAAAGAGATAAACAGAATTAACATATTATTCTTGAATGCATCATACATAATATAATAATATCAATACTTAATATATACAGACCGTTCCAAATGTTTAACTACTAAAAAGTTCTTTAGGGAGAAATATAGCCAAATTATAATAGCTGGGGACCTCTTCACTAGTATGTCCCCTTTATACCAACATAAATATAACAAAAAGACAAACAAGAAAGAAGTGAAGGGTCTGAATACAATTTTAGACCAATTAGACATAGATATATTACAGAATTCAAATAGAGATGAAGATATGTATTTATGCACACATATAATATACATTATCTCATATATACATGTACACATATATAGGTATATATATGTCTGTGTGTATAAAACATACTAAATAATTTATTCCCAAAGAATTGAAGGATTAAAGAATAAATCATAGATAATTTCACTGAAAGAATTGGTAATGATGAGACAACATGCCAAAACTGTTTAGATTTTGCCAAAGCAGGCATCAGAGGAAAAAAATATATCTCAATATAGTTTTATCAAAGAAAGAGAAAAAAAAAGAATTGGGCATAAAACTCAAGTTTCAAACTTTGTCATACAGCATTAATTATCAAAAACTATTTGGTACTGGTTAAATAACATTAAAAAAATAAGTTGATCAGTGGAACATGTAAGATACACAGAAACAGAATCTATTGATTGTAGTAGCACAGTATAACTGATACCAACTACACTCAAGGACAACAAATACTTGAACAAAAATCTGAGTCCTTACTGGGCATTTTGGGAATTGAGTGAACTACATTGATTCCATCTTGTGACTCAATTCTGGAGCTAGTGTAGTTCTATTGAATTATGGGTCTAGTCCAATTTCTGTCCTATGAAAAAAAATTGCATTCAGTTATGGGAGTTATAAAAAAAAAACTTTATTGTATTATTCCCAACCCTTCAGGGCTACTCACTGCTTAGAGACCCTTAACTAAGAACTTAGGTTAAGCTAATCAGATTCAAAAATTAATGCAAGAAGTTTTCTCACAAGTATACATCTCAAGCAACCCATATGTCTTATTTGAAAACATGTTTTCTTCAATTTAATACACGTTCTTGGGAGGAGTAGGACACCTATTTTTTTTTAAATTTCAGTACCTGCTTGCTCACTTCCTCCCAAATTGTAAAGTTTCTAGTTTTTCCTCTAATTAGAAATCAGATTACCTAATTTTTCTTCCTGATTAAATGGTTTCTTTTATTTAATTGGCCCTATTTGATTAATTTTTTAATTCATAAAATCTGTCTCCCTCTTCATTCAGGGCTTAGTACTAGGCTAAAGGAGGCCTGGTCCAAATTTGTTATGTAATTAGCATGCATGTCTTCATAAACTGATATGCTCAGAAACTTGAACCTTTGTTTCCTCAGTCATTTTATCTTTCACCTACTACATTACTATTCCAGAAATACTGCTGGGGAAACAGGAAACCAGACTGGCAGAATTTAGGTTTAGACAAATTTCTCATACCATGTACCACAATAGGCTCTTAAAGACTATGTGTCTAGAAACAAAAGTTTATATCATAAGCAAATTAATGGAGAAGTGAAGGAAATACTTTCCTGTGTATAGGGGAAAGTTCTTCTTGACCAAGGGATAGAGATAATAATTTTAAAAAAAACATACAGATTTGATTACATAAAATTGAAAATTTTGCACAATAAAATCAATGCTATTGAATTTAGATGGGAAACTATTAACTGGGGAAAATATTTGCATAAAATTTCTCTGATAAAAGACTGATATGTAAGATATATCAGAAATTTATACAAATATATAAGAATGAGAACCATTCCCAAAAAGATAAAATGATCAAAGAATGTGAACAAGCCTCTCCTAAAAGAAAAAAGACAACAGCAGTATATAAAGAGTTATATAAATTGCTAATAATAAGAGAAATACAAATCTTGAAAACTCAGGTTTCACTGCATATCCATTATAAAATATAAAAATTCAATCATTGGAAGGGTTATGAAAGGGCAGGCACACTAATGCTCTATTGATGGATCTTTGAATTGGTCTAGCCATTCCAGATAACAATTTGAAACCATAACCCAGAAGTCACTAAAGTGATTACTCTTTTGCTCAGCAATGTCGCTACTAGTCATATACCCTGGAAAGATAAAAGAAAAAAGGAAAGCTCTTTTTGCTTTAGGAAAGAACTAGAATCTAGAAAGAACAGAGTTTAAATGGAGACTGAAGCAATCTACATGCTATAGTTCTTTGCCATGTTTGGTTTTGTTTCTTCTTTCCCATTGTTCACTCCATTGGTTACAACCCTTCTATACAAGCAGACTAATGTCCAATGTGAAAGTATTTGCAGATCCTATACTTGACTGCATGCCGCCATGGGGGGGTGGGGGGGGAGGGAAGGAATGGAGAAAATTTGAAACTCAAGGGATTGTGGAGCTGAATCTTGTAAACTAAAAGTAAATAAATCAATTTAAAAATTTTTTTAAAAATTTTTAAAAAGGAAAGAGCTAGAATCAAGTGAGTGCCTATAAATTGTGCAATGACTAGACAAATTATAGTATATGAATGTAATGGAATGTTACTGTGACATGAGAAATGATAATCAATTAACAAGCATTTATTAAACTCATTATTTGTCAGAGATACAAACACAGAAAATAAAATTCCTATTCACAAGGAGCTTACATCCTAATGAATTTAGAGGCAGCTGGGTAGTACAGTGGCTAGAGGACTAGACCTGAATTCAGAAGGACTTGAGTTCAAAGCCAGCCTGACACTTTCTAACTGTATGACCCTTGGGAAAATCACATGACCTCTCTCTGCCTCAGTTTCTTCATCTGGAAAATGAGTATAATAGCACCTATCCACCAGGGTTTTTGTGAGGATAAAATGAAATAATATTTGCTAAGTGTGATGTAAATGCTTTTATCATTAGTTATTGTGAATGGAACAGACAACAAAGTACATATATAAGTATATAAAGGGAAGAAATTCAAATAAGTTCAAGAGGGATAGATTCACAGCAACCTCTAAAGACTTGTACGAGATTGTGCAAAGCAAGAGAAGCAGGACCAGAACAATTTATACATCAACTACAACATTACAAAGGAAAACAACTTGAAAGGCTCAGGAACTTTGATCAATGCAGTGACTAGTCTTGACTCCAGAAGACTTAATGATGAAGCACGCTTGATACTGCTTGACAGAGAAGACGGACTGGCAGAAATGGAATGAGACACATTTTCAGATGTGAAAAATGTGTGAATTTGGTTTTCTTGATTATACTTATTTGTTACAAAGAGGGGATTTTCTTTGTGGGTGTGGGAAGCTTTAGGGGTAGTATAGTGGTAGAGATCATGATGCAAAAAAAGGAAAAATAAAAGAGTCGATGAAACAATTTTAAAAATACACAGAAGAGAACAAAAGGAAAGTTAGCAAAGGACACAGATGAGCACGGTCGTGTGGGTACTGCTATTTAATACATGCTTTAAAAAATACCAAAGTTAAGTGTAATAGATATTCAGTTTAATATACCATCACTCACCCATCTCCCCCCCCCCCCCCCATTTTTTAGAGGCAGTTGGAGTTAAGTGACTAACCCACGTTCACAGAGCTAGTGAGTGTCTGAGGCTGCCTTTGAACTCAGGTCCTCCTGACTCCAGAGTCGGTGCTCTATCCATTGTGCCCTATCTGCCCTATACAATCATTTTTTCCTGGTTTACTTTTATATGGAAATAATCATGTTTGTTCATTTATCAAGTTCACAAAAAACTTTGGAAAATACACATACATATGCATAGACATACACATATGCGTATGTATACATGCACATATAATGGTATGTTTGGACTTGTTTGGGCATACCCACATCTAACATGACAGAAGCCTTTGGAGTATGGTCAGATAGCATAACATAGAGGTACTCTGCATCTTTTGCCATGTAGGTAGGGGTTGTTGTTATTGTTAAATCTGACTCTTTGTGGCTCCATTTGGGGTTTTCTTGGTAAAGATATTGAAGTGGTTTGTCATTTCCTTCTTCAGCTCATTTTACAGATGAGGAAACTGAGGCAGTGTTGAGTGATTTGTCCAGGGTCACACAGCCAGTAAGTGTCTGAGACCAGATTTGAACTCATGAAGAGGAGTCTCCTGGATGCTAGGCCCGGCACTCCAACAGCCCCACAAAATTGGGGTAGCCTCCTTTAATTGACTGCACCTGGAAGAGGCTGCATCTTTAAAACTGGTAAGACCGAGACAATCTCTTTTTGTATGATTCCTGTTCTTTCCTATGAGCTCCTTTCTGCTGCCTCAAAAGGGTGAAGATCGCCTACCATGACCTGAACTAATATGAGGGAGAGGATCTCCTTTCTTGCTCTCCCTCTTTATCCTGGCTCTGAGAAATGAACCTGGGAGTGTTTGTGTTTGCTTCTGTTCTGTGTTTTTTGACTATTGACTGTTCTGTGTTTGTCCTCAGTTTCATGTACTGGGGTGATCCCCAACTGACTGGGAGATCAACCCCAGCCACCTTGGAGCCAGGATTGCAGGAAGGATGTTGCAGTAAGCTGACCCAGCCGAGAAAACCCTGACAAGCCAGGGTGCCTGAGATTTGAGCCCAAATGTGATTTGGGACTTGGAACTGGGAATACACCTCCCACATATTGCAGGAGTAAGTTTTTATATTTGTGATTATACCTTTGAAGTATATTCCTGTAGAAGCTAATCCTACTGTTGGTGGATAAATAGAACAGGGTACTACTCCTGCAATTGAGAAAACACCATTGGTCAAAGCTGGAGTGATTGGAAGAGAATCCAGACACCCTCAAATCCCCTTAAGTGTTCCTGAGAGCCTGGGGAGAGGTAAGATGGAACACACCTGGTCTTCAGGTAGTAGAGGCCAGGGTGGTGTTATAGACATACATATCTACATACATATATGTATATATACATTATATATATACTTATGTTTACACTTGAGAGAAAGAGAGAGAGAGAGAGAGAGAGAGAGAGATGGAGAGAGAGAAATTGGTATGATCATGAAAGCCATAAACTTTAGGGGATGGTTAAATTCTTAACCTCTCAAGGGTGTGGGATTCTCATAGATTTTTCCTTAATTTTTGAGAGTTGAGGCCAAGTCAATTCTGACAACTCTGGAGTTAGGTTTCATTCTGAGTAAAACTATCAGGTATATATATATATATATATATATATATATATATATATATATAAATTCATGTCTGATGAGGCAGATTTTTTTAATAGTCTGAGTTCATAAGAATTCTGTCCTAGGAAGTGTGGTTATGAAATGATTTGTGATTATTAGGGGCAAAAAGACTCCATAACAATGTCCTGGAAGGTTGAGATCCTAATTTTGTACTAAGAAGTTTACTCTCTCCTCTGTAACTCACAGAGCTAACCCTTTTCCTTCTTCCACTAAAAAAAAAAGGGACATTAAGAACCGTAAAGGTGGAGTAAAATCACAGGTATTTATCAGAAATAAGATTAGATGCATCAAACGTAATCTTTTTTTTTTTTCTGTAACTAGGGCTAAATGACTTGCCCAGGGTCACACAGCTATCAAGGGTCTGAGGCCAGATTTTAACTCAGGTCCTCCTGACTCCAGGACCTGTGCTCTATCCACTGCACTGTCTAGCTGCCCCCAAACATAATCTTTAACAAAAGAACACAATTTGAAATCGGTGCCTGTCAAACTCAGAAGAAAAGGAAGGTAGGGGGCAATGGGTAAAAGACCACCAGGTTCTTTTGTTTTCCCCGAAGGTCTCTAGCTACCAGTATTCAAACAATTAATTAAAGCAACTAAAACACACACACACACACACACACACACACACACACACAATCACGTCTCTTTATTCTTAGAGCGCTTACCTCTTCTACCCTCCCATAGAGGCTTGGATTTTAAGAGGGAACTTGCCGATGTGGCTACTGAAGGTCACTATTATGCTGCTGTTCTAGGTCTCCAAGGGAAACCCTACCATTTCTCTTTTCTTCTCTCTTCCTAGATGACCTCCTTTCAAGAGATTCCCCAAGCTCCACCTACATGGGAAAACTAATCACCCCCAGTCCTGATTAGCTTGTCTTCCATTCCTACCATGGAAACTCGCTGGGTCTTTGCAGCCAGCCCAAGTGTGCTGGAGGGGCTGTTACATTTGGGAGACTGGACCCCATCATAACCCATGTTGGAACATATATTCACAGGCTAACCTCAGAAAGCAAAACAGAACTCCCAGGTTACCCTGAGAGAAGGAGTCCTGAACCATGTTTTTTTGGTATCCTGGCCCACTTTGGCAATCTGATGAAACCTATGGACCCATTCTCAGAATACTATGTATTATAAGGGCAGTCAATTCTATTGAAATTCAGTTATCAAAACATTTTTTTTAAATGTTCATAGACTAAAAGTCAGTACTCCCTACCTCAGAGGATTATCCTTGACACTGCAGACACTGTTTCAGATTTCCTCCCAGGATCCTAGCTGGCCTCTCCCCAGTCACTAGCTAGAACTATTCCCCCGATGGGGCACTGATGTTCATGACAAGGTAGTATGATAAAAGCCAGTGATGGAAGCCCCTTTCTCCTTTACCTCAGGAACCCATACTGGATGCCCCTTGCCATTGCCATATAGATGTTTCTAATAAAGGTATAAATGCTTCCAATCACCTGTAATAGCAGCATTATCCTAATATCTTGATGTTAGCAGCTGGCGATCGAAGGCAGGAAGATGGGAAGAAAACTCTTCAGTGCTGTCAGTAGCAGGAAGGCGGTAGTTTAGTCTAATGGTAATGACTCATGCTTGCAGAAATGTTCTCATCCCAAAGGACCCTAAAGCACTCTACAAACACACTTTCACTCTAGACTTTCTAAAAACTCTGGGATGCAGCTATATATATATATATATATAATATATATTCTGAGTGCCTATATATACCACCAGTGTATGATTTAAATATGTATAAGCATAACAAATATGATTTTTGCAGGTTTCATATATAATCTTATTTTTAAATGGGGCTGGTATTGCTGTGCTCAATAACCCCATGTAATTTTTAAGAGCAAAGGTGTTCTTTGAATCCAAACAATCGACAAATAATAACTGAGATTCATATAGCTTTTTTATGCTTTATGTACATTATCTAATTTGAATTTCATGGTATGACTGTGGGAGAATACAGACATTATTCAGATATTATATACTCTGTGGACTTCCAATATGGAAACTCTTCCCCCCAGTGTAGTTGACAACCTTCCTTTAAGTCATAACTTAGTTGCCTGGGCACTTAAGATTAAGTAATTTATCCAGGATCACATACCTTTTATGTGATAAAGTCAGGACCTGTATCCTCACCTTCCAAGTTATGCTGAACTGCCTCTTGAAGATATTTTGAATATTCTTAGTTAAGAGAAAGAAAAATAAGGCTTGGGTGGGTTCAATGACTTATTCAAAGCCATATAGAAAGTGACAAAGTCAGTATAACATGCCAGACTTCTTGATGAACAATCTTTTATATCATATAACTTACATTGGAAAAGCCAGAGATTTGGAGGACTTAGATAAACTCACGCAATAATCATTTCACCTGGTTCCTAAATTTCCTGGTTCATGGTTTTTAGGGTACACTCAATACACTGAAGTCACTGGTATAAAATACCAGGCCACATTCATACAGAGTTTTCCTACTCAGGATTCCAACTGACTTTGATAGTTTATAGCTGCCAGAGCCTACTGGGTAAGATTTTATAGCTGTGGCCCTAAATCTGTGTGACACCGGGCATATCACAATTTCTCCAGACCTTAGTTACATCTCAATAGGCCCAGACTTACTGAAGGAAATGAGGCCTGCACCTATACTCCAGTTAATTAAGTACATCATCTCAGTGAATCTTTCTACATAATGTGATAAACATAAAAGGTCCCTTACCCCATTTCCATGGGACTCAGCAAGGGACACACTGGTACTATTCTTATCAACAGCCAACATTTATCAAGCCCCTACTGTGTGCAGAACACCATGCTAAGCCCAGTAATGGTTATCACCATATTATCCTTTCCAAGGTCTCTAGGCAGAGGTGAGGCTTCTCACCCACAGAACAAAGGAAGGTCAGATCTCTGGGAGATTCAGGAATCATTAACTTTAGGACTGGAAGAGACCTTGAAGAAGAAGTCCCCATTACATAAATAAGGCAAATGAGTTCAAGAAAGGCAGTGTGGCAGAGAAGAAAGTCAATCAGTTAAATAGCATTAAGTGCCTACTAACTGCCAGCCACTTGTAATGTTAATGGGATTTAAGATCTTCCCTTCCCATTAATAGGCTTCAGTGGAGCCCATTAAGGGAAGCTTGCTTAGGGGAGGCTTGCTTGTAGGAAGGTTTTCACATCTTTTGCTAATTTCTAATTAGGCACTGAGTCACAAGATTGTGATGCCCTCTGGCTTTAAAAAAGGTATATATACTCTGAGGTTAGTATTTTGCTTTGGGGCTCACTCATTGGAAGACTGTTCCTGTGATTTGACCAGATGAGATTCTGGGTAACCTTTAAGGAGCCCATGGCTTTGAAAAACCCAGATATTGGTGCTTCTCTCTCTGGTAACTATGTATGTATTGCCTTCATTGGACAGTTGGATTTGTCTGTTGATCTATGCTGATTTCTCAGATAGAAGCCCTGTCTGTTGGTCTTTATTTCTCTGCTTGTATTTTCTCTATTTTCTTTGTTTGGATTTTCTCTCAAGTTCAGGGTGCTGATTTTTCCCCTGAACTAATAAATGTAATTTAAAAAAAGATTGTTGACCCCTTAAGTAACTATCTTTCCTAGTGAAGCAGATCTAAGAACCTGTGCTAGCAGCCATCCTGGGCATGCCAGTGTGGCTGCCATTACACCACTGTACTAAGTGCTTGGGATATTAAGAAAGGCAAGAAATAGTCCCTGCTCTCAAGGAACTCACAGTCTAGTGGAAAGAACACTGGATTTAGATTAGAAGAGCTTGGGTTTAAATCCTGTTTCTGCCCCTTACTGCCTGTGTGGCCTTGACCATGTTACTTCATTTTTCTGAACCTCAGTTTCCTCATCTATAAAATTGTGGTGTTTGATAATAATAATAATAATTAGCATTTATAAAATGATTTAAAGTTTTCAAAGCACTTTACAAATATTATCTTGTTTTATCTTTACAACAACCCTGGGAGGTAGGTGCTATTATTATCATGATTTTACAGATGAGGAAACTGAAGTAACCCTGAGTGATTGGAAGGATGATAGTGCCCTTGAAAGAAATAAAGGGCATTTGCAGAAAGGAGAGGTTTAGGAGAAGAAATAATGAGCTTCATTTTGGGTATGTTGAGTTTTACATATCTATGGGATAGCCAAGTAGAAATATACAATATTACATACACAAAAATATACAAGGTCAGAAATATAGACCTTGAGTTGCAAAGAGTAATTATGTCTAGATACATAGGTTTGGGGTTCACTTGCATAAGGGTAATGACTGAATCAGTTGCTGTTTTTGTTGTGTTTGTCCTTCATTTTTGAAGAGGACCATGGCATCAGGTAAATGATGCCATGACTTACAGTTGACTTTGATCTGAGTGAAGGAAGGCTATGTAAGGTCACCAGCCTCACTTTCTCCTTCAGAGCCATCTGGATCTAGTGACCTGATATTCATCAGTATGACTGGAGATGACCCAGGATGCAATGGGAGATCCTGGCCCTTTTAGGCTAAGGCCTTTTCACATACTCACTTAGAGTGAGGTAATACCCATTTAGGGAATAGGCCTTTTTAAGAAGTGAGTCAAGGTGACTGAATCAGTGGAAGCTGATGAATTCACCCAGAGCAAAGCTACCCACAGAGAACATTTAGGACAGAACCTTATTTCTAGAGTAGATAACTAGTAAAATGGATTGAAAAGAGGTGTCCCTCAAGTAGAAAAAGAACCAAAAGAAAATCAAGTCATGAAAACTGAAGGAACAGAGGCTAATCAATAGTACCAAAGCTATTAAGAGGTAAAAAAAAAAATGTGTGACTTGTTCCAGGACACACAGCTAGTAAATGGACTGGATTAGATTTCCTGACTCCAGGTCCAGCACTGTATCTGCCTTAGGAAGTTAAGTTTCTCAAAAAGCAAAGCATATATATATATATAATTGAGCTGATTCTCATTTAAATGAGAATAATGACTTATGCATTTATCTAAGTAACCAATGTATATTTTAGTACACATACTTAAGAACTTTACACACCTCTTTTCAAAAAGAGACCTTTGAGTTGCTAATACTGATGAGTGTAGGCTCTGGGAACCCCCTTGAACTCTTCTTGAATCTTTGAGGTACAGGCTCTGAGAAACCCCTTGAAGTCTGATTGAATCTTCCCACTTGATGAGGCATTTGCAGAGGCCATAAGTATTTCATTGTGGCTGTGCCCAAACCTCTGTTACTAGCCTGGCCCTCCATTGTCTGTCTGCTTCCCACCTTTGAACCTATCAAAATATCAATCCACTCTTGCATTGACCTTATTAGTTCCTCCTGAAGACCCTCCCCAAACTCATTAATAGAGTCTGACCTCATTGATTCCTCCTGAAGATCCCCCCCAAACTCCTCCTCTAGACCACCCCTAGATTCCTCTGTATATAAGAATCCCATCTCCCTTCAAAGTGGTACGAGAGTGCCACAGAAGGCCCTAGCACAGACTTACTCTGTGAGAGCGCCATAGAATGACCTAGCATAGATTGGCTCCTTAAGTCTACCCCATATGGTGAACTTTCAATAAACTTTACTTTTATTTTGGCTGAGAAGATTTGAGTGGAATTCTCTCCACAGGACCAGGCATGTTGGTATTTTAGGGTCACAGGCAACCCTAACTTTGGGTAAACTTCTTCAGCACAATCTACCAAAATGCATTCTTTCCAAAGCTAAAAGATCTCAAGTTCAGAAGAACATAGGTAATAAGATGAATTCATGAGAGGAAACTCATCAACAGCAAAGGGAGGTTCAATGACTTACCAAAAGTCACACAACCTGGAAGCAACAGATCCACTCTTCTGGGACTTGAATACAGGTCTTCTGACTCCAAGAACAGTGAGTGGCCTGTTCACTATGACATGCTAAATGAATGAATGAGAGGAGTCAAAGGAAGATTCTGAGACGCTATCATCTCACAGATAAGGGAGGGGATAGTAAGTCTTGATCTCAGCGAATTAACCAGGCTTGGATAAAGATAATAAAAACAAAAACAAGGAAAACTATCTGTCAGATGTGTTCATTGAGCCATTGCTAGGGATATCTGAGAGATTTTAGAAGCTGTCAGAGGTGTTATAGAACCAGAGAAGTGTGGTCTAGAAGCAAATATTGTCTAGATTTTTCAAAACAGGAAAAGAGGATTAAAGGGAAGAGTCAGTAAATGCCGGGTCAGTGAGTTCCACTTCTATTCCTGGCAAAGTTCTAAAACACAGTGTTAAAGGGATGGTTTGGGAGCACTTAGGGAGAGAAGCCACCATCATTAAACTCTAATGTGGCTTGATCAAGAAGAGGTTACGGCAGATTAACTTCCTTACCTTTTCTCCACTCCCCAATCCTCCTCCCCTTTTTTAATAGAGTAACAAGTATAGAAGATCAAAGGAATGCTATGGATAGAACATACTTAGATTTCAGCAAAGCACTCAATTTTTTGTTTCAGTTTGTAGGAAAAAGAGATTTCAAAAATCTTTTTCCCCCTTTTTTTTAGGGGGGTCAGGGCAGAATTTAGATTCCGTGGAGTTAGAACTAAAAAGGATTACGGAGCCCAAGGAAACTGAGATAATGAGATAAGTGATTCGCCCAGAGTAATACAGCTAGTAAGTGTCTGAGGTAGGATTTGAATTCAAGTCTTCCCAACTCTAGAACCAATGATTGATCCACTATGACATGCATATAAGTTCAATTCAGAACTGGTTGAATGACAGAACCCAAGAAATAGCCATTATTTGGTTGATAATGTTAATTTAGAGGGAACACAAAGCTCAAATTCATCTGGGCCCTTTGAAGCTCACAGAATCTTCCTCTAGGAAGGATAAGACCAAGAGGGAGGCTGAGGCTGGGGCTCTTCTCCCCTCCTCTGATGCAATTCTATCTCAGGGGCTTGGTTGGAATAGCTTTCCTTCCTCTCCTATGGCAGACACTCAAAAACTTGGATCTTGCTATGTTATATTTTTTAAAAAAGGGAGCATGGCCAAATCTCAACCATATTTCCTATTCAGCATCCATCCATTTTATCCAATAGCTTTCAAGGACTTCTAAATTGATCAAGGACTTTTCCCAGTTAGTCTAAAGCCTTTTGTTGATTGATTCAATAGGGATATTCTTACCTGGTTAAGGTAGTGGGGCATAGCATTTTGTTGATTACTTTAAATGGGGTGGGTGATTTGATTGATTGACTCAAAGATGTTCCCACCTCTACTCCCACCCCCTTAAACTTGAATTGAAAAGTCAGCTTCACAAGCAAGAGATGAGGAAGGCATATTAGACAATAGTTTCTCTAATGAAATCTAGGGATTTTAGTGGATAGCTCAATGTGAATCAATAGTGAAATACAGCAGTAAAAAAAAAAAAAAAAAGCTAACTAAAGCTCTTCTAGACTGCATTTAGATGGACATCATGTTCCAGATGAGAGTGGTAATTGTTCTGCCATTCTCTTCCCTGGTCAGCTCATGCCTAGAATTATGTGCTCAATTCTGATCCTCACATTTTGGAAAGAATTTAACAAACTGGAGCCTGTAGAGAAGAGGGCAACGGGCCTAGTCAGAGGACTAGAAACTGTGCCGTGTGAGCATTAAAATAGTAACAACAATGACAAGAACTAATATGTTTATAGCACTTAACGTGTGCAAAGAATTTTACATTAATTATTGCACTACATTTGCATTATGCACTGTGAGGGAGCTACTACAGTTATTATCCCCATCTCATTCATGAATAAGGAAACAGGCTCAGAATAATTCACTGACTTGTCTCTGGTTACGCAGTAATGTAAGAAACATCATTTGAACTCAGGTCTTTCAGGCTCCAAGTGCAGTGCCCTGACCACTGTCATGCTGATTTTCAGTATGCCACAATACACCTTGTTGATTAATTAAAGCAGCTTAGAGAGTCTTAGATGGGACTTAGATGTAGAAGTTTTCAAGTTGCCATTTTTTTCCCCTGTCTGATAAATCATCTATGCCAGAGGTGGGGAACCTGCAGCCTTGAGGCCACATATGGCCCTCTAGGTCCTCGAGTGCAACCTTTGACAGAATCACAAAGTTTGAATTCAAAGGGCTGCACTTGAGGACCTGGAGGTCCACGTGTGCCCTCGAGGCCAGAGATTCCCCATCCCTGGCTCTATGCCCTAAGTATGTGATTTCTGACTTGTCCCTTTCCTGGAATGCTAGTTTTCCTCCTTTCACTGTGATATGTGAGTGAAGGGAGGGACTAGGCATTTATATAGAGCCCAGTATATACCCAGGCATTATGCTAAATGCTTTTTATAAATATCTCGTTCAATCATCGCAACAACTCTTGGAGATAGGTGCTGTCATTATCCCTGCTTTACAGTTGAGAAAACTGAATTGAACAGAGGTTAAGTGACTTGAGCAGCGTCATACAGCTAGTGTCAGAAGCTGGATTTGAACTCAGGTCTTCCTGACTCCAGGCCCAGCACTTTATGCTTCTATGATTTCAGGAGATGAAGTCAATCAGACTTGCCTAAGTGGGACTCCTTTCTTCCTTCTACGACACTTGGGTAGTTTTACTCCAGGATTAATCTTGACACTGTAACTACCCTGAAAAATGGATCTTGGAAGCCCAGAGGAGGGGCTCATTGGTACATTTATGTGCCAAAGCCTGGGAGCAACTTCTCCCAAGTTTGTTATAGACTGTCTTTTCTTCATGGCTTGAAGACCATCTTGCCTAGGGTTTCCCCAGTGGTATCCCTTGTTATAGGCCTTCACTGGCCATTCCAGCTACACTCTGGAAGTATCAGTCTCAGACTAAGATGAAGGAGTGGGTGGGCTGCCCTAATATGCTTCCTTGGTTCACATTGGCTCCCTGTCAAGGATCCCTTGAGGGTCTCCAGTTAAGCCACTGTGGCCTTCCCTAAAACACCTCACATAAAAGGGCCCATTGCCCTCAACATTGGCTAGCCTGCTGATTCTTTGATGAAGCCCTTTGGACTCAGGAACAGACTCCAGCCAACTGTAACGTAGAAGGGGGCGATTCGATTTCTTCTGATTGGATCTAAAAGGCAGAATTAGAACCTTCAGTAGGTGATGGTTGCCCATCACGTAAGGCCTAGAAGCCAAGACTGTATGATTGCTTATCAGGGATTTGTAAAAGGGATTCTGGTTCAGGCATGGTTTGGTCTAAATGGCCTCTGATGTCCTTTCCAATTCTGACATTCTGTGAATATGTAGAACAGATGTAGAGGGAAACACCTTTCAAAGTTTACTGATACAAGCTGTGAAAGTCTGGTATAGGAATAAAATAGATCATCATAATAAGTAACATTTGTGCCAAGCTTTAAGGTTTTCAAAACAATTTACATGGTTTTTAAAAATTTCATTCTCAGTCTTGTGAATTAAGTACTTATGCCCATTTTATAATCAAGAAGAATGAGTCTGAGACATAAAACGATTTGTCCACTGATAAATGTCAGATTGAAACCAAGGTCCTACTGGCTACAAGTTCAGGGCTTTTCCCAATAATAATGTGCGTGTTTTTTTAAATTTCTATAGAATTTGAAGGTTTACAAAGCACTTTACATGAATTTTCTCACTTGGGGCTCTTAGAGAGGAGCCATTGAAATTACTATCTCATGATTGCACATATATAACCTATATCAAATTGCTTACCATTTTAGGAAGAGGGGAAGAGAGGGAGAAAAATTTAGAACTTGAAATTTTGTAAAAATGTTAAAAATTGTCCTTACATATAATTGGAAAAAATAAAATACCATTAAAAATTGAAATGTTAAAAAAGAAATTACTATGAGTCTTTGAGAGGTTAAGTCAATTGCTCATAATCACACAGCCATTAAGTGTTGGAACTGGCATTCAAATTTAGGTTTCCTCTGATTCCTAGTCCCGAGCTCTCTTCACTACAATGTAAGTCTTGATTCCAGTCTGAATGTCTCTGGGTTTATGCTTATTTGCAGGAGTTTCCTGTTAGCCATGTCATAAGTACCTTATGGTAATAGGCTATGGAAGGTAAGGCATGTCTGGCTCATTGAACATCTTGTCCTTCTTGACCCACCACCACATGGCCATGACTGTAACAGGATTATAGTCACAGTCTGGTGCCTGTATGTGGCTTGTAGGCATCCCTTGGGTCTTGTGTGTAACCATAACTTCTAAGAGACTTTTCCCATGAGTTAACACAGAAAAAGCTACCTAAAGCCATTGGAATAACTCATGCATACACACAGAAACATCTGGCAGTGAAGACGGCTTTGGAAAAATTTTCCTGGGGTTTTATTAAAGGCTACATCTGAAGGGAATAACTGTTCTTCAGTCAGTTTCTCCTCTTCTCCCTCCTCCTTCTCATTCCTGAAA
The DNA here is from genome assembly GCA_028646515.1 of Pseudochirops corinnae. Taxonomy (NCBI): domain Eukaryota; kingdom Metazoa; phylum Chordata; class Mammalia; order Diprotodontia; family Pseudocheiridae; genus Pseudochirops; species Pseudochirops corinnae. The sequence goes on from CM053591.1 coordinate 60,237,040, forward strand.
TCCCTCAGGTTTCATAGACCTCATTTACCACCTTCCTTTGATGAAGCTTGGGAGTTCTCATTCTGTTGTGAGCGGTAGTGGGGAGTAAGAAAACTGAAAAAAGAAAAAAAAGAGAAAAGGAAGAGAGAAGGAAGGAAGAAAAGAAGGAAGGAGGGGAAGGAGGGAGGGAAAGAGGAAGGAAAGGAGGAAGGAAGGAAGGAATAAGAGAGGGAAGGAAGGAAGGAGAGAGGGGAAGAGAGAAAGTGAGAGAGGAAGAGGGAGAAGGAGAAAAGAGGAAAGAGGAGAGGAGGAGAGGAGAGGAAATAGGAGGAAGACTATACTTGGGAGTCCTACATTCTAATTCTGAATCTACTACTAATTAGACATAGGGTGTTGAGCAAGTCATTTCATTTCTCTGGGGCTTAACTCTCATTTGTGAAATGAAGAATTTGGACTAGACACTCTCTAAGGCCTTTTCCAGCTCTGAAATTCTACAATTTTGTGATTTCATTTAAACCTTAAAACAGAAGCCTGGCCTGAGAGAAAAAATATAGAGTGGATGATGGAGACTTGAGAGAACGTTTCTCTTCCCTCCTATGTGTCCCCCTCATTTGTGCCTTTCTAGAGGGACATTCACTTTTTAAGCTACTGCTTAAGTTTCTTCATTCTATGGCATTGTTCACATTGGTCTTCTCTTTACTCACAGGGCTCTTAGGCTAGGTCAAGTCCTTAACATCCATTACCTAATACATGGCAATAGCTTTCTACTTGGATTCCTAGCTTCTAATCCCTTTACTCTCTAAGCCATATACGATGCAGCAGCCAAAACAATCATCCTGAAATAAATCCAATGATGTTATTCCCCTGCTCAAGAAACTTCAATGGCTCCCTTTTGGTTCTAGGGTAAAAATACAAATTCCTCAGCTTGTTGTTTGAAGCTCTTCACAATCTCTAACCTGCCCTCCTAGATTTAATGCCTATTATTCACCTAGGAATACCCTATATTCCAGTCAAATTGTTCTGCTTACTGTACCCTCAACTCAATTTCCCACTGCCATGCCTTTGTATGCTGTCCCTCATGCTTGTACTGTACTCTCTTCTGACCTGTTGCTCTTAAAATCCTTAGCTTCCTTTACGATATATATCATGTGGTTCCTCCTATAGAAACGCTTTCTTAGTCCCCTTTGTTATTAATATTCACTCTCACCTATTATGTATATGTAACACCTGCACTGGAGCTATTCTCCCAATCCCAACTTGCACTGGTAAGTTGGCTCCCAGAGAATGGCTTCTATGTCTCCCCTTAGGGTTCTAGGGCATGCTGAGGGTCTGAGCTGATGAAACTCTATCAGTGTGCCTCCTCTCAATGATTATCAGTTGATATCAATAAGTCAGCCAGACTTAGTTTATTAGAAAGGAATACGTGTTTAAGTGATATAGTAATAACAATTGGTATTAAACCTTCCCCCCCCCCACCCCAAAGTCTGTGACCCCATTCCGCATTGGTACAGACAGACAGAATCTTGAGGAGAGTGGCTTCAAGCTTAGAGTACAAAGGGACTTACTCACAGGTCCTAGAAGTCTTCTTCCTGGGGTCTGGAGGAGGTTCCCCTGGTATGTGGTGGATTTCTCATAGATACCTTCTGGGTTTCTTGCAGAGTCCTTCAAGCTGATTTTCCTCACTGAGTCTTGTGTGTCCTTGGCTCTCAATGCAGACACTGACATCACCTGTTCTGGGGTTGCTGCTAGGACACCATAGAGGGCAAATCCAGAATCTTCCAAACCCTTTCAAATCCACAGGATCCTCCTACAGTCAAAGGGTGGAGGGAAAGGATACAGAGGCTTTCTGTCTCAGCCCCTTACAGATTTTTTTTCCCAGTGGCTTGACTAGACTTCTCTGTGCTCCAGGTGCTGGAATGCTTGGCTTACAAACTGGCTTGCTAGTTTATAGAACAGTTGTTCTCAACCTGTGGGTCGTGACCCCTTTGGGGGTCGAATGACCCTTTCACAGGAGTCACAGGGGTTGCCTAAGACCATCAGAAAACACATATTTCCGATGGTCTTAGGAACCGAGACACGGTGCCTCTGTCTCCAGGCGGGTCTGCCCACATGCAAGTATTAAAGGGTCATGGCATTAGGAAGGTTGAGAACCACTGTTATAGAAGCTCCACAGGATACAAATGAATATTCCTTAGCCAATATCAAGACACCTACCTACATTTCATACAAAGGCTTTCAAGGACTTCTTCCACTGAGTCTAATCCCCTACATTAATTGATTGATTTAATGGAGACATCTAGGCTTTGCTCACACCTAGATCATCATTCTGATTAATTGATTCTAGATGAACTACACTATCTCATAAATGCTTATTTGTTTAAATGTTGTATCCCTCCTCAAGGACGATGACATTTTTTTTATTAAACCTTTGTATTTTGTTGTTAAGTTGTTTCATTTGTGTATGACTCTTTATAACCCCATTTGGGACTTTCTTGGCAAACATAGTGGAGTGGTTTGTTATTTCCTTCTTCAGTTCATTGTGCAGATGAGGACACTGAGGCAAACAGGCTTAAGTGACTTGCCCAGGGTCATACAGCTAGTAAGTGTCTATGGTCAGATTTGAATTCAGGTCCTCCTGACTGGCCTGGATGCCCCCCCACATTTTGTATCATTAGAGCTTAATACCCAGCAGTTAATAAATGCTATCAGATTGTATTCTAAGTCCTTTCCATGGTATTTCCAGTGCTCATCTTGGTCATCTCCCACATACTTGAGTATCTTTTTTTCATACTCTTTCTGAATGGTAGGATAATTCTCTTCATTCCAGATCTAGCTTTCGGTGACTACATGCTTTGAATCATCATTTGAGTTTAAGCCAATGAGAAATTACTAGAAATAGTGACTGCAGAATATTTTGAGGGAATTCTAGGTGGTAACAACAACAATGAAAAAGGTAACAGCCTATAGCCAACAGCTGAGGAGAGGATCAAAGACTGAAGGAAGCAACAGGGATGGGATTTGAGAAGAACTAGCTCGGTGGTTCTCAACCTTCCTAATGCTGTGACCCTTTAATACTCACATGTAGGCATATCTGCATGTGGGTGGACCCGCCTGGAGACAGATAGAGAAGCAGTGTCTCAGTTCCTAAGACCATCGGGAAACATGTGTTTTCCGATGGTCTTAGGCGACCCCTGTGACTCCTGTGAAAGGGTCATTCGACCCCCAAAGGGATCGCGATCCACAGGTTGAGAACCACTGAACTAGATTATCTAGCTTTCCAAGGTCTCCTCCAGTTCTGTGACTTAATGTGAAATGGTTAGGGAATTACTCCTCTGAAGAGTGCTAATGCTTCATAAAAAGCAAATCTTCTGTATTTTTAACACATTAATAAAAATAGAGATGCACTGTGAGAGAATAACAGTTATAATACCTCTCACCTTTCTTCAAAGGAGCTCAGAGCATTCCACATATATTATCATATTATCATATTCATTACCCTATTTTCTTCACATTTCTCATTAATTTTTTTGGCGGGGCTGGGTGGCACATACTAATAAAAAATTCTACATCACATTTACAATGCTGTCAGCCCATCTCTCTTCTTCCCTCGCCTTCATCCCATCCTCCCTGTCTACTGACATGAGAAGAAAAGTGCTGTAACTGTTCAGTCGCGTCCAATTCTCAATTCTACATGACCCCATTTGGAATTTTCTTAGCAAAGATACTAGAATTGTTTGCTATATCCTTTTCTAGCTCATTTTACAGATGAGGAAACTGAGGCAAGCAGGGTTAAGTGACTTGCCTGGGGTCACACAGCTAAGAAGTGTCTGAGGCCAGATTTGCACTCAGAAGGTGAAACTTCTGGATTCCAAGCTCAGTGCTCTATCTCCTGGGCCACCTAGTTGCCTGAGAGGGAAAGTAGGTATCCACAAATCTATTCTACAGTAGGAGAGTAGAGGCGAAGATGTGAGAAAGACCTGCTGCTTTCTACCTGGTCATCATTTTTCTCTGGTAACTGTGAGGATTACCTGGGCGACAGATACCCTAAATTGTCCACCAGCTCATCTCTTCCTGAGTTTTTACCTCTCTTATAGTCTCAGCTCCATAGATCAATTCAAAGGGCTATGACCATCACTGGCACACCACACCTGCTCTTGATTTCCTATTTCTCATTATAGATGTGGATGGGGACCATCGTCAGGCATCCTAATCTAAATCTGGCCACTGGACCTAAATGGCTCGGGAGAAGAAAGTGAGGCTGGTGACCTTGCACAGCCCTGCCTCACTTAAATCTAATTTGCTTGCAAATAATTGTATCATTTTCCAGATGTCATGGTCCTCTTTGTGAACAAAGGACAACAGACATGGACAAACCCCTTTTTTCCTTGAGTTAACTGAGACAAGACTGAGATTTTTCCAAATGGATCTTTTCCAAAAAGCAGAGAATTGGTGAACATATAAAGTCTATATTTCTATTCACAAAATAACTACAATTGAATTGCAGGACAGCTCGGAGAGCACAGCTTTAGGGAACTATATCTTATTTTCATTCCAACACTCGATCTTTCTTCCAAATTTCTATCAGATCATAAATTGAGAGCTGGAAAGAGTTCATCAAAGCCAAGCCCTCATTTTTCAGATGAGGAAACTGAGGCCTGGAGAGACTAGACTATTTATTGGAGGTCACACAGGTAACAAAGCGTGGATCTGAAGTCTGATCATCCTTCTCCACAGAGCAATGGCCTTTGCCATAGCACCAAAACACCTCCTCCTGAAGTGTGGCTTCTCCATCCATTTTTCTAAGCTAGAATTTAGGCCCAGACTTTCTTATTGCCAGGTGGCAGGTTGCTCTCCTAATTGGAATATTACATCAGCTCCTTTCTCTGCCAGAACCATAAGGCCTTCTTATACTGTTTCAAAAGCCTGTACTCCCTGTTGGGTCCTCTACCCCTGCTAAATTAATTTCTAGTCTGTGGGAGACCTCTAGCTTTGATCAAGGTTTTCTCCCTTCCTGATTTAGCTTAACAGCTCCACCTCCTTCCTCAGGTTATCCCTAAATGACCTGCTCGGTTTGATTCAATTCAATAAACATTTATTACATGTCTGGGTGCTAGACTCTGAGGGTGCAAAAAGCCCCCAAAAGCAAAATGTAAGTGGTCCCTCGCCCCCAACAAGCGCATCCCTCTCCCTATGTTCAACGCATGCATCTCCATCTTGCACTCCCATGAGGAGGAAGTCTTCCTGCTTGAGGAGGAAAGATAGGAGATACACTGGTCCTCCTGGAAAGGAAGAAGGGAAAGGGTAGTTCTGGGGACCTTCTGCCCACCTGACTGAGCAGGGCTGGGTTGGGGATTTATGAGAGTGAAAAAGCTAGGGAGGGAACTGTCAATTGTTCCCTCAGCATCAAACCCAACCCATCTCTTCCCACCTCCTGGGGCCAGCAACTGAGCTCAAACTCCCCTCACCTCCTTCAACTTTGCTAAAGGAGATTTTTGTATCTTCTAAATTTTCTGCTCCAGGGCAAAGCACACCAATCACCCAGAGTTAGGGCTCTGCCGTGTTTTCATTAAACACACAATAATAATAGCAGAAAATTATGACCACTTCCAGTAATAATAGCTCACATTTATGTATCACTTTTACAGTGGTAACTTATACTATCTCAGGTGAGGAGACAGAGAAAGAGAGAGAGAGAGGGGAGAGAGAGAGAGAGAGAGAGAGAGAGAGAGAGAGAGGAGAAAGAGAGAGAGAGGAGAGAGAGAAAGAGAGAGAGAGAAAGAGAGAGAGAGAGAGGAGACAGAGAGGGACAGTGCTTACTTTATGCCAGGGCCATTGTGAAGTTTGGATTTACTCACAGGGCTACATTTGAGGGCCACATGAGTGGCCTACAGGTTCCCCAGCCCTGTGCCAGGCTCTCTGGTGACTCAAGGGTACAAGCCAACAAAACAATTCTAGGGGGCTTTAGAGTAGAGGAAGACAACACGCAAGACACCCTGGGAGGGGAGAGAAAAGGCAGCTTGTGAGGAGGTGGTAAGGATAGGAGAGCGAGTCACCTGGGAGTGAAGTAGGCATTGCTGGGCTAATCAGAGTGCCTAGCAATCGCTGGGCAGAAAAATGAAGAGATCTTTTTGTAATTGTGACCCAGCTGCTCTCCTGAAACTTCCTGGCTAGAGCTACGCACTGAAATCGTGATCCATCATCTGACCAAAGGTTTATATTCTACACCTGCCACTTAATACCTGTGTGGCCCTGGACGGGCTGCTTAGGCTCTCCATACCTCAGTTTCTTCATTTGTAAAATGAGTGGGAGAGACTAGATAGTCTCTGTGGTCCCCTGCAGCTCCAAGTCTACGATCTTCTTATACTAATGAGTCAGAGGAAGAAAGCTGTCTTCTCTCTGCCCTATCCCCAGTCTGTGTAAACCTGTCCCTCCCCCACCTAGGGAAGAAGGGAACAGGAGAGAAATAAGGCTCATTATAGATATTATCATTCAGTTCTTCATATTTTCAAAGAGCTTTATAATCACTAATTAGTTCTTGCCAGAGAATATGGAAATGCCACCTTGCTGGAATTCCACAGCTTTGAGGCCAGATTTCCAGCAGGTCTGTATCTCTCCTGCATGCAGATCAGCTGGCAGGAGGGGGAGTGGTGCTCTGCACACAGCCGCACACGAACCCAAGGCTGGCTGCTGGCTGCACATTGGAGAGCGTGGCTTTGAATCACGGCTGAAGCAGGTTCCGTAGGGATTGTGACCCTGGCTCTCCTCCCGGGGAACCATTCAGCCTCTGTGTTCCCGTTCATCCAGGTAAGCAAAGCAGAGAGACACACGAAAGGCCTCAGGTTGAATAGAAAATGATGAGGCAGAAGAACAAAATAGCTCCGTGGTTAGGAAAATGCTAACAGAGAAACACTGCCACCTTTCCTTCACAGTCTATTGGTCTAAAAAACGGACAATGGGACGGGGCCTTGGGACAGACAGGCTGGAAAGCAGAAGTGGGGAAGCCAGAAAAAAAGTTTATCTTGAATATATGTAGATATAGTGACCTCCAAATATTAAAAAACAAAACAAAACAGTCTAACCAACATTTATCCAGGATGCTTTGGGGATGTGTGTGTGTATACATACACACATATATATGTACACATGTATATACATACATACATATGCACACATAAACACAAAATATATGACTGAGGGGAGCAGGGAGTGAATAGGTTGGAACCCGTTATCCTGACATTTTAGGATCCAAACCTTCTCACCTCACTTTTTGGGGCTAACATCTCATCTCATTCTTTTTTTTTTTTTAATAGGTTCAATAGGTTATTTCAACCGTCTCCTAGTCTCCAGACAGGCTTGCATCCCCAGTGCATCCTGGATAAATGCTGCTTAACCCAGTGGTTCTCAACCTTCCTAATGCCACAATGCTTTAATATAGTTCCCCATGTTGTGGTGACGCCCAACCATAAAATTATTTTCATTGCTACTTCATAACTGTAATTTTGCTGCTGTTATGAATCGTAATGTAAATATCTGATATGTATTTAAATTGAACATAACCCAACAGGTTGAGAACTGCTGGCTTAACCTGTTTTTTATTTTTATTTTTAGTTCTTGGAAGTTACTATATGTTTTCCATCCTCCCTCAGAAAAGAGATGGAACAGCAACTGTCTTATTTATCCTAGATTGTGTCTATGTTGTTTTAATTTCACAAGACTTTAAAAATGACTGGAAAGTCAATGAAAGAAATAATAAAGAAGATGGAGGTACTCCTTGAGGCTGACTCATGTGTTTCTGGGTCACAATGTCCCAGACAAGGAGAGAATTCAGAGACAGTGAATGTTTCCTCTCCTTTGGAACTCTGTTCCATCCTTCGACCTTCCTGTTAATTGGAATAGGGAGGTACCACAGAGATAGGGAAAGCTGGTCTTATGGAAAGGCAAGACAGCACAGGTCAGATGCGTGGGACAAAGGTGCTGGGCACCACTCCCAGGCTCACAGAAACTTGGCTGAGACCCAGCTGGAGACTGTTCTTGAAATGTACCTAGTTAGAAAGAAATCAGTCATCTTAAATACAGAATGAGAGCATCATAGAATTTGATCTGGAAGGAATCTTAAAGTCCATCTCTTCATTTTACAGATGACGCTACTGAGACATTAAAAGGTTAAAAACCTGCTCAGTTCAGTATCTGGGGCAGAATTTGAACTCAGGTCTTCTTGACTCCTACTTGAGTGTTCTATCCTCTGTTGGCTGCACCACACCAACAGCACATACAGAACTCAGGCAACCAGGCTTCCCCACCCAGTTGCTCCAGCTTTGTGCTGGGACGTCACGGAAAGTACCCTGGGTTTGGAGTCAGGAGCCCTGCAGTCTGATCCCAGCTCGCCCTCTTACTAATCATGTATCTTTGGTTAAGTTATTTCCCCCTTCTCTGATCCTCTGCTTAGTCACTGTAAAATTGAAATAATAGTTATATTTGTCCTCACCACCTACATCACTGGGTTGTCATGAAGAAAACATTTTGTAAATATTAAAATGCTGTGTAAACGTGAGTTTCCATCACTTTAGCAGGGAGTGGGAAGATGAAGAAAGAGACAATCAAACCTCCTGGAAACAATAAGAAATTACAGGATGAACTAAGCCTTCACGAAACATAGCTGTAGGACCAGTGCATTTCAGTTCTATCCCAAAGACAAATTACCGGCTGCACTCTATTTCTACCAGCCATTTACTGGTGGGTCACCTACCAGAGCTGCTGCCCATCGCCAACTCACCAGTGTGCAAGAAAATGGATTAGGCCACCCCTCTATCTAATTTCTCAGAGCTCCAGCAGGAGAAGAATTCCTTTCATCACGGGGCCAACAAACAGCATCTGTTCATGATGTGAATTGAAGCCTGTGACAAGATCCCTTCTAGGGCTGGCCCAGGTCTGTAAAATGTAAGCTGGCACCGAGTCTGGGTGACTCAAAGGCATACTTCACACAGCTTCTGGAAATGATGATTTTTTAAAGCCTTGTCCCTTTGGGATAAGAGCTAACCCCTCCTCTTCCTTTTCATGCTGTATGCCAATATACCAAGGAGCTGGGATGTTTGAGGGTTAGGAAGCCCTGTGATGCAATTCCAAAGAGGGCTTTAAAAAGCTGTCAAATCCCAAATCCTGGTTTAGATTTCATACCACCGTCTCTTTACTCCCGTCCTCCTCATTCCTGGCTTCACCCCTGGCAAGGCTCTCCTGGCCAGACTGCTGCAGAATTGTTGACAGGGGTGTCCTAATAGTCCTACAATTTCCTTATTTTCTTTTCCCCAATCAAAACCAGGTTCCTATAGACCAGTGGTTCTCAACCTGTGGGTTGTGACCCCTTTGAGGGTTGAATGACCCTTTCACAGGGGTCACAGGAGTCACCTAAGACCATTGGAAAGTATTTCCAATAGTCTTAGGAACTGAGATACCACTCCTCTGTCTGTCTGTCTCCAAGTGGGTCCACCCACATGCAGACATGCCCACACACAAGTATTAAAGGGTTGCAACATTAGAAAGGTTGAGAACTACTGCTATAGACCCTAGTTACCCTCTTCTGGATCCCTGCTGTGTTCTCTCCTGCCCCAGACCCTCCTTTTGGTTCCCCTCATTGCTTCTCCCTTGCTCTGCAGTTGTAAACAGTGCTTTATTTTATGAATGCTGGTGAGGAATCAGACGGTCCTGTGAAGCTAGCAGTAGCTCAGACGTTTTGGCCGGTCCTGTTTTCTTGGCTCCAACATTCAGCAACTCAAATAGGAACATTTATTTATAGAGGAAAAAATACCCTTCAATGAAAGAGCAGGGCAGCTTGCCTTTGGATCTTAAAAATCTTTTGTGTTGTCTGAATCCTTTGTTCTCCCAGTCACCTGCCTTATATCCCAACACACATACCTGCCCCTCACTCCATAATTCTACTCATTTCAAATAGACTTAGAGAAAATTAGAGTGAGAGACTTTTTTTGTTGTTTTGTCATTTTTCAATTGTGCCCAATTCTTCCTGACCCCACTTGTGGTTTTCTTGGCAAAGATACTGGAGTGGTTTGCCATTTCCTTCTTCTGTTCATTTTACAGATGAGGAAACTGAGGCCAACAGAGTCAAGTGATTTACCCAGGGTGACACAGTTAGTAAGAGTCTGAGGCTGGATTTGAGCTCAAGAAGAAGAGTCTTCCTGACTCTAGACCTGACACTCTTATCAACTGTGCCTCCTAGGTGCTCAATATGGCACATTAGAGACCATTTAGTCCAAACCCCTTGTTTGACATAGGAGGAAATTGGAGCCAAGACAAATTAAGTGACTGGTTTTTTGTTTGTTTTGGTTTTCCTCAACTCATACTACTTGTTAGTGGCAAAGCAGGCACATGGGGTGTTCGGGGAAGACTAGCACCTCTGGTGTAAGGGCTGCTGAGCCCTTTCCATGGCTGCTCATCCACCTTTGGTGTCCACTAACTCTCAGCTGTGGCTCCAAGAAGTTGTAGCATGAGCTGTGGCCACATCCTGGAAAAAATCATCTCAGCAGAGAGGTTAAACTGTGTTGAGAGTAAGCTATGGACAGCCAACATGTCAGTGAGTTAGGGGGATGTCTACCCTAAGCACGTGAAGACTTCTCCAGGTGGAATGGGCCAATGAGAACAATTTGATCCAGTGGCCATGAAGATGACTGAAGCAGGAGCTGTGAAATGCTTAGAACTTGATCAGACACTGAAGATGCCAAGGTCACCTACTGCCTCCTGGGTCATCACCAGTCATCCTGACTTTTGTCCTGCCACTGGACTTCAATAACTCTGGAAGAGAGAGTGAGGCTGATGACTTTGTGCAACTCTGCCTCACTAAAATCCAATTCATGGGCAAGTCGAGACATCACCCCATGGTGTCATTGGTTCTCCTGGAAACAAGGGATGAACAACATGGCAAACCTAAGACCAGTCAAATCCTGACTACCAGGGAAGTCTCTTTCTGCTCCATAACTTTGTTCCTCAATTGACTGAATTGAAATTTGAAAGGGAAAAGAAAAGGAGTATGGGAAAAATTGAGAAGAAAGATAAGAAAACAAGAAAAGTTAGGGAGAAAATCCAAGTGGAAGGGACTGATCTGGGGTATAGAATACCAGACCAAAACTGAGGGTATAGAATTAAAGCTGCTCCCTATCTCAACCATCATTGGTGTTTAAATCAGAGAGGCTCTGAGATGTTAGCTATTGTGACTTTTTTTTAATAAGCACAATATTTCTCCCATCTCTTCTCTTCTTTCCACTCCCATGGGTACCACCTAGTTCAAGTACTCGTCACTTCCTCCCCAGGGCTACCGAGTTCACCTCCCTTGCTTCCAGCCTCTCCCTCTCTGGAATCCATCCTCCACCCAGTAGCCAAAATAATCAACTTGAGACTGACTGTAGTACCAGTCTTCTGCTCAAAAACTTTCAGTGACTCCCTAAGGCCTTTAAGACAAAGACAAATTAAAGATTCCTGAGCCTGGCATTTAAAATCCACCACAATCTAGCTTCTACCTACCTTCCCAGACTAATTTGACTACTACTTTCATTACAAATTCTATTTTCCAGTAAAACTGAACTATGAATCATTCCCCAAACTCGATATTCCCTCTTTTACTTTTGTGTATTTGTGCAATATATAGTCCCATTCCAGGTATAAAAGTCCCTTTTTGATTTCATGTATTTCAATTTTGCTCATTGAAAGGAACAAAGACAAATATGAAACTTACACATTTTAAAAAAATACTAAGAAAAAACCCGCAGAGTCAAGGACCTTAGGGAAAATAGATAAATATGGTAAAATTGTCTTGTTTTTCAACACTCAATTGAATGTAACTGACAAAGGAACTTTGGAATTAACAACTGGGAAACCAAGGAATCTCAATTTGTTTTGTGATGTTTGGGTGAAAGTAACTTGCTTGATTATGGCTTAGCCAGCAGAAATGAGAATTTGGTTGATCACCATGAAGTGAGTTCCCTCACTGCTTTGCACCAGGAAGGGGGTCTACGAAAATGTTCCAGAGCTCAGTGGAAAAAAAGAATTTATTTTTCTCTGTGATATTTATTAACTGTTGTCTCCTTGATGATAGAGAGTATTTACTTCTCACTTTGCCCTGGCATTTGCTGCTTGGGAAGTGGAAAGTCCTCAGTATCCAACCAGGGGAGCCAAAAAAGAAAGCCCAGGATAAGGTATCTGCCATTGACACAGTTTCCTGGTCACCTGAGGGTGAAAACAACTGAACCTTTCCCTAAGACTTCGGACTACAGACCTGTAGCATGACTAGTCAGCAGCAGCATAAGTGAAACTGTGTTCTACTTAATCAATAGTGTCTTCAAAGAAAATCTCTTCCTTTCTCTGAAAGTTCTTCTTTTAGTATGGCTAAGTAAGCCTCCTTTTGTGAAAGGTTAAAAAGATTTGTTTTATTCCAATTATGAACCTGAGGTACCTGACCGGTATGGTCAACCTTGGCCTCTGACATACGGCATCCACTCTGCCCCTGCATGGTGGGTGGGGTGGCAAGGGGAAGTAGAGTCAGGCTGTAGCAATGGTGGAGCCTGCAACACTATTCCTTTCCTGAAATAAGGTGAGTAGTGGCATTGCAATAGCCCCCATCACCATGGCAATACTTGTCCTCAGAAGGAAGAATTAGACTCTGAGATAAGAGGTCCATCCAAGAATGGGGGGCAGAGCCAATCCCCAGAAGCAACACCCTGGGAAGCCCTGATGTTCCCAGTGCTGACCATCCTTCTTACTGTTCAGTTGTTTTTAGTCATGTCTGATTCTTAGTGACCCTGTTTAGTGTTTTCTTGGCAAAAATACTGAAGTGGTTTGCCATTTCCTCCTCCAGCTCATTTTACAGATGAGGAAACTGAGGCAAATAAGGTTAAGTGACTTGCCCAGGGTCATACAACTAATAAGTACCTGAGATGGGATTTGAACTCAGGTCTTCCTGACTCCAGGCCCAGCAGTCTTTCCACTTCACTACCTAGCTGCCCATTCCTCTCATTATCACTCCTTATTGGGAGACTCATTGGGAACTTAGAACATTTGGTATCGTTCACTACATGGGGCTGGATCATTTAGATCTGGGATTCAGTGTTTCTAAAGGGAAAATGCGAAACCTTGGATTTTGTTCTTTTCTTATGGGTGATTCTCTTTTTGTTTTGTTTTGTTTGGGTTTTGCTCTCTCTGCATTTTTAGTTTTTTCTTTTCCTCTAGTGTTGCCTGTGTCAGGCTTCTTGACCCTCTGAGGTCAGAGTTGTCCAGACAGTCCCATAGCCTTTAAGTGGTAGAAGGTCCTCTAGAAAACCTTCAGGACCTTGCCACCTGGGGGACAAGAAAGAGGGAACCACACTCCAGAAAGTTCATGCTAGTTTTTTATTAAAAAGTACCAAAACCGTTCTCAAAATTTTACTATTTTAGAGGACTAAGACTTATGTCACCAATGAAGCTTTTCTGGTCATTTGTGTATTTAAAGACAGGACATGAGAAACTAAATCTCTTCTTTCAGGTTTCAGGTTTCATACAAGGAGCAGGAACATCAGCAGCACAAAAAAAGAAGCAGTACTCAGCTGAACCAATAATGTCCTCAATGACTATCAATGCTCTGAATGCTCTCCTCCTGCTAGAGCTGAGTAAACTTCCCTTTGCTAACTGTTAGATATGAAACTATGAAAGTCTCATTTCATTCCGGTTCTGAACCTGAGGCCCCAGACCACCCTGGTCAAGCATGGGTCAGACTGATCAGCCATGACCCACAACAGTGTCCAATGTTTATCAGTTAAAAGTTATGTTATAATTATCCTTTCTCTGCCCTCTGATTAGTGACTATTTTCATGAAGAGTTAACGGGGTCAGCTAGCTGATTTGTTAAACAAGAAGCACACCAGTTGGGACCCAGGAGCTAGCCAGAGCAGTAGCAGAAGAGCAGGCATGCATAGGAGTCATCCTAGATCTTTGAAAGAGCTATTTGTATCAGCTGCCGCCCTTTGGTGGAGTGCCCCATCCTATCTGCATGAGTGTATTTTGGGTGAGGGACTAAGAGAGGAGCAGAGTCACACCGAGTATCCTGGAAGCCTTTTCTCTTTGCTACTGTCTTTTGGAATCTTTATCTTCCTTCCAGACTCTGCTCAGGAGCAATCTTCTACAGGAAGGTTATGCTAATTTCCCCTTACCTCCCATTCCTTAGCCTGCCTCTAATTGCCTTGTCCTTCCTCAATTTTCCTTGGGTAGCATATAACCTCTTATTCACTTTCCTATAGTCCATTAAAATACAACTACTACTCAGGGTGCTAGGGGTACCCATGACGGGGTTGGTTATCTCTTCTCTAATACCATCAGCTTAAGCTAGACCAATTGTATTAGATGTCAGTTAGCAACCAGAAACCCAGATTTACTTGACTCCTTAACAAGTATGGTTATCCTTCTGCATCTCTACCTTCCCCATCAAGGGTCAGAGTAAGAAATTAAATGGGAATTTGGGGGGAGTCTTGTGGAAACCGCAGACAATAATGAAAATCAACAGACAACACAGAAATGCGAAAAATATATGTATAGTATTGTATAATATCAGTATATTTTATCTTTTAATGCCATAATAATTCAGACTTCTCTGGTACAAAGGGAGGGTCAAAAAACTTTATGCAGATTTTCTGGATTGCAGGGGAATGTCTCTAACTCCCATGATGTGGAAGGAATAACTGTACTTAAGCTTTTACAAAGGGATATCACTTAGAAGATATAAGAAGAACAAAAATCCAAACATTTCTCTCCAACACCTCGGAGACACTCTTCTCCCAATCCCACCTGAGCCTCTGGAGAGAGTAGGTGTTTATATTATGTTGGTCCCACCAAGTTAACACCTGGACACAGAATTGCTGCCAAATGAGTCCTCATCTCAGATATACTGGACTGACTAGGTCTTGACAGTCACTACCTGATCTTCAGAATATTGGTGCTGAGCTGGCCCCAAATTTTGTTTAATGCGATGGTAGGATATCATTCTCCCTTGACCTAAAAGGGGAAAGAACAGTTGTTAAGGCAAGAAAAGTAACTGGCCTTGGATTGACAGGGCCACATGGCAATGTCAGTGGGGACGGCCCAAAGCTTCTCTAATTATAGCATTGTCTGTGTCATCAGAGAAACAAAGCCAAAAGACAACTCCCATTCCAGTTACACAGATTGTCAAAAAGGCTTCTCCTAACCGTGTGGCAAGCAGACCGAAACCACTTACAGACTGCCTACACACGCTCTGATATCTCTTTGGGAAATGTACTGTGCGTCATCAGGACTCTCCCAGAAGCAACCTCCCCATCTCTCCATGAGGGGGAGATACCATCAGAGGCTCTCTGAAAGTGCTCTATCTGTGTGTGACTACAGTTTTCTTCCATATCATAGGGGTTAGTGATCTGGCAAATCTACCTAAAATGTTTTGGCCCTCCCTTCCTGCCAGAGAAGGAATCTGAATTAGATAAAATATGTTGATATTATACAATACATATATTTTATGCATTTCAGAGTTTCTAAACTTTTTCTGTGTTGCTGGCCTTCCTGTATAGTCTATGGCTTCCACAAAACTCCCCCAAAATTCCTACTTAATTTCTTTTGCCAACCCATGATATATTGGAACCATGATGGGGAAAGTTGACATGGAAGGGATAATTGTATATCGTATGCCCCTAGTAGAAGGTAAGCTCCTTTAGGGGAGGGACTATTTGTCTCTGTGTTTCTGTCTCCAGTAACTAGAACAGCTCCTGGAACATAGTGGGAACTTTACATGTTGGTGTTTTTTCTTCAAAGTGCCAGAGTGGGACCTGGCACTCCAGTTTTACTGTTAAAACTCTGATTAACATGTCCTTTTCCAGCTCTCTAGACTAGCAGAATTTGTAGCCACGATGACTAGTTACTCATTTACATGCACAGTAGGAGCAAAAGCTGAGAAGAGATTGGAAAATAAAATGTGTTGTTGTTGTGTTTGTCCTTTGTTTTTAAAGAGGACCATGGCACCAGGGAAATGATGACATGACTTGCAGTTGACTTTGATTTGAGTCAGGGAGAGCTGTGCAAGGTCACCAGCCTCACTTTCTCCTTCAGAGCCATCTGGATCCAGTGACCTGATATTCTCAGGATGACTGGAGACGACCCAGCATGCAATGGTAGACCCTGGCCCTTTTAGGCTAAGGCTTTTTCAGGTACTCACTTAGAGTGAGGTAACACCCATTCATTGAATAGACCTCTTTAAGATGTGAGTCAAGGGATGTCAATAAACATTTATTAAGTGACTACTGGCACTATGCTAAGCACTGGGGATACAAAGAAAGGCAAAAGGCAGTCCCTATCCTCATGGAGTTTATGGCCTTATGGGGAGACAAGTATATGCAAACAAGTAAATATTCAGAATAAAAAGGAAATAATCAATAGAGAGAGGGAACTGAAATTAAGGGGGATTTGGAAAGGCTTACTGTAGAAGGTGGGACTTGTAAAATGTATTTTTATTATATATAAATATAATTTTTCCCCAATTTCATGTTAAAATAATTTTTAACATTTTTTTAAATTTAAAGTTTTAAGTTCCCAATTCTACCTTCCTCTATCCCCTCCCTGAGACAGTATGACCCACATAATACCCACAGTAAGCATATAAGTAAATATGTATATAGTAAACAAGCATATACACATGCATATGCTGAGCCATCTGAACTATAGACTCAAGGAGAATCTTATTTAGCATCTGCAAGTACTTATTTAGCTGCTGATCAACTTAGATGTAGGTTATACCTGGGCAATCATGTAAAGCATTTCCATATTAATCATTTTGTACAAGAAGATTTGAATAAAAGAAAAAGAAAGTAAAAATCAGCATGCTTCAGTCCATATTCAAACAATATCAGTTCTTTCTCTGGAGGCAGAAGGTATACTTTATCATGAGTCCTTTGGGATTGTTTTAGAATTCAGCGGTTCTCAACCTATGGGTTATGTTCAATTTAAATACATCCTGCATATCAGATATTTACATTATGATTCATAATAGCAGCAAAATTACAGTTATGAAGTAGCGATAAAAATAATTTTATGATTGGGGGTCACCACAACATGAAGAACTGTATTAAAGGATTGCGGCATTAGGAAGGTTGAGAACCACTGTTTTAGATCATCATATTGCTGAGAATAGCTAAATCATTCATAATTCTTCATTGTACAAGTTGTTGTTACTGTGAACAATGTTCTCCTGGTTCTGCTCAGTTCACTCAGCATCAGTTCATGTAAGTCTTTCCAGGCTTTTCTGAAATGATCCTGTTTGTCATTTCTTATAGCACAATAGTATTCCATTACATTCATAAACCACAACTTATTCAGCCCTTCCTCAATTGAAAGGCATCCCTTCAATTTCCAGTTTAGTAACTACAAAAAGAGCCCCTATAAATATTATGGTACAAATAGGTCCTTTCCCTTTGGGATATAGATCTAGCAGTGGTAGAAGGTGGGATTTTGCCTGGGACTTGAAGGAAGCCAGAGGTGGCAGGAGGTGGAGATGAGGAGAGAGAACATTCTAGTCCTGGGGGACAGCCAGTGAAAATGACAGGAGGTGAGAGATGGAGTTTCCTATTTGAGTCAGCAGCAAGGAGGCCAGTCATTGGACCACAGAAGTCCCCCCAAATATACACAAAACGAAGTACTGAGCAGAGGAGAAATTCACTCTAGCCCAGGCCTACTCAAGAAATAGACCTAGCAATAAAGAAAGTCCAAAGGGCTACAGCAGAGGGGTAGGACCATAGGATCTGAGAGAGAAAGCATTGAGAGGGTGGATATCTAGTCCACCCCCTCATTTTACAGGTGGGGAATTTGAGGCCTAGAGAAATGAGATGACCTGCCTAAGGTTTAAGTGACAGAGCAGTGATTTTAATTCCAAGTGCTCTGACTCCAGAGCCAGTCTGTTTTTCCATTGTACCATGTCAAAAAAAAAAAAAAAAAACCAACCCACATTGATCTGGCAGTGCAGAAGGAGCATATGGTAGAACTCAGTTTCCCCTGCCTCCATTCTTACTATCTCACGTCAACACCAGGGTTTCATCAGTGACAAACCAGTCCAGACCAGGAGTGACGGACCTACCAGGGTGGTGCAGGCAGTCAGGGACCATCTTAATAAGTGGGACTGGAGGGATTTGAAACAGGTGAGGTAGAGATTTGGCAACAGAAAGGCAGAGGGCCAGCATCATCTGAGAGGTCTGGCAGCAACTGCAGGAACCTGGCTATGGGTGGAGCTCAGGAGAAGAGGCAAGTTAGGATTCTAGCCATAGAGGAAAGAAAGAAACCAAGACAGATTCAATCAATGAACATTTATAAAGTGCCTACTGGGTGCCAGGGACTACACACTGTAGGGTACAAAAAGAAGCAAAAGACAATCCCTGCCTTCAAGGAATTTACAGTCTAAGGGTGAGATGGAGGGCAGCCATATGATAAAAAAAGCAAATACATATAAAGAAGCTGCACACAGGATAAATAGGAAAAAATCAACAGAGAAAGCCCTGGAATTCAGGTGTGAAAGGGCTAGGGATTTAGTTACAAGAAACAAAGTAGGAATGCATTGACTGGAACCAAAGGAGATGGTCCAAGGGAGGGCAGCAAGTCAGGCTGAAATGATCAATCAATAAAGTATTTATTAAGCACCTACTGTAAGCACGGAGTAATATGTTAGGAGTCAGGGATGCAAAGATAAAAATGAATATGTCTCTGTTCTTAAGGAGCTGAAATTTAGGGGGAAGTAGTACGTGAACATGCCCATAAATAAGTAAATATGTATATAGTAAACAAGTGTATACACATGCAAATGCTGAGCCAACTGAACTACAGAAGCAAGGGCAGGAGGGGGAGCAAGTATTTATTTAGCATCTACAATGCATCAGCCATTGTGCTAAACACTTGACAAATATTATCTAATTTGATCCTCACAACAAACCTGTGAGGTAGATGCTAGAATCATCATTCCCATTTTACAGATGAGAAAATTGAGGCAGACAGTGATTAATTGACTTGCCCAGGGTCACACAGCAAGTAATCATTTCATTTTTGAGCAGATGTCTTCTTGACTACAGACCCAGCCCCCTCTCTGCTGTACTGCCTAGCTGCCACTAAGGAATTTTATTCACTTACTTAAGAGGTAAGATAAGTTCTAGGACTTGAGGTGGGGTTAAGTTGACAGGTGAGGGTTCCATGGCCACATCTTCAGCCCACAGTGATTGTGAAGGGGCAGGCAAGAACACTTTGCAGCCTTGGTTTCAGAAATGCATCTTATCTCCTGTACTCCTCAGCCACACATACTGTGGCTAGTCTTGAATATAACAAAATCTAATTTACTACAAGAATAGTTTTACAAACCGCATATGGAAGCAATCATGTGCACAGCTTAGGAAATGTCTAAGATTTCCTTCTATTTCAGATGAGCATTGCTTTGGAGCAAGAATGGACCTCAAAGGCCACCAAGCACAACCACTCATTTTACAAATGAAGAAACTGAGGTTAAGGGGTTGAATGACTTGCTCGGGATCACACAGCTGGTAAATGTATGAAGAAGGATTTGAACTCAGGTCTTCTTGATTCTATCCATTATTTCACTAGCTCTCTCTAGCCTCTGGGTTGCTAAATGGTAAATTTAATACATGCTTGTTTATTGGTTAATTAAAGCCTTCCCTACCTTCCTTTTAAAATTTTCTGTGGACACTTTGTCTGGGTCTCCTTTATGCACATATTATTACATCCTACCTAGACATCCTCTAGGGAAGCAGCCTTTCCTGATGTCATGGTCCTCTTTGAGAATGAAGGACAAACCACAATTGCCCATGAAGAACTGGAAAGGAAAGTTCTCTCTACCAAAGTTCTTGGTATTGTCAAAGGGTTCAATATCTGAAATGTTTATTTTATCCATGGAAATTTTTTTCAAAAATTATTTTTAAAAATTATATATATTTTAATTATTTAAAATAAAATAATGATGAATATTAAATAAATTATTTAAAATAAAATAATAATTAAAAAAATTTTTAAAGACACATCACCAACTGCTTTGCTCTTTCACCCTAAGGACTATGAGACTTTTGCACTTCACTCACAGCTGATATCTCTCACTCTATGTTCTTCCCCTCCCCATTATTCCTTGAGAGTAGGCACTTGCCTCCGTCTTTCTGTTTTTACCCTTAATTTTTATCACAATGCTTTCTTTGCACATAGTAAGCTCTTAATAAATGTTCATTCATGTATTCATTCATATGTCTTCTCATACCTATTTGTGTCCATTGTAAGACTATAAGCTGATGAGGGCAGGGAATGTGGCACATTTCACTTTTTATCGCCTGCTCCTAAAACAGTATCTTGCATTCAATAATTGCTTATTAATTCTTTATTGAATTACACAGTCTTGAGTTATGGGAATTATTGGGCGAAGGGGGAGGGGTGAGAATGAAATTGTTGTTTCTTTAACGGTTTTTTTCCTTGCATAGCTATTTTTTGGCACACAAACTGTCTGATAGCAGTCTATTCCCAGAAGTTCAGTTAAAATGAATCTTTTCATCCATCCTCCTTCCTCCCCCACCATGCTTTTTGCTTTCAGCCATGCAGCTGAAGAGCTTTGGAATTTTCCAAGTGTGACAGGCAAAACAGAGATGAGATCCAAGGAACCTGCCTCCAAATTTGGCCCTGTCCCCACACACTCTGGCACCAGAACTCCACCCCGCCTCTTCCTGTACTCCTACCCTCTTCCCACCCTTCTCCTGCCCAGGAGAGAGGCAGGCGCACACAGCTCGAAATGCCGGAAAGCATGATTTTTTTTCCCCTTCTCTAGGAGTGGAGCTGTCTCACCAGGCTGAAGGAAGATCCCATAAACAAACATTCGCACATGTAGACGCTGAGTTTTGCCAAATTATGCAAAACATTCTTCTTGATTTTTATCTTGCTAATCAGCTCTCAGGCTGATTAGTCACAGACTGGGACTCACCTGGGGAATTCTGTCTCTGGCTTTCACTTCTGGCAGAGCAGCTCTGTTTTCCTTGTGGCAGCTGCCCAGTGAGGGGAGGAGAGGAGAAGGCCCAGTATCCAAGGGAGAAGGTTAAGCCTGGCAGCATTGGCTCCAGGCCTCTCCAGAATCTCCAAGGGAAATCTCTCTGGGCTTCAACACTAAAATAATGTGAACTTTCCCTCCCTTCCCAGCTTAGAGGAATGACAGCAGGAAGTCATAGAATCTAAGATGTTCTATGGTTCCTGGAAAGAAATCATAGTCAAAGGCCATTTAGTCAAAGCTGAGTTTGGCCAATGACACCCCTGACCAGGAGGCATCCACCACCTGGGAAGGCAGCAGAGTCCAATTCCAGATAATTCTGGTTGGGGGAAGCTTTCCTTTGTATTCAGTTCTAGTCTGCTTCTCTACAATTTCCACTCATCGTTCCCAGTTGGGGAGCTTCTGATAGGCCTTAAAAAGAAGTTTTCCTTCCCATGCACTGCTTCCTACAAGTCTTCTCCTGGTTAGCCTAAACATCTGCAGCTCTATCAACTAATCTTCTGGTGGCAGTCCCTTGCCCTTTCATCACCTTGGTCCCCTGCTCCGGTATAGGTTTATATCCTTCCAAAAACAGGAGGAGGCAAGCAAGATGTGTAAGGAAGGGCCTAGTCTCAAGACCAGCTGGTATAAGGCAAAAGAACTAGGACCCAAGAAATTAAGATTTTAGATTTGAGTCATTTACTTAGCCCCTGTAGAACATAGTTTCTTCATCTGTAAAAGTAGGGGACTGGATTTTTTGTTCTTAAGTCATTTTTTTCAGTCCTGCCTGAATCTCCATGGGTTTCCTTTTGGGAGATTTCTAAGGAAAATACTGAAGTGATTTGCCATTTCCTTCTCTATCTCATTTTACAGATGAGGAACCTGAGGGGAACAAGGTTAAATGACTTGCTCAGGGTCACATGGCTAGGTCAGATTTGAATTCAGGTCTTCTTGACTCCAGGTCCAGTGCTCTGTCTGCTATATCACCCTCACTTCCTCTGTTGTATGTGTGTGTATACACATACACATACATACATACATACATACATGTGGACTTGCTGGATAGGGGAGTAAGAGAAATTAGAAATATTGGGCTCAAGCAATAGAATACCAAATGTGTAATTGATAAAACTTGTCTGATTTCCAAATTAAATGGAAACCTGCCAGAGATGTCAGTGAGATCCTTTATCCCAGCTGTGTTTCTAAACCCAAAACCTTTCAATTATTATGCTAAGATTTCATTTTTGCTGCTGTCTCACTGGGTTGCTGTGAGGCAAGCATTTTGTAAACCTTAACACTCTATATAAATATTAGGGAATAATGGTGGTGACGGTAGTAGTAGTAGTAGTAGTAGTAGTAGTAGTAGTAGTAGTAGTAGTAGTAGTAGAAGGATCCTCAAGAAGGGGAAGTGAATGCAAGGGTAGTATCCTGCAGCTGTGGGATGCTATTTCAAGAATGCCTTTTTTAAAGAACAAAAATATTTATAGCAACTCTTTTTGTGGTGGCAAAGAATTGGAAATTGAGGGTATGTTTGTTGGTTGGAGAATGGTTGAACAAGTTGTGGTATATGAATGTAAGGGAATACTTTTGTACTATAAGAAATGACAAGTAGCCAGATTTCAGAAGAACCTAGAAAGAATTACATGAACTGATGCTGAGTGAAATGAGCAGAACCAGAAGAACATTGTACACAGTAACAGCAACATCGTAATAATCTAAGACAATTCCAAAAACTCATGATGGAAATGCTATCTATTTCAAGAAACAATTATGAAGTCTCAATGCAATAGATGCATACTATTTTCTCTTTTTCCCCCTTTCTTGTGGTTTTCCCCTTTTAATTCTGATTCTTCTTTCACATGACTAATGTGAAATATGATTGTACATGTATATCCTATATCAGATTGCTTGCTGTGTTGGGGAGGGAGGAAGGGAGGAAGCAAAAGAGAAAAACAATTAGGACTCAACATTTTATAAAATTAAATGTTGAAAACTATCTTTACATGTAATTGGAAAAAATAAAATGCTCTTGGGCAGGGGGGGAGGAAGAAAGTGAATACCCCCATGAAGGACAGGTGTCACTTTTAGCCAGTTGTTCTCAAAGTGGGGTCCAGGAACTTCATGGGACCCCCCAAGAATCTCTCAGGGGGTCTTTGAGGTCAAAAGTATTTTCAGAATAAATACTAAAATGTTTCAATTTCTAATATAAAAATATCCATTGACATCGATGGATATGCTAGTAAATGTCTAATAATCAGCTCTTCAGGAAAAAAATGTACACACAACACACTTTTAAGTTTAATTTTCATTATTAATTTTCTCCATCACTCTCTTAAGACTTCAAAAAAATCAAGCTCTGATTTCTAGCGTTTACCAATTCTAAGGTATATGAATGCTCGTACTAAAAATTTAGTATTTTGCTCTCAATGGGCTCCTGCACACCCAGGATATCAATTAATATTTGTTATTTATATTATAGCCCACACTTTAAAAGGTCTTGGGGGGGGTTCCTCAATAATTTTTAAGAGTATGAAGGAGTCTTGAGACCAAAAAGTTTGGGAAATGAACTGTTTTTACATGTAATTAGGGAAAATAAGATACTCAAATTAATTTTTAAAAAAGAAACAAACTCTTTAACAGTAGCTGCTTTGTCAGTTCACACTTTCATTATCTGTTAACACCTCAGCAGAGGCTTATGGGGTACCCACCAGAGAGTACTAGAACTTCTGCTGTGAGGGCTTGCCAAGTCCTTTTCTGGGCTGCTCATCCACCTTTGATATCCACCAAACTCTCACCTGTGGCTCCACGAAGCTGTAGCATGCACAGAGGCATCTCAGCAGACTGGCTAAACCAGTCTGGTTTTGGGGCCTCAAACCTGTCAGTAAATTAGGGGGATGTCTATCCCAAGCATGGGGATATTTCCCTCAATGGGATGGTTTTTCTAAGGCAGCTGAAGCAAGTTCTGTGGAGCACTTAGAGCTTGGTCAGACGTGAAAGACACCAAGGTCATCCACTGCATCCTGGGTCATCACTGGTTGTCCCAACTTTAGTCCTGCTACTGGACTTTAATGGCTGGAAAAGAGAGTGAGGCTGATAAATTTGTGCAATTTTGCCTCTCTTAAATCCAAATCACACAGGAGTCAAGATATCACCCATCACCTTGTGATGTCATTGGTCCTCTTTGACAGTGAAGGACAAACGACAACAGCTTAGTTGATTGAGTCAGCTGAGGAACAACAATTCAGATATTGTAGATTGGTGGTAGAAAGGGAGGACAGGAGTGGTCTGCTTTTTTTTCTTTTTCATTACCTAGCGATTTATTTTGACTGTTTTGAAGTACCTTAATTTCTACCTTTAGAATTAAAATTATGATGAATTCTAAATTGTTACTGCTACTATTATTGCTGTGGCTTATTGTCTAAGGTAACTGCAAGAGCAACCCCTGTTTTGGGAGTCTCCTTTACTGAGGAGAAGAAAGATATTAAGTATTATTGATACTTACACATATTTTAAAATTTTAATATATTTTATTTTTTCCCAACTACCTGTTAAAACAATTTCTTAGCATTTGTTTTCTTTTAAAGTTTTGAGTTCCAAATTCTATCTCTCCATCCCACCCCTCCTCCTTCCCTAAGAAAGTAAGCAATCAGAGATATAGGTTATATATCTAAATATCTAATACACACATATATGCAATCAAGTAAAACATTTCCATTTTGTGCAAAAAGACTCAAATAAAAGAAAAACAAGGAAAGAAAGTGAAAAATAGCATGCTTCACCCTATATTTGGACAAGATCAGTTCTTTCTCTGGAGGTGGATAGTATGCTATTATTATATTATTATTATATATTACATATAATATATATTATATATTTTTATATATTATATTATTTATATTATATATTATAATATATAATTATATATTATTATTATATAGTATATATATTATTATATATTATAAATTATAATATTATATTAGGCCTTTGGGATTGTCTTGGATCATTGTATTGCTGAGAATAGCTAAGTCATTCACAGTTCTTCATCAAACAATATTGCCATTACTACGTACAATGTTCTCTTGGTTCTACTCACTTCACTTTGTATCAGTCCATGTAACTGTTTCCAGGTTTTTCTGAAACCATCCTGCATATCATTTCTTATAGCACAATAATGTTCCATCAAAATCATATACCACAGCTTGTTTAGCCTTTTTCCAATTGATGGGCATATTATATGTGTTATAATCCTTGATTGCATATTGAGTTAGTGGTTTTCTTTGAAGCACTGCCTCTAGTAGCTTCATAATTTTCTTCTCAAAAGTGAAATAAGTTTTTTTTCTTCTTTTTAACTTTTGCAAAAGGTCGTCCTGCTCTCCTTCTTCCTCCTCCCTCCCCCCAATACAACAGTAACTCCAGTCTAGGTCATTCTTACAATATTTATTAGAGTATGCGCCTGCCTTCTTTAGACTTAAGAGATCTGAAGGTCTTAAGGAACAATGAAAGAGACAATGAAAGTAGGCAAAGGAAAGGCCTCTCAGGTATAAATGAATCATTTTCTACCTTTTAAAGAATCTGTGTACTCTCTCTACTAAAGAAGCTGAGTAACATTTTTGCAAATGGGAAAAGCCAAGAAAGACAGTCAGTAGAGACCACAAATTTACCCAAAGAACATCCTCTGATTTAGACCAACAAGAGGCTCTTAGACAACTGGGAAACTGAACACCCGGAGCTATTGGATGATTCCTGGTGTGGACACGGGCTCTGTCATGACTACCCTCTATGTTAGAACTTCCCTTTCTTGCAGAGGAGGAGGCCAATGGAGACCAGCCAATTAGAAGGCTTCTGAAGCCCAAAGCTGCTTGACATACCAGTGATCCTTTGCTAGTGAACTCTAGCTGAATTTGGAGATGCCTGTCACTGCCAGAAACCACAGGACCAGCCTTGATCAGCTCAAGGGCAACCTTGAGCAGAAGCTGCAGACTCAAGGCCTTGCTCAGGATTTTCTAAACATCCTGCTGCCTGGCTTATTTTGTCTTCAGATGTCTTCTTCCTTATCACGCCTGAAAGCCTTTAGAAACTGTAATATCTCACCCTTTTCCCTTTGAGCAGCTGAAGAACTCTTTCTCCTTCTCTGCTCCCCTTTAGGATCTTTTCTCTCCTCCAAGTCTTTTTTCTCAGACAATAAATGCTTTTAATCAGTGATTGGACCCTGTTCCATTTCAGGTTCCTTTATGAGCTTGGGGACTATTTGTCTGAATATGGCCTAACCTGTGAATGAAGCCCTAAACCAGTAAGAATTGTTGAAAGAAGAAGCTATATACCTCTACCTCCTGACTGCCTGAGAGAAGACAAATCTAGACTTCTGCTAATTGTTGGCTGAGGTTTCTTCTTCCCTTTCTGGAAGAACACAGTAGCTCCTCAGCTGAGCCTGTGGCTAGAGGCAGAGACCAGAGCAACCCAAATACAGGGATTCTGGCAGACTGAATGAACATCCATTACAGAGATGTGTTGGGGAATTCATCCTAAGATTCTCTTGGAGAGTAATTTCTTCTACCTTGGTCCATTTGACTGGAAGTCAATAAATCTATAGACAAGGCCAGAAGATTAAAAAAAAATTCATTAGTGTCAGCTGATGGGAACTTGCCAGGTGGCTAGCTTCTCCAAAGAGCAAGGGGAGAGACACATACATAGATGGTTTTACGCAATCTGAGGGCAACATTACAGGACAAAAGGAGCCTGTCTAATGAGATGACCCAGTCACTTTCCCAGTTTGGAAGGTTGAGTAATTGGGACAAAATGCTGAGAGATTTATGAGGGAGACTGCCTTAACCTTGGGTTTGTTGCTTAACTTTGTGGTCTAAAGAGTGGGCAAAGATCAACTCTATTTGGTCAGGCATGTTTCCTTACAGTTAATCTCATCAGACTCTCTCAGTGGGGCAAGAAGTATAGGAAGTCTTTAGTCAATCATATCAGAATATCCAAGCTGGAACAGAAGGTCTCCTTCATGATAGAATCAGTGAGTTTATTCTGCAGTTGAATAAAATCCAGACTGAGGGTAGACAATTCTATAGCTCCTTTTCCAGGGCAGCTAAGTGGCACAGTGTATAGAGCAAAGGGGCAAACTGTAAGACAAATAAACACAGTACACAGGATGGCTGCTAGCACAGGTTCACTCTTGATCTGGTCAGACAGAAAAGATACTAAGAAGGGGTTAATGATCTTATTTTATTCTAATCTAGTTTTCTCAGAAGAGGATTGCTGATAATGGGAGCACAACTCCTACAACATTCCCTAATCATCCTTCTCACAGGACTGGTGAGAAGGGAGGGCAACTAACCCTACTTTTGATGAGTCAATCAAGACAGCACAACTTGTACATTCCCTTAAATCCCCTCAAGCTGCAATGGGGGACAGTTGAGGTAAACACAGATTCCCTGAAGCCTTGATGGGGACCAATCAAGGCGCACAGCATTCCAGCTTGTTCATTCAAGCCTCAGGTTGCCCATCCCTTGACCAGTACCCACCTATTTTATAGGGCAACAGCATTTAATGCTTTAAAAAGTATTAGAAGCTAAACATTGGGAAATGGGAAGGAGAATCTGAGCACCATTCTGCCCCTCAGAATTAGCCTCCATGCTCCTAGGACAAAGATGGAATAAAGGAACACTGAAAAAATAAACAATAGAGAACCAAAGAATCCCTTCATTTCAGATCATAGATCAAGAATTAAGAGGGAACTTAGAAGCCATCTAGGGCAACCCACTCATTTTACAGATGAGGAAACTGAGGTCATGGCATGGGAAATGATTTGCCCAATGTCACAGAAGTCGTAAGAATCAAAGGCAGGATTTAAGACCTGCGTCTCTAACCCTTTCCATGGTCCTTTGCTGAAGCTTTGCTTCAGTTAACTGGTCATATCATACCTATTATTCCATGTTCATGCCACCTTTGGCACACATGCCTTACACTGCTAGACTCTGTCCTGCACTCTCTTGGATACTGTTTGGGACAGGATTTTGGGAGAGAAGTCACTGGGTAAAATGCAAATGATTTTTCTCTACCCTGTTTATTATTGCTCAGGTTTTCCAGTGCCTTGGGCAGTCGAATATACAGAAGTGGGGCCAACAGAGAAAAACAAAGTGGGACCTTCTCTGGTACTCAATGGAATTATGAACTCACAGGGTTGCTCTCAGCTGGGCAGTCAGAAATAACCTCTGTAGGCAGAGTTGTGCCTGGGGGACATTGGGGCCAGGACTTTATTCCGGAGATTTCTTATGGACTTCTGGTTTTGGATTAATTTGAGCAATTAGTACTTTTTATTGCACAACAATAAGAAGGTTCATTCTAAGATACTAGGTTTTTTGTCCTCTTAATTAATATAGGGATGCTTTATATGCCTAAGTTTCATATAAATTTACATCTGCCTACTCTAAAGCTATAACTACAAATATATAAAATTTTAAAAAAATAGATTGAGCACAATTTACCATGAT
>CM053591.1:60266044-60283395 GCA_028646515.1 Pseudochirops corinnae
TCCTAATTTTACAGTTGAAGAAACTGAAGCAGGCAAAGGTTAAGTGACTCGCCCAAGGTCACACAGCTAGTATGTCTCTGCGGCCAGATTTGAACTTAAGAGCCACCTGCAGAAAAAGCTAGTAGGGATAATAATACTACCTACCTCTCAGAGTTGTTGTAAAAAATCAAATGAGATAATATTTGTTTAAAAAAATTCTTGGCTCAAAGCTTGGGAAGTAATAGGTACTAGATAAATGTTTATTTCTTTCCCTTCCTCCTCACCTAGTTTCCCATGGTTTGAATGGGAAAAGAATGAACAAAAAGACCAGAATCAGGCCCATTCTAAAGACTATATTCTTTTTCATTCTTTTTTTTTTTGGGGGGGTGGAGAGGTAGGTAGGGAAGCAAAGAAAGAAGCCCTAAGATCCTTCCCTCTTTCTACATGGTGTAAGAGAAGGGGTGATCTTCACTCAGATATCAATGCATCAAAAACCAGAGATATTTCTGAGTCAGGTCATTTTAAAGACACCAATAGTCTCAGCTACACTGTTCTAAACCACGTGGTAGGTCAATGCAGAATGTCTACACCTGCCATACTCCTCCAGTCTCCAGAAAGCAATGCCATAGCATCTTCTACATACATGACACCATGTTGAGTGGTCTGGGCATGGGCCAAATAGCCTTCACCCCACTACACACAGATCAAGACAAAAGCAACCACTCACATTTCAATCACACTTTATGGTTTACCAGGTGGTTTCCTTAAAACAACCACATGAAAATATGATTACCCCCATTTTACAGGATTTTCTCTCATAGCCTAAGAAATGTCAGATATGCCTCTACATTCCTCTTATAATGTGTAGAACCTGATCAGTCTCACTGAGACTTAAAAGAACTAATCGCTACAATATGAAATATTCATTGTTGTTTAGGCATGTTTGGTTCTTTGTGACCCCATCGGGAGTTTTCTTGCTGAAGATATTGGAAGGGTTTGCCATTTCCTTCTTTAGCTCATTTTACAAATGAGGAAACTGAAGCCAACAGGGTTCAGTGACTTGGCCAGGGTCACACAGCCAGTAAATATCTGAGGCTGAATTTGAACTTAGGAAGATGAATCTTCCTCACTCCCGGCCTAATGCTCTGTGCTTTATGGTGCCACCTAGCTGCCAGACTCAGCACTCTATGTACTATGATGCTTCCTAGGACGTATATGAAATATTCTTCAGTCTAAAGAAATGAAACTAAAGGAAAAGGCCGAGAAGTAATCAGCACACTGGCATGAAGCACAAAAATCCATCAACCTCAACGAAAGCACAAAACAGAGGAGCAGCTGAGTGAAGATAAAATGTGAGACAAAAGTGATATTGTTGCAGGAACATAGTATCACCTGACCAGATGGACAAAAGGGACGGTGCTTTGCTGATACGGACGACAAAAGTTACAGAGAGCTAAGCTATAATAATCATGAAGAATGAATTCTTGGAAAAAGGGCAAGCATAAATCAAAATCCCCCAAAGCTATGTGCAGAGTGCCCAATCAAGGAATTGGGATGAACGGGAACATTTAGTTGCAAGAAAATATTCACAGCAGTACTTTTTATGATAGTAAAAAAACAGTGGAAACAAAACAAATGTCCGTCAATTTTGAAATGCCTTCAACAAATTGTGATATATGAATATTATAGAATATTATTGCATTGTAGATGAAAATAAGAAATTCAGAAGAATGTGGAAAAAATGGGTTTGAATTGACATAGCAGGAAGAAAATGGAATCAGGAGAATGATATACCCAATGTCTAAAAAAAAGAGTGAATTAAAACAATGATAAAAGAAAAATAATAAATAAACGTGCATGCATTCTGTGTACTCACAGGTATGCAACACATCTAGTAACAGTGCCCAGTTCTAAGTTAAATGTAACATGTAATTGGAAATGCATTATTTCTTATTGTAAGGAAGGGCTTACACAGATAACCCTCAGACTTCTCCTATTGCCCCAGGTCTACTCTCATTAGGGCAGCTAGGTGGCTCCATAGTGAGCAGAGTGCTGGTCCTGGAGTCAGACTCATCTTCTTGAGTTCAAATGACCTCAGACACTTACTAGCTATGTGACTCTAGACAAGTCACTTAACCTGGTCTGCCTCAGTTTCCTCATCTGTAAAAAGAGCTGGAGAAGGAAATGTCAACCCACTCCAGTATCTTTACCAAGAAAGCCCCAAATGGGGTCATGAAGAGTCAAATAAACATTTTTCAAGTGTTTACTACGTGCCAGGCTCTGTGCTAAGGGCAGAATTCAGATTAAATGCAATGACTAATGTTAGTTCCAGGAAATTGATATTGAAACGTACTTCTCTCCCTTTAGTAAGGAGGTAATAGACTACAGGTGTGAATTGTTATTCTAGCAATAACTGTCAATTTTGCTTAACTGATTAAAAAATTAAATTTAAAATTAAAATAAAAAACTGATTTTAAAATAGTTTTATGATACATCTATACGCATATATATAGTATGTCTATAGAAGAAAAAAGAAGAGTAAAATCAAGAGAAAAGAAGGGTTAAATGAAGCAATCCAACATGGCAACCATGACTCCATAAGGGAGAGCATGAGGAGTATGACATAAATAGGTGATCTTAGAACAAGAAAATTGTTTTATTGCTCATTCATTTCATTCATGCCCAAGCCTTCATGACCCTATTTGTGTTTTCTTGGCAATGACACTAGAGTGGTTTGCTATTTCCTTCTCCAGCTGATTTTAAAGATGAAGAAACTGAGGCAAACAGGGTTAAGTGACTTCCCCAGGGTCACACAGCTAGTGAGTGTCAGGAAGAGTTGGAGTCAAGTGCTGCTTCCTACATATGCATGTCCACGTACATATACATGGACAAATCATGCAACCTCTCAGCGCTCCAAAGTAAATCTCCAAGACCACAATTTATACACAGGAGCATATCTCCACTATTGCAGTGCTGGATAGTTGGAGTTCCTCACACCCATGAGATCTAGGGAACAAAAGAGAGAGAAGTATTGGAAAGTGACTTTGGTATTTAAATAAATTAAAATTAATCAATAAAACATTCTAATTGAAATAACCCCCCCTTTTTTATAACCCCATGTATCCTTTTATCCAGCCGTGTCCTGCTTTATTAGAGAAATCTGGATGCTGCACACCCCAACCCCTTCTGACTTAACTGACTCCATCAGAACTGATCCCATCAGAACTTTGGATTAGACAAAGTAATAGGTAGCAAAGGAGCAGGGGTATATTGCAGCAAGCTCCAATCAACTTAGGAGGACTGATAATTAAATTTTCAATGTAATGATTACCCATGTATAATCTGTATCAGATTGCTGACCATCTCAGGGAGCTAAGAAGAGAATTTGGAACTAAAAAAACCCCAATTAATATTAAAAATTGTTTTTACATGTAATTGGGGAAAAATTAATATATTATTTTTAAAAATTGTAATGTAAGCATTTGTACCTTGGGAATTAGCAAATCAGGGCTTCATTTACTATTTTGTTGATTGTTTAGACTTAGATTGTTTGGACTGGACTCCTTCATGCCCCCATGGAGGGTGCTTTGCTTCCCCTCCGTCTCCCCTTCCTTTCCCTTTACAGCTTCATTTTATGTGTGGTCTTCCTCATTAGACTGTGAGCTCCTTAAGGTCAGGGTCTGTCTTTCTTTTTTGTGTTTGTATACCTAGGGCTTAGCATGGTGCTTGGCCCATAGTAGGTACTTAATAAATGCTTATTGACTGACTGGTTTATTCTTTGTTACTGGTGAGGGATGTCTGGGGGAGCAGGAAAGGGGTGAGAAATATATTGGGGAATGAAAGTGATATAAAAAAAAAGGTATCACTAATTTTTTTTTTTTCAAAAAGCAAGACAATGCTGGATGAAGTAGCTGGCAGGGAGGTGTAATCGACACACCAGGTTGGAACTGGAGGAGATGGAAGCATTGTGAAGCAGATTTCTAGCAATGGTCAGAGACAGAAGCTGGGGTTATAACCAGACGTGTGAATAGACTTCACTGATGGAGCCTGGCCTAGTGGTCAGGAAATCATGCAGCAGCAGGTAGGCAGTACAAGGGAGGAGTGAAATCCACAGTTTGATGGGTCAGGTCTTTAGGCCTTTGAAGTACTAGGAAGAGCAAGACAGGACTCTGGTCTCATAGGAATTGAAATACAGGGCAGGGTGCTCTTGATCCAAAGCCTTGGAGTCAGATAGAATCATCTAGCAACAGCTGCTTAACTTTGGGGAAACTATTCTGTGGGCCACTCTGGCAGTGACTAGAGTGTCTCCAGGTTGGAATGGAATTATGTTAAAAGTTAGATATGTCACACTAACCAGAAAGTTTCCATTCTCGCCTTTCAGAAACCATATGGAACTAGGCTTTTTTTTTTTCTTGGTCTTAGGCCCAGAGCCATGATGAGAAATTCTAGAACCCAGGACAAATTCAGTTGGAGCAGTGTGGAGAGCACAGTGGTTTGGACATCCTGCTTCAATGTATTTTTGCCAGACAACACATAGGAATAGCTTGGGAGGAAAGGAAATGGTAGATTGAAGTGGAGTTTACTCCAGTGGGAGAGGGTTCGGACCCATGGGGCAGAAGGGAAGTGTCAGACCCTCATATCTCCACACTGACAGGAATAACAGGCTGGAAGATTGATCCTGGCGGAAGCATGCTCCACCATGTTGGCATCTTGGGGCAAATCCTGACTGTCTAGGCTAGGATCAAGAGTTAGAAGGAACCTCAGCGCTTTTTTAAGTCTAATTCCTAAAATGAGAAAACTTTTGAAAGGTTGTGACATCTGCAAATAATAAAGAGCAGAGTTAGGACTCAAATGTAGGTCCCAGACTTCAGACCAAGGGCCCTTTCTACTACACTATGCTATGGCTAACCCAGCCCTGTTCTTGAGATTCAGAGTCAAAAAGAAACAATTAAACAGAGTCCACAGGTCATAGTTTCAGCTTGAATAAAGTAAGCAATGCTCAATGACTAGAATTCTGTCGAGGGAGTTCCATGCATAAGCACCATTCCTAATTGGTGAGAACATTCTACTCCCTGGACATCCTCTACACCTTTGGGGGCAGGACCAGTATATTGTTGAAATCTACCACCTCTCTTCATCTCATCTGAACTCTCCTTCTTTGCTAATAAAGAACTGACCCCATTAACTCCACTAAGATGTTAGATCAGATCTTCTTGTTCACTGGGATACTTGTATTGTAATAGTAGACTTGAAAACTTAAAAGCTTTTAAGACCTACTGATAAAATTCCAGTTCCTAGAAGAGGGAGACTTTTTTAGTAAGGTGTGGTATACTCTTTGGAGAACTACTAGGAATCCTTCAGATCACATCACGTGGATAATTAGGAAGTTCTCTGTGCTGTCCTTGCCCCTGAGGCTCAGGGATAATCCTGAAGGGAGCAATGAAGTCAACACCTTTCTATTTGATATCAGGGAAAGTACATTTAAAAAGAGAAGTTACTGCTATCTTTCATTTTTATATCCTCTACATTTCCCAGTATATCTGTCTCCTTTCACTCTCTCAGAGAGCCAATCCTTCATGACAAATAATAAATAATAGGGGGGAAAACAGTTTAGCAAAACTAACCAGCATCTCAACCAAACTGATCTTATAGGCACACAACCTTCACTTCTACAAAGAAGGGAGGGAAATGTATTTAGGTGATCGTTTCAGGGTTATTTTCATTCAAAATTTTGTAGTCATTGTGCATATTGTTTTCCTGGATTTGTTTATTCCACTTTGCATCATTTCGTATCTCATTCTTGCCATGTTTCTCTGTAGTCACCATTGCTTATAGTGTAGTAATTTATAATAATACCTTCATGTACCATAACATATTTAGCCCTTTCCCAGTCAATGGACATCCACTTTGTTTCTAACTCTTTGATAATACAAAAGTATTGCTATTAATATTTAGGTTTATGTGAATGGGACCTTTTCTTTTATCATTGACCTCTTTGGGATACAAGCCTACTATTGGGATCTCTGGGTCAAAGGAAATAGACATTTTTGTCACTTTTTTTAGCATAATTTCAAATTGATTGCCAGAATGATTGATCCAAGTTGCCAATTCTACCAACAGTGTATTAGAGGGTTCTTTTTTCTATAATTTCTCTAACAATGACTATGCCTAGTCTTTTTCATCTCTGACAACTTTCTGAGTATGTTACGTCATTTCTCTTGTTTCTTTTGAATTTTATTTTTTATTAATTTATTTTAAACTTAAATACACAATAATAAAAGAAATTGGAACATTATAAACTTAAATACTAAAACTTAAATAAAAATAAGAAAAGAAAAAAAAGCATGGTTATGGATTCAAAATATACAGCAATATATTTCTTTTTCAAGAAAACCTAAATCATAAATACTTCACCTTGTGTTCAGAGCTGTCCATCTTTTCTTTGCTTCCTGATAAGTTTTCTTTTGTTCTCTGCTATGCACTTTTTACTTTGTTCTTTTCTTTCCCCTTCTTCCCCCCATCCCAAGGTCACAATTAAGTGTGGAGATATAAATATTGGTAGATAGATAGAAAAATATGTGTGTGTACATACTGTATATACATCCACATAAATACATTTCTCTTGTTATTAGAAATCTGGGGCACTCTTTGCTGTAGTTGCTAATGGTTTGCTATTATTTGGAGGACAGTTTGTTTATATCCCTTGGTTACTTATCAATTGGGTGGCTTTTGACCACACATTCGTATTAGTTCTCTTCATGTCATGGATATCAGACTCTTGGCAGAGATATTTAAATAGATTTTTCCTTACCAACCTAGGTCTCTTTTATCTAGCTTCATTAATTTTGTTACGCACAAAATTTTTGTTAATTTTATGTAAAACAAATAAAAATACGTTTTTATCTTTCATGATTGACTCTATCTCTTATTTGGTTAGGAAATGTTTCTTGGGGAAAGTGAATTTAAAGTATATTAATATTCAAGTTAATGAAATACTTTCTAAGCCTTCCATCCTATAGTTCTCCTATGACTCAAGGAAGGAAAAAATAATCTTTATCAGTATGTTTGATTTTTTTCCACAAACCTCCCATGGCTTCCTCCTAATCCCTGAAGTAGTATGGAGATGAGCTTAGATTGTCAAAGCCCATGACAGTTAAGTCCACATTCTGGCAGATCCTGACAAACTGATGCTGAGTAAGCACCAGAAATGGACTTGTGTTAATTCTATGGACTCGCCCGGTGTAGCGGCAACTACACTGGCATACCCAGGATGGCTGCTAGCACAGGTTCTTAGATCTGCTTTACTAGCAGAGATAGCTGTTTAAGGGGGTCAACGACCTTTTTAAATCACATTGACTAGTTCAGGGGAAATGTCAGCACCCTGAACTTCAGAGGAAATGCAAGCCGAGAAATAAAGACCAACAGACAGGGCTCTGACTGCCTGAATCAATCCTACACTTTACATACATTGCTGGTTTGAGAGAGCCTTTACATCTGAGCAGTTGGGGAACTCTGAACATATGACCACTCAGAATCTCAACCAGACAATCACAAGATCCTTCTCATAAAGGAGCCTCCAAAGCAAAATACCAATTCAGAGTATATATACACTTCTCAGAGCCAGAGACTCAGTGCCTAATTAAAAATTAGCAAAAGGTGTGAAGCCTTCCTACCAGCAACCTCCCCTAAGTAAGCTTCCCTTAATGGGCTCCATGTGAGACCTGTTAATGGTTGAGGACAATCTTAAATCCCATTAGCATTACACCTGGCTAAGGACAGAGAAGATCACCTCCAGAAGAATAGCTACCAGGTGAAGTGTTTTTTGGATCAATGAACAAAGGAAAAATCTCATGATATTCTAAATTATTATTAATCTCTTTCTGATATGTTTGCCTTGTGTGACAAAATTATTTTTTTCCTAAGCCCTAGAAGCTTTCTGGAAATGAAATCACTTGATCAGAAGTAATTTCTTTATCTGGCTTTAGGTGAATGAAAAAATACTCTATTATCACAATGACAAGAAATATTACTAAAAATGTTGATGAGAATACAATATCCAAGGAAAGAAATTGAGTTTATAAGTCTAGATGCATTTACTAACCTCAGCCCATTCAGATCCATGAATGCCAAGAAAAGAATACTTTACCAAAAAAAAAAAAAAAGAAGAAGAAGAAAACTGACCAAAATATCTAAAAGTTTGATATGGAAGACATAAATAGTGATTTGTAAATAGTGTCTCCTTTTTGACAAATGGTGGGGGAAGAGAACACCTTTCAAAATCAAGTTATTGTTTTGTTTCTCAATGAAAGGAGGCTATTGATTTTCAAGGAATCTTCATACTTGTTGAGGATTTATTAGTAGGATGCAGTGCCCATGGAGCCATACCAAGTGCTGCAAAGTGTTTGAGGGCTGGCATATTATGAAAGTAGAGAATTAAACATGACCATTAACCACTTACTACTAGGTCTGTATCCCAAAGATACTTTTTTAAAGGGAAAAGGGCCTATTTGTACAAAAATACTTATAGTAGCTCTTTTTGTGATGGCAAAGAATTAGAAATTGAGAGGATGCCCATCAATTGGAAAATGACTGGACAATTTGTGGTATATGATTGTAGTGGAATATTATTGTGCTATAAGAAATGATAAGCAGAATGATTTCAGAAAAACATGGAAAGACTTTCATGAACTGATTCAAAATTAAGTGAGCAGAACTAGGAGAATATTTTTTAAAATTTACTTTTCATTTTCAACATTCATTTCCACAAGATTTTGAGTTATAAATTTTCTCCCATCTTTCCTCTACCTTCCAACCCAAGATAGAAAGCATACTGAATACCCCTTCCACCAATATGCTTTCTCTTATATTTTCCCCCATTCCTCCTCTAGCTTTCTAGTAGGGCAAGATGGATTTCTACACCCCAGTGCCTATATGTATCTTATTTCCCAGTTGCATGTGAAAAACAATTTTTTTAACATTTGTTTTGATTTCCAGATTCTTTCCCTTCTTCCCTCCTCACTCACCCCCACTGGGAAGATAAGCAATTCAATATAGGTTGTACATATGTAGTTATGCGAAACATTTCCACAGTAGTTATATTGTGAAAGACTAACTATATTTCCCTCCATCCTATCCTGCCCCTCACTTATTCTATTTTCTACTTTGACCCTGTCCCTTTTCAAAATGTGTGCTTCTAACTATGCTCCCCCCCAAATCTGCCCTACCTTCTATCATCCCTTCTCTTATCCTCTTCCCCCTTACTTTCCTGTAGGGTAAGATACCCAATTGAGTGTGTATGTTATTCCCTCCTTAAGCCAAATTCAATGACAGTAAGGTTGATCTATTCCCTTTCACCTTACTGTTCTTCCCCTCCATTGTAACAGTTTTCCCTTGCCTCTTTTATATGAGATAATTTACCCTATTTTATCTCTCCCTTTCTCCTTCTCTCATTGTATTCCTCTCTAACCTCTTAATTTTATTTCTTAGATATCATCCCTTTCTATTCAACTCATCCTGTGCCCTCTATGTATGCACGTACACACATATACACACACTCACATATGTATTTATACACACATATACTCTCCTATACATACATATATGTATATATATATAAATATTCAGGAGAACATTTTACACAGTAACAGCAATATTGCATGACCAACTGTGCATGACTTAACTATTCTCAGTAATACAATGATTCAAGACAATTTCAAATGATTCATGATGAAAAATGCTATCGACCTCCAGAGGCAGCACTGATGGACTCTGAACACAAATTGAAGTATACTATTTTTCACTTTTTTTGGTAATTTTTTGGAGGGGGAGTGTTTTTTTTTTTTTTTACAACATGACTAATATTGAATTATATTTTGCATGAATGCACATGTATAATCTACAGCAAATTGCTTACCATCTCAAGGAGGTAAGAAGGGAGGGAGGAAGGGAGAGAAATTGGAAGTCAAAATTTAAAAGAAAGTTAAAAATTGTTTTTACATGTAATTGGGAAAAATAAAATATTATATTAAAAAAATGACAATTTAGTCATTCAACAAATCTAGGCTTGCCTCATACAAATTTGCTCCAATCAATGTCATTTGGCAATAACCTTGTTAATGTATTATAGCCAAATCCCAAAATGCTAATGCTGTAAATTGGCCCAAGCATAACTTTTGACTCACAAATCCCACTACTTGTCACATGCCCCAAGGACGAAAAAGACAGAATGATTAATACCATGCATTTTCATAACAGCATTTTCTGTGAGAGCAAAAAACTGGAATCCAAATGGATGCCCATCAACTGATGATTGACCAAATAAACCATAATATATAAATTTAATGGAATATTGTTGCATGAAATGATTGATATGAAGGATTTTTTAAAAAACTTATGAAAATATGTTAAAATTGATACAAACTAAGGAAAGCAAAACCAAGAGAAAAATATATACAATGACCACAGTAGCATATGTAGAGTACTTGCATTTGTGTATCCATGTTGTTTTTCTCAAAATGAAGTTTCAGAGAGGCATGAATAGATTGGAAAAGACAAAAGATCTCTACAAGAAAATTAGAGATATCAAGGGAATATTTCATGCAAAAATGGGCAGGGAAAAAGACAAAAATTGTAGGGACTTAACGGAAACAGAAGAGATTATGAAGAGGTGGCAAGAATACACAGAAGAACTATACAAGAATGATATTAATGTCACCAATAACCATGATAGTGTGCTTACTGATCTAGAGTCAGACATCCTGCAGAATGAAATCAAGTGGGCCTTAGGAGGTATTACTAATAATAAGGCTGGCGGAGGTGATGAGCTGAGCTATTTAAAATCCTAAAAGATGATACTGTTAAAGTGCTGCACTTAATATGCCAGCAGATTTGGAAAATTCAACAGTGGCCACTGGATTGGAAAGGATCAATTTATGTCCCAGTTCTACAGAAGGGCAATGCCAAGGAATCTTCAAATTACCAAATAATTGAACTCATTTTGCACACCGGCAAGGTTACGCTTAAGATTCTGCAAGCTATGTTTCAGCAATATATGAACCAAGAATTACCATACTTGTATTACCATACAATCAAACGCCAGAATTAAGGTTCTCAGGAGAAATACCAACAATTTCAGATAGGCAGATGTCACCCTGATGTCATAAAGTGAAGAAGAGTTAAGAAGCCTCTTGATGAGGGTAAAAGAGGAGAGAGTAAAAGCTGGCTTGCAGCTGAACATTAAAAACAAAAACAAAACCAAGCAAGCAAATTAAGATCTTGACAACCAGTCCCATCACTTCCTGGCAAATAGAGGGAGAAGACATGGAAGCAGTGCCAACTGCAACCATTGATCCTCGGAAATAAAGCTATGGCAAATCTGGACAACATACTAAAAACCAGAGACATTACCTTGCCAATAAAGGTCCATATAGTCAAAGCTCTGGTTTTTCCAATAGCAGTGTATGGCTGTGAAAGCTGGACTATAGGGAAAGCTGAATGTCGCAGAATCAACACTTTCCAACTGTGGTACTGGAAAAGATTTTTGAGACTCCCTTGGACAGCAAGGAGATCAAATCAATCAATACTTAAAGAAATTAATTCAAGCTATTATTCACAAGAAGGTTGTCAGGGTTCTCTTTCAGAGTACCCTAACCTACCTGCAGGGGCAACTGGTTACTACTCTACTTAATTCTCGCTAGCGTACCTTTTAGAACAGAAAAGTCATGGCTCTGAGGTCCAAACAGAAAAGGCTTATTAAGGCCTCTCTATGGGGAAGCCTTACAGCCAGATCTTAAGGCAGGCTTCAAAAATCCCTCCAACACTTAGATCTTATATTTACCCCAGATTCACCTACCACATGTGACAGAGCCCAGCTGAACAGAATTGTGAGAGGGGGAGTGTGATTACAAGAATACAAAGGCCCCAGGGTGTGGAGATGCCAATCAGGAATATCAGGTAACCCCATGCAAGAGAGTCTTGAGCAATGCAGTATCCCCTGGCTGGGGACAGTGCAATATGCTCTGACCTCCACGTGACCTAACTAATTCCTGGGCCTCAAACACTTCCCTGTGCCTCGACATAATCATTTGCAATCTGCACATATTGCCAATCCTCACAGAAGGTCAAATAGTGAAACTGAAACTTAACTGCTTTGGTCACATAATGAGAAGATAGTATTCTTTGGAAAAGACTGATGTTGGGAAAGATTGAAGACAAAAGGAGAAGGGGATGGCAGAGGATGATATGGATAGAGAGTGTCATGGAAACAATGAACATGAGTTTGGACAGACTTTGAGAGATAATGGAGGATAGAAGGGCCTGATGTGCTATGGTCCATGGGGTCGCAAAGAGTCGGACATGACTAAATGACTGAACAGCAATGAATCAATATCTCTAGAGTATTACTTACCTTTCTCTAAGGGAAAGTTTGTTTCTGGCCAAGACTAGAGCAGAAGATTAGAGGCATGAGGCTGGCCTGCTCTACTCTCTTTAAAGAAGGGATACCAGGCTAGAATTATATCTACTTCCCTACTCTCCAAATATTGTAACTGTAGGGAAAGAAGGGAAAGCTAGGTACTATAAAGCTAACTGCTTTATAAATATTAACTCATTTGATCCTTACTATAACTCTGGGATGTAGGTGCTATTATTGTTGAGGAAATTGAGTCAGACAGTTAAGTAAGTTATCCAGGGTGATGTATTAAGTCTATGAGGTTGGATTTGTACTCAGGTCTTCCTGATTCCAATCTCAGTGCTCTATCTATGGGCCACCAGCTGCCTCTAGCGCAGCGGTTCTCAACCTTCCTAATGCTGTGACCCTTTAATACAGTTCCTCATGTTGTGGTGACCCCCAACCACAAAATTATTTTTGTTGCTACTTCATAACTGTAATTTTGCTACTCTTATGAATCATATATGCAGGATGTCTTTTCATTGTTACAAATTGAACATAACCCACAGGTTGAGAACTGCTGCCTAGTGCCTCAAAAAAAAATTTTTTTTTTGCTTCAAGAGATTTTTCTTTGTCATTATTTCTCAATAGAGAAATAGTGCCCCCAAGCTAGAGCTGAAGCCTTGATTCCCATCCCACCAAATGCCAGTTACACAAAAACCATTACCTATAGTGGATAGTAAAGAAACTCATTTCACTAATCTGATAACAAACAGAAATCAGAGAAGTTATAGATAAGAACATACCAGGCAAAAGAGAGCCTGAATGATTTCTCTCACTAGGATCCAGATATCTCAATTCAACCAAGAGAGACAATTCCCAAACTTATCCAAGGGGAAATTCCTTGAAGTCTCTAGTATAATAAGTGAGAAATAAAGACATGCTTGAGGCACTCAATCTCCTATATGTTGGCTTCTTCCACAAATCATTCTCTCCCTCCAGGTACCTCTTGCTGAAGAGAACCTGAAACTATGTTTGTCCTTTCTGGAATCCAGAAGAAGACTCCTCTTTCAAGCTCTAAACAACTCTTCTTCCCCTTTTGGAGACATGGAGTATGGAGTAATCATTTGCTCTGTCAATGAGGAAAGTTTTAAGCAAATGCTTAGGCTTATGCCCTAGGTTACATACAAATGAAAACAACACTAAAAGTCATTAGAATTCAGATTAAACACAATGGGCATTCTTGGTTTCAAAGAATGTATGGTGAGACATACTTCCTTCCCCTCAGCAGAGAAGTGATGTTCTATGGGTATATGTTACCTAACTACAAGACACAGACAGCTATATCAATATCACAAAAAGGTGTTAGGTACTTACAGTTTACCTATGCGTAGGTGCCATTCACAAATTCCATTTACTTCAATTCCAAAAAACAATCATTAAATACTTACTCTTGCAGAGTATTATACTAAGGTCTAAGGGAGATACAAAATTTATTTAACAGGATTTTTCTGGACTACGCCTGACTCAGTTCAGTCCCCTGGTAGTTTATATTGGATGATAATGAAATGAAATGAGACACTTGTAGGTCATTACTTAACCATAGCAAGAGAAAGATAATCAAGAAGTATATGCATCAAGGACACTCTGAGTTGATTCAGCAGGAGGAAGGCACCCACTCTGAGTTGCCCATTGTGTGTGCCTAAAGCTCTTTGTGAGTCTTTTGTACTCAGGTGACCAGTAAGTGAAATCAATAGCCTAGGTCTTTAAACCACTGGAACTATTAAGTCTCAAGGGTAGTTTCAATGTATTCCAAGGAAAAAAAAGTTAGCCTAACTTGCATGGGGGTAGAGGAGTGGGATATTTCTCCTAAAACAACATATAAAACTTGTATTCAAATACACAAAGTCTAGAAAAAAAGCATCAATTGTCCTACCTCACTGCTTCTGAATCATAAAGGAAAAGATAACATATATATATATATATACATATATACACATATACACCTATGTATATATACATATTTATACACACACATATATACATGTGTGTATGTATATACATATACATATATATGTGTGTGTATGATCTTTTAGTCTATAAATTCAGGGTTACTGTCTTACTGGTGGCCCTATTTCTTGTTCTGCTTCTCCTCTTTCTTCAAGAAGGTAGACCAAGAAAATTTTGCTCAAAATCCCTGGGCTCCAGTTCTAATCAATGTCCTTCCCTCTTCCACATGTTGTATCCATCTAAACATTTCCATATCATTCAGTTCTTCAGGGGAGATAAATATTTCACTATAGATAATGATTCGTTAAGAAACAATTAAGAAACAATTCCCAAGGGGGTAGAGCTGAGATGACCATGTAGAAGAAGGGACCTGCTTGAGCTTTCTACCCAAGCCCCTCAAAATACCTTTAAAAAATGACTCTGAACAAATTCTAGAGCAGCAGAAGCCACAAAACGACAGATCGAAACAGATTTCCAGCCCAAGA
This sequence comes from Pseudochirops corinnae, assembly GCA_028646515.1. Taxonomy (NCBI): domain Eukaryota; kingdom Metazoa; phylum Chordata; class Mammalia; order Diprotodontia; family Pseudocheiridae; genus Pseudochirops; species Pseudochirops corinnae. The sequence goes on from CM053591.1 coordinate 60,280,907, forward strand.
CAATCTGGAAGACAGACAGAAAGGGTCTATTGCATCAGGCTCAGAGTGGAGCACAGCCCAGCATGGGCCATGCCAGCCAGACAGGACTGGAGCAGGCCTCAGGGGACTGAATCACTGGCAGCTGCAGCAGTTTCCAGACTTCTCAGTCCACAAATGCCAAAGACAGCTTCAAAGGTCAGTGGGAAAGCTCTCTTACCTCAGTGAGAGAGGAGCATGATCCAGCCATAGCCCCAGCTTCAGTCCAAGCCCCAGGGTGGCAACAGTTATTTCTGGAGCTCTTGGCCTACAGACAGTGGGGGAATTGAGTGACTGATGTGGATTGCTGAACTGGGTGACAGTTCTGGGCTGAGGAGGAGTATGAGCATGGTGGAGCTGGTAGTGGCTGTGAAGAGGGAACCCTCCTCTCAGTTCCAGGGCAGAAAAGAGTGCTTGTGGTTGCTCACAGACTAGAGCACAGGCCAGGAGAGGAGTAAACATCTCTTCTTTGGTCATACCACTTTGGAAGAACTGAGAATTTACAAGTCACTAAATACATATCTCTGAAAAACAGCTATACAAAACCTCTGAAACTTGGGGCAGTACACACTCCACTTAACAAAGAGCTCAAAAGCCAAGTAATTGGCTGGGAAAATGAGCAAATGGGGAAAAATAAGACTATAGAAGAATATTTTCTTGGTGAAAAGGTAATTTCTTACATCCCTGGTGATGAGGTAGATCAAAGCATACAACTGAAGGAAGATAGCAAGGTCAAGGCTCCTATATCCAAAGCCTCCAAGAAAAATATGAAATGGTCTCATGCCATGTAAGAGCTTAAAAAGGATTTTGAAAATCAGGTAAGAGAAGTAGAGGAAAAATTGAAAAGAAACTATTCCCAAGCGTTCAAGAGCTGTCATATCTAGATCTCCCTTCTCCTTCAAAAAAAGTCACTTGATCCTAGCATCACCACAAATTATTTTGTTTTCTATCTTTCCTTTAGCCAAACTTTGTGAAAAAGGTATCTTCATTTTTTTGCTTCCACTGCATCTCCTTTCACCTCTCAAGTGGGTATAGTTTGTCCTCAGAACCCATGATTCAATTGAAATTATTGTCCTAAAGTTACGAGTGATTTCTTTTTTTTTAAACTTTCATTTTTAGTTTACAACATTCATTTCCATGAGATTTTGAGTTACAAATTTTCTCCCCGTCTTTCCCCTCCGCACCACCCCAAAACAATGATCCCACTGTATACCCCTTCCCCCAATCTGTTCTCTTCTATATCTCCATCCTCCCCACCCCATCCCTTTCCCCCCTACTCTCCTGTAGGACAAGATATCCAATTTAGAGTGTATGTCATTCCATCCCTAAGCCAAATGTTAAAGCACTGGAAAGACAGGCAATTCAATACAGGCCGTATATGTGTAGTTACGCGGAACATCTTCACAATGGACATATTGTGAAAGACTGACTATATTTCCCTCCTTCCTATTCTGCTCCCCACTTGTTCTATTCTCTGCTTTGTCCTTGTCCCTTTACAGAAGTTTATGCTTCTAACAACCCTCCTCCCAACCTTTCCTCCCCTCCATCCTCCCCACTCCATCCCCTCCCCTCCTACTCTCCTGTAGGCCAAGATACCCAATTTAGAGTGTATGTCATTCCTTCCCTAAGCCAAATTCAATGAGAGTAAGGTTAACCTATTCCCTTTTGCCTTCTTGTTCTTCCCCTCCATTGTAACCATTATCCCTTGTCTCTTCTATATGAGAAGATTAATGCCATTCTGTCTCTCCCTGTCTCCTCTCATACTATTCCTCTCCCACCTCTCAATTTCACCTTTAAAAATATTATCCCATCCTATTCAATTGATCCTGTGCCCTCTATGTACACATATATGCACACACTCACATATGTATTCATATGCATATATACCCTCCTATAAAGACATATATGTATATATACATATATATGTATATATATATATACATATATATAGATATACATTAATATTCCCTTCAACTATCCTCATACTGAGAAAAGTTTCATAAGTTATCAATTATTGTTTTTCCATGTTGGCATGTAAATAGTTCAACTTTGATAAGTTCCTTATGAATTCTTTTCCATGTTTACCTTCTCATGCTTCTTATATTTGAATGTCAAACTTTCTATTCAGTTCTGTTTTTTTCATCAAGAATGCTTGGAAGTCCTCCACCTCACTGAATGACCATATTTTCCCCTGGAACATTATACTCAATTTTGCTGGGTAGGTGATTCTTGGTTTTAACCCTAGCTCCCTTGAACTCTGGAATATCATATTCCAGGCCTTTTGATTCCTTAATGTAGAAGCTGCTAGACCCTGGGTTATCCTGATTGTTTTTCCACAGTATTCAAATTGTTTCTTCTTGGCAGCTTGTAATATTTTCTCCTTGATCTGGGGACTCCAGAACCTGGCTATAACATTCCTAGGAGTTTTCTTTTGGGGATCTTTTTCAAGAGGTGATCAGTGAATTCTTTCAAGT
>CM053591.1:60293062-60321193 GCA_028646515.1 Pseudochirops corinnae
CATTCTCAAAGAGGACCATGGTATTAGGAACATAATGCCACACTTGCAAAGGGACTGGATTTAAGTGAGGGAGGGCTGTGCAAAGTTACCAGGCTCATTTTCTCTTCCGGAGCCATCTGGGTCCAGTGGCAAGATACAGATCAGGACAACTGGAGATGGCCCTGGATACAGTGGGACATGTTGGCCTTTTGAAACTAAGGTCTTTAACAGGTCTGTTTAACGGAGGCAATGCCCATTTTTTGGTTAAGGTTAGATAAGGAGTGAAGCAAAGAATGGTCTCTTTACTCGGTCAAAAAAAAAATAGCACTATGCCTAGAATACAATAAGCACTTAATAAATGCTTATTGACTGACTGCCCAGTGGTTCTGATCCTGTCTGGTTATTCTGTATAATACAGAAAGGATGGAAATCTAAATTATTGCAGTGTTTTCGTCTCAATTTCAAGTTTGCCCAGTGCAAATTGGCAGGGATTCCAAGTTGCACATTTAGCAAAAAGAGAGAATCATTAGAGTATTTTAATGAATGTCCTAAAAGGAAAAGAAGGAGTTATCATCTCGAAAATAACCCTGGAAAACAAAAGCTGATATAGCTCCAGATGTCATCCAGCAAAGTGGCAGCCCCTAAGAGGGTGCACTGAGTTTGAAAAGAAAGCCATGCTCCAGAAGGTGGAGAAGGGAACAGAATGACAAGCCCCACCCCCACACAAAGGAATGAGGAAGAGTTTCCCTGCCATGCACAGAAAGCTCCCCTACCTTAAGGATGATTGACAGCTCCATCCACCTTGGTCACCAGTGCCACCTGGTGGATATGCAAATCTATATATGGGCTGCCTGGGTCCTCCATCTCTTCCACATGGGGCAGTCAGTTCATTGAAGCAGAAGATGATCATGCTTTTTATAGAGTGGGGAGATCATGCTGTTGTTCAGGTGTACTGGTTTGGTTTTCCAACCCTGTTACCTCAAGCAAGGATACACTTGGGATTAGCCAGTGATTCAAATTGAGAAAGCAAGTATAGGATATGGAATTTTCCAGAAGAGATAGGAAATAGAGGTCATGCAAGTGGACCCTCTGGGTCTCTGAGAGAACTAACCAAAGGGGGGCAGAGGAGCCAAGTTTTTTGACTATCGTACTACTTAACAAAGTTGTTGAAAGAAAAGTGCTTTGTAAGCTTGACAATACTATAGAAATAGGAATTATTTTTAAGCCTTTTAAGGACTTTCTTTATTCAGTTTCCCAAACAATTCTTTCAGAGTGGCAGTATTATATGACTACTTTTCTATTTTGAAAATCTAGTCACCCTAGACTCCTGAATCCTGAGGGAAGGCAATAAGCATCACCAGGAAGACAAAAGTATGTGTGTATGACAGAAAAGTGGGAAAAGATAGAACTAATAAAGGATGAAGGATATAGGAAATACAACCACAGGGTGCTGTGGATCAGGCACAAAAAGTAGTATATGAGGACAAAACAGTGATTAAGTGACAGGAACATTATTGTGGACATTATTCATGTTATTTATAATTATTTCGAAGCTTTGTCCACTGTGGAAATTTTAGGTTCATTAAAAATAATCATTAATTATATTTAGATGATGCTTTAAGTTTTGCAAAGCACTTCCCTCTGGGCTAATGACAATTTACCTCTGGCTTTATAGATAAGGAAATGAGGGCTATGTCTGAGGATCTCCGGATTTCATAGCCTCTTGTGGAAAAAACAAGCACACATGATAATTCATATTTATTTTGTAGAAAAGCAAAAATAACTTCCAAAACTGCTTTAAGAAAAAAAAAGTTATCTTCAGTTTCAAAAGTCCAGCTAATAGAAATTCCAAGAAGTCCGAAACATCAAACTTCGACTTTTTAAAGCTTCGTTATCTCTAAAAAAAGATATTAAAAAAAGTTTTATCCAACGTCCTTCAGCCTTCCTCACCACTCCTACCACCCATCCACCTTGCTCCCCGTACATCAGCAAACTGGGTTCTAGCCATCCATTTTCTTCTTCTGAGATTTTGATTTTTTTTTTCGTTGAGTTGGAAACCCCAGGAAAATACATTTCATAATAAGTATATTAATGTGATTTTAAGTGGACTGGCTTTACCATTGCACTACCTCATATGATGATCAATTTCACAGAGAGATGGAGGATAATTGATCTCTGAGTAGAAGCAGCCACTGATAATCGCAGCCACTGGGTCTGTCATATAATTACATTATCAGGACATGTACTTTAGCCATGATGAAATACAGAGAGGGGGAGCAAAGGAGAGAGAAAGAAACAAATTGACAGAGAAAAAAAAAGACAGACAAAGTCAGAGAGATAGAGACAGACATAGTCTCTGACAGTGAGACAGTGGAACAGGATCTGCAAAGTGTACAACTATACTTCATACTACATACAAGGCTTCTAAGGACTGGTGTTTGATGAACTATTGGGATGAAAAAAGGTGGAAGTCTGCTAGGAAAGTAGGTGTGTGTGTTGGGGGTGGGGGGAGTGGAGTACCGCATGGTATGGAAGGAGTTCTTTCTCTATGGTGCCTATGTTCATCCACCCTTCAGTAATGGCTACTGTGGCTGTAGCTACCATTTTTCTCACAAACTCAGAACTTTGGGTCTTGTCTTGACTGTGGCTCTTACAATTCCCATTGACATTTTAGCCAAGCATAGGTGAGTCCTGGTCAGATTCCAGCTTGGTTAATTATAATCTGTCACCATAAATTCCAAGAGTTGCAGCTGAACTTGGTAGGAATCATTCCACTTAGGACTCTATGGTCCTGCTGCATGGTGCTGAAATCCATTATGCTCTGCTCCCCAGAAGAAGCCACACTTGGGCTGTGACTCAAAAGATTTTCTGGGTTGGGGTGGATAGCTGTAATAAACAGGCTGATTTTAGAGCATCTGGGGATTGTCACTGATGGAAGGTGGCAGGAGAATATAATTGCCACAGTTTCTTTTTCTTGAGTACTTTATGGACAGAAATATCTGGAATACTTTATGCACCATTATCATTTCCAATTGAATTACGCAAAGGAGAAAAAGCTCAGCTTCTCAACTTCAGTGGCCAGATTTTCACAATGGGACTAGGACAGACTGGGGCTTCCATGTTTTTAGAGGTCCTCCAGGTTTTGTTTGTTTATTTGATTGATTTTGAATAGGGGGATGAATGTGATACAAACTTCTGATTGTCTGAATCTTCAAACTGTAATTTTAGAATATAGATGTATGTATATATATATATATTCGTACATGTACATATTTATTTGTACATCTACATATATATGCATCCATATATATATATATACATATAAAATTCAATCTAAAATTACAGAAATAAAAAAATTTGTGGTGGTTACTGTTCTTCCTTTTTCAAGGGGCACACATAGGTTTAGGGATGTAGGAGGTGATATGAGAGATGTGCTCTGAGCTACCAACCTGCCTCTCTTCCACTGAATGCCCTCAAATGAGAACTGCACTGCCTTTCTAAATCCGTGCTCTTGTTTGTCAAATCCCTTCCTTGGGCAATTATCTCACACTGGGAAAAAAAAAAGTGATAATATAAGGTATTCACTGCCAGTTTTGCCTACAGAGGTGTGAGCTACAATGAAGAGAGCTGTGTTTCGATTAGAGATTGAGAAAAACAAAACCCAGTGATTGGGATATGTAAGTGAGAGGTCAGCCTCATTATTCTAATGCGGAGTTTTTACGCCCATAGAAATATATTATTTCAACAAGTTAATTCCTTTAAGTAGGGAGCCAAGAGTGTGGCAGACTTGATTATCTTCCTCGGATTTCACTGGGCTTTCCCAAACTCTGCATTTTGAATAGTTTTTTTTACAGCGTACCATATGCAATTAGAAACAGCCCCACAGGGCAGAGGTCCGGGCTGCATTCTGAGATTTCTACTGCTGCTGAAATAAAAACAGCCTTTGAGAATATTTTCCTGCCAAAATAATTTTAGCACTTCACTGTCACATAGTAGGAAGCCCAAAGAGAGAGAATTCGCCAGAACACAGAGGATGAGACCTCGTGAGTTTTTCTTGTGCACAAGAAAATTAATTAATTTTCTCCCCTCCCTATCCTCCCCCACTTTTAAAAAAGGTTATAAACACATAGTTCAAGATGTCACAGTTTCATAAGGAAGAAGTCTTGCTGGTAATTGAGTTCTTTTAAGACAAGACTGTAATTAGATTGTCCATGGTGATGATGAATGTGATGAAAGACAGATTCTGCTTTCAGTGAAAACGAGTCATCACACAAACTTGGGGGGAAAAGGCATGCTCAGGGCATCTGTACTTGTAGGATCACCTCAAAGACTGTGTTCTTTGACATTCTTCCCCATGAAATCTTAAAGAAGGAAAACTTTGCTTATTAACTACAGGGAGGGAAGAGAGAGAATGATAGAAGAAAGAGAAAAATCGAGAGGAACCATCTTACAATAGATGGCAGTCCAGGGCTGCTATGTAATCAGAGCTGGACAACAGTGCCAACTAGGCACACATCTCCTTCCCTTCTTACCAATGGATACTGTGGCCTGCAGAACCTGGGCCTGCAGTAAGTCACGGAAACCACTGACTAGTGCCTGAAATTTGCTTTCTGTGAGTTCTTAAGCTTTTTGTGTTGTGAAGCCTAATGGACCTATTCTTAGAATAGTATTTTTAAATAATTGAAAGAAATGCTAAATTTCATTTTTGTGGCTGTTGCTTAGTCATTTCAGTCGTGTCTGGCTCTTTGTGACCCCGTCTGGGGTTTTCTTGACAAAGGTAGTGGAGTGGTTTGCCATTTCCTTCTCCAGTCCATTTTATAGAAGGGAAATTGAGGTAAACGGGGTTAAATGACTTGCCCAGGGTCACATGGTTAGTATCTGAGGCTGGATTTGAACTCAGGTCTTCCTGTCTATCCACTTCACCACTTAGTTGCCCCTTCTAAAGGTAGTTAAAATAAAAATGTAATTTTTTTTCTTCCTCCCAAGTTCACAAACCTCCTGAAATCTATCCTGGGGCCCTTTGGAAATCCCAGTACCCCAGATTAAGAACTCTTGGTTGTAGAAGTTTCCTGGGAATCAGAGGTGGGGTTACCCAGAGCAGCAGGCTCTGATATGGGATGTGGGAACATCAGCCATGGGAAACTCAGGGAAGATCTCCCTCTACCAAAACCTCTCCCTCATTCAGATGTTCCAGAGTCTAAAACTCCTTCAGTGGTTTGGGTTAAATGTGGCTAAGTCCCCTAAAATCTTTTGTAAGGTAAACACTCCAAGGAAGGATAACACATGAAGACAAGAATACTTTTGTGTGAATTAATTTATGATATTTGTTGTTCAGTCATTCCTGACTCTTCATGACTCTGTGTACACACTGGCTATGGGGTTTTCTTGGCAATGATAATGGAGTGGTTTGCCATTTCCTTCTCCAGTAACTTAAGGCAAACTGAGGTTAAGTGACTTGCCCAGGGTCACAGCTAGTGAATGTCTATGGTCGAATTTGAACTCAGGCCTTCCTGACTCTAGGATGAGCACTCTATCCACTAAGCCACCTAGCTGCCTCCAAAATTTAACCTATACTTATCTCTAAAGGAGACCACAATTTGAGGAGAAGCCTAATAATAAAAATAATCTGACATTAATAGATACAGAGTACAATTTTCTGTCCTAGTAGTCAAAAACATACCCGGAGCATTGTATTCACAATCTCGGGATTTCCTATTTGGAAACAATCTCAACCTTTACCTGAACAAGAATACTCCCCTATAACGTCCCTAAGAGGTGGTCCTTCAGCCATCCCTTGAAAACCTTGTTTGTTGAAGGAACCCGAAGCCTGTTCCCTTTAGGGATAGATCTAACTGTTAGGAATCTTTGCTTATATCAGAGGAAATCAGCCTCTTTGACATATTTATAACTGGAAAAAGAGGCACTGGGATTTGCCCCCAGTGTACAAGTATTCTGGCAAAGGGAGTGTGATTCCCTTGCCCCAACTCCTACTAGTCCTTCAGCTCACAGCCAGTCTGTGCCAAACAAAAAATTGCCGCCATTCCCTTGCCCATCCCCGTGCTTCTGCCCATAGAATCTCATTGCTGTGGTGTTCCCTCTTCTAGACACTTTTTCCCACCATTAAATCCCCATCTTTTCTCCCAAGGGGTGGGAGTGGCAGGGGCCACTAACCATGCAGTGGAGACATAAGCTGATTTTTCTTGACCCTAAGGGATTCCCTTCTGCCTCACTTCCCCCTACCCCCATTATCCTTGATGCTGTCCTACCCTCCCTTCTGTTTAACTATAATTGCCTTATCTATAAGAATCCCTAGTTAGTAATTCTGCTTTGTGCAGATTCTACCAATGGCTACCCTCTGGATCCAAGAAAAGGAAAAAAAAAAAATGCCAGTTTTCTATGACAGCCTCTCAAATACTTCAAGACAGCTAATACGTCCCTCTACCGTTCCCTTCCTCTAAGAAGTCTTCTCCAGACACGTTATTACCGTCTCATTTGGTGGAAGAAATGGTCTTATTCTTGCTGGAATTGTCCTTCTCTGATCCTTTCCCTGCCCCACAAAAAAAAAAAAAAAAGCAAAAAAAAAATCCCTTTGGTTATCCTTAGAAGTCATCACCCGGCTCAGCTCATTATGACCAGCTATTTCTCACTCAAGACACTCCATCTAGGGGCAGCTAGGTGGTGTAGTGAATAGAACACCAGCCCTGGAGTCAGGAGGATCTGAGTTCAAATGTGGTCTCAGACTCTTACTAGTTGTATGACCTTGGGCAAGTCTCTTAACCCCAATTGCCTTGCCTTCCCTCCTCCAAAAAAAAAAATCCAAAAAACCAAAATACTCCATTTAACAACTCACAGTAGCTGTCTCCCCATGCCTGGAATTCTCTGCTTCCTCATCAGGAAATAATATTTGTAAAGCCCTCATCTGAATGCCTGGCACTGAATAAATGTTATTCTCTTTCCCTCCCTTTCCTCATCTTCACCTCCTGGCTTTCCTGACTTCCTTCAAGTCCCAGTTAAAATTCCACCTTCTATAAGGAGCCTTTCCAGATCTCCCTTAGTGCTAGAGCTTCCCCTGTGGATTATTTCTCAGTTATCCTAACTATAATTCGTACATGATTCTTTGTATGTTGTTTCCTCCATTAGATTGTGAGCTTCTTGAAGTCAAATTTGCATCCTTATTTTAGTTCCTTGTTTGTTATCCCTACTTTGTAAGGCCATGAGTTTTGTGGGGTTTTTTTGTTTTTGTTTTTGTTTTTAAAATGACTCCTTTGTGGATTTTTTTTTGTTTCCTATGAATTTCTGGCTATCTCTACCACTGCTATATGTAATTACATTGTAGTTACATTCTAGGGTTGTTTATTTTTTTCTATCCTTATTTATTTTCCATTTAGCAGCTTTTTGATGACATTTCCAAGACTCCAAGATAATCTACTCATAGCTCTGGATTTAAACTAGCATCTTCTCAGCTTCTCAGTTCCCCTGCTTTGTCCTAGAACTCCTCACCTGTCACTAACAACTCTGCCTGGCATTTGCTCTCTTCACTGCTGCCACGGCAACTGTTGCTGCTACTAGGGCTCCTGCATTTCCTCAGCAAAGTGTTACAACTCTTGTAGAAAGAGATCGTCTGGAACAGTATGCCTTGGGACAAGTCAACACAGTTCCAGTAGTCATTCCTGCAGTGCTTCCTTTGCAACACACCAAAATGCTTCTATGCTGCTGTGATGACCTCAGACCTCTGACTTGCTTTTCTCAACCAAAGGTCCCAAGCCCCTGATTTAAGCTAAGGTAGGACAACTTAACTCCATTCACTACTTCCTGGACTTTGAGTATAAGCAGTATTCCCGTTCCCGCTCCCTTTCCCTGACACAGTTAGCACTACCTACAGAGTCTTTTTTGAAGTTAGGTATTACCTTCCTTTCCATTTGCCTTTCCAATGCCACCTCCCATAGGAAGCCTTCCCGATCACTCCAGTGTTCTCTCCTTCCTCAGATTATCATATATGGATGAATTGACTTGATTGCTATATTCCCCAGTAGAATATAAACTCCCTAAATGGAGGAAGTCTTCATTTTGCCTTGGTATCCTGAGTTATGTAGCACAATGTTTTGAACACAAATGCATATTTACTTACTAGCTGTGTGACCATGGGCAAATCACTTAACCCTGTTTGCCTCAGTTTCTCCATCTGTAAAATGAGCTGGAGAAGGAAATGGCAAACCACTACAGTATATTTGCCAAGAAAACCCTAAATAGGGTTAAATAGAGTCAGACACAACTGAAAAGTGACTGAACAACAACAAAAAACAACTTTCTGACTCCAAATCCATCACCTTGTCCACTTTGCTACCTAGCTGTCTGTTATACAACCCAATCTCCTTTCATTCTTTCACCCATTAAATTAATTTCTTTCATTTAACCTTTCATCACTGCTTTTTGCTTTTTAAATATTTATATTTAAATAAATAAATTTAAAAATAACATCCTAATCCAACCAATGAGCCTTCTCTTCTACCAAAAAAGTATAAAAAAGAGTAGGCGTGTAAAAAGAAAAACATTTCAGCAAAACCACCTAAGGCAGTCACCATGTCTGTAGCATCTGCATTCACAGAATCCTACCTCTCAGAAGAAAGAAGGAAGATGTGGATTTTTTTCTATCTTCTCCAGGACCAAGATTGGACATTACAATAATTTACAATCATTACAATGATCAGCCTGATCTTTTCAGCATTCGTTAATATTATCATAGTCATTGTTAATACTGTTCTCTTAACTTCAATCTATACATCATTTCATATTATCATGACTGTATCTCTCCAAATTCATCTGATTTCACTCTTCTTATGACAGACATAACACTATTACATTGTAATCACATGTTGTATTTTTTGTTCAGCCCTTTCCCAATCAATGGACGGACAGTCACCTTGTTTCCAGTTTTTTTGCTACCACAAAAAAAATGCTGCAGTGACTCTCCCTCTCTTTAAAGATAAGACAAAAATCACCAAAAGAGGTGAAGGGAATTGCTCTCCCTCCCATCATTCCACTCAGCTCTAAGCCAAAACACACAGGGCTTACCACTGTTGTGAGGGGGGTGTGTGTGTGTGTGTGTGTGTGTGTGTGTGTGTGTGTGTGTGTGTGTGTGTGTGTGTGTGCGCGTGTGTGTGTCCATTCTATCACAACTGCCTTTCTTTTGTAGGGCTCCTGGAGGTCAGCCAGTGAACATCAGCTCAGCTTATCTCAGCCTGTGTATGCAAGAGTGCACGCTGAGATGTTGAGAAAGGTGGTGACAGAAACACAGACCAGGGCACAGAGGGCAAAATATCCCTGGACTGGGGTTAATAAAGGGATAAAAGTTGAGAGAGGGAGGAAGACAGAAGGACAGGAAGTCTGGGTCTGGTCTGGCACCAGTTTGATTAGCATTCTTTATTACAGCATTGTCTGCTCCCAGCATAGCAGGCCAGAGAGGAAAAGAAAGAGATTTAAAAAGACGGCTCAGCAACCTGACCCCCACTCTGTTCTCCACTGCTTGGGGCAGGGCCTAAAATGGAGCCCCGCCCTTCTGGGAAAGAGGCGCTCTGTCCAGTGCTGCCCTTTCTTCCTCCTGATTCTTTCTTTCCTTTTTTTCACCCTGTCCTTCTTTCAATAAACCTTCCCGGTTAAGACATGACTCACCCCCGCCCTCCCTCTCCCCCCGCCCCCCAGACTCCAGGCCAAAGCAATTCAGGAACATTTGATTTCATTGCATTTGTGATCTCAGTGGCCCCAGTCATCCTGCAGAAATAGGCTCTAATGGTTTGGAAGCATAATCCAACAAGCAATTTACAGCCTGGTCCCAATTGCTGACAAGCTGCTGCCTTGAGAATCCTGAGCAAGGAGGGCAAGGCAGTTAATGGTTACCCCAGGAACAGCAGAAAAAGGTGACTGATAATGAACTGGAACTTGGTCCTGGTCATCGTAGCTGAACAGAACTTTTAAGAGGGCAGGGGTGGAGAGGGGCTGTCAAAAGCAACAACGTCATTCACAATGGGGAACACAAGAGTGGATGCTTCAAACAGGAACTGCTTTACGAGTCTCCATTTTTAATGGAAAATAATGACTTGAGGAGAAAGTCGAGAGCAAAGATATGCCCAGCTTTGGTTTCCAAACTTGATTTCTCTAATCAGCAGATGACTGGATACAAAAATTCTGGTTGACTGACTGGAGAAGCAAGCCCAGGGGTGAACTGGCCCAAGCATCTACTGACAATTCATTATGATCATCTCTCAAGACTGCACCAAGAGAACTCGGTTTTATCCCAATTAATATCTCTTACACATCGGTGGCTGAAGAGTGCTTTCCACTAACTTGAAGGTTCACATAAGGTGCCCTCAGCAGGATATGTTTCCTCACATCACATGTGAAAAAGAACACAGAGATGGGAGCTAATATTAAATAGTTAGAATATGTTTGAGACAGGCCCCGAACTTTGGAGAAGTAAGGATTATACACTTCTGGGATATCCTGCCTAACATTGTAAACTGATTAAAAACAAAGGCAAAATAATATTCCAGGGGCCAGTTAATTCTATGGGTTCCATGTAGGCTTGCAGTAAACAATACGGCTATGGGAAGCAGACTTAACACTCAGTGAGATCTGTGCTCCTACAATTGGAGTGCTCTGTTGGAGAGAAACCAAATAGCACATTTTCAGTCTGTTTCTCAGGATTGGATAACCAACGTTAATGCAGAGTTTGGTCATAAGGGAAGGGAGAAGGGAACAAGCAGTTTTATAGCACCATGTCCCAGGCACTGTGCTAAATGCTTCTTACAAATATTATCTCATTTGGTTCTGACAACAACCCAGTGAGAAAGGTGCTATCATTGCCTTCATTTTACAATTGAGGAAACTGAGGCAAAGAGAAGGGATTCGCCCAGGATCATATAGCTAGTACATGTTTGAGGCTGGATTTGAACTGACATCTTTCCGACTCTGGCACCAGTGTCCTGCCCATTGTACCATAGCTATCAGCTACCTGATGCATAATGGTCAAGGAAGTGATTTAGAGTATGTGTTTATTTCTATCACTTTAAAACATAACAAATGTTTTTCTTCCTAACTTTTTTGAGTTTATATTCTATATCATCTTAATCAAGGAAAACTTCATACTTTATGAAAGGATGCCTGGGTCATAGTCACAATCAGCTTCTCCTTTAATTTATAGGATCCTAAATTTAAAGCTATAAGGGATTTAAGAAGCCACCAAGAACAACTCACTCATTTTATAAGTGAAGAAACAGAGTCTAAGGAATCTTAAGTGACTTACCCAGGGTCAGCAGCTAGTGTCTGGAGGCAGGATGTGAATTCAGATCTTTTGGACTCTAACTCAGCACTCTATCCAAAAAGCCTTGTAGCTTCCTCCAAATTCCATTATGGAGCCGGAAATTCATAGAGGATAACAGTGTGTGAACACTTTTCAATTTGCTAACATTTTAATACTTCATTATCTCTGTTATCTTGATCCTTGATTTCTGTATTCACACACACACGCCCATTTCCCCCCTTTCAGTTACATATGTAGGTTGTCTCCAGACAGACTGAAAACTACCTGAAGACAGGAATGTTCACTTTGCTGACTTTTGTCCATGCATCCCAGTCTTTACCATAGTCTGGTACCTAGTACTCAATTAATAGATGTTTGTTGATTAACTGAATGATTGATCTCCCAAGGTATTTTTTTTTTTGGTCTAACTTTAACTTATTGCCTCCATTTACCAGCTCATCTTCTCTTCTCATCCCCAACCAGAAGGAAAAAACAAACAACCCTCTTTCCCCCACCATTGCCTGAGTTTAAATGGTAGGTACAACTCAGTTGTGTTAATATTGAACTCATTTATTGGCCCTTCGTCCTTTACCAACTACTCGCTTCCTAAAAATCCTCCCCTTCTCCCCAGGCATACCCTGGCAGGGTTGTGCTAGAGTCAGCTAAAGCTCTCGAACAGAGTTGATTATTAAATTTCCAGTGTGAGCATTTCTACCTCAGGCATACATTACAAACCAGGGCTTGGTTTATTACTTACTTGATTGTCCAGCCTCAAGAAAATGAGGAAGAAAATGTTAATAATGCAGATTAAACTTAAAAATGTGTCCTGTGTTTCTGCTTCCCCTCCAAAGCTGGGTGTTAAACAATTTCCAGCATACCCCTAACCCCGACTCTTGATTATTCACCCATTCAATCAGTGTCTAGAGGGAGATGGGTAAAGGGTAGGTGTGAATGTGATAAAGCACCAACAACCCACTGTTCTGTTTTATTTTTTTTCCCAGCTTGCCTAATCTCTGTTGCAAATTTTCCTATTGTATCCTCTCCAATTATTAAATGTGTGAATCTGTTTCTTCAAAAAACATGGCACATGTGAATTTCACTCATCACTAAAACTCCCAGTGTGGAATCTCAAATAATAAAAAGTATGAATTAGAACTTGGCTAATATTTTCATGTAAAAATCAATCTTTTGTGTCTGGATTTTTAGTAATCTTATTTAAAGGGATATTACCAAGCCTTCATTCAATCTGCCTGAGGGTATCAGAACTCAGTTCTATGTTTTGAATTTCACATCATGTTTGAATTTTTAGCCTTCTTTTATGTCATAGCACAATGGACTCAAACTCCATCATTATTTTCTAATGCTAGTACCTATATGTACGGCACACAAAGTTAACTCAATAGGATATAATGTGATGTACTGGAATGAATCTTAGATTCATAAGGAGATCTGAGTTCTACTTCTGACCCAGCTATTACATGTCATGAAGAAGCTATGAGACTTTGGATTAAACTTCTCTCAGTTTGCTCATTTGTAAAATAAAATTGGGCTAGGTGATCTCTGACTGCTACTTTCAATATTACCATTTAAGAATGCAACTGAGGCTACATAGGTAGATATTCAGTTCTACATAAGAATCTCATTCCTTTTGTTAAATACATCAGGGGAATGTCATAGAGAAAGTTCACCCAGATTTTAGCAAACCATTTGACAAAGTCACTGATATTTTTTCTTTTGTCGACAAAATAGAAAGATGTGGGCTGAACCACAGTAGAGTAAGAACTAGTTGAAAGGCCACACCCAAGGAGTACACTCTAAAATTATTCATCTATAAACCTAAAAAGAAGTCTCTGGTGGTGTGCTCCAGGGATCTGATGTTGAACCTGTGCTGATTCATATTTTTGCCATTAACTTGGATAAAGGTATAGATGGTAGGATTGTCAAATCTGGAAACAGCCTCATGTTTAGAGGCTGGATCCTAAAGGAGAGTCAGGATCTAAAAGATCTTACCACCCTAAAATGTTGTGATGGATATAAGTAGATGAAATAGAATAGGGAAAAATATAAAGATGTACTTGGCTTAAAAATAAGCTTCAGAAGTATAAGATGGAAAAAGATAAGGGTCTGTTTTAAAAGGGTATTAAAGGATTTCAAATACAATATGAGTAAACAGAGATGAAGACCATACCCTATGATTTCATTGGTTAGGAGAATTCCTAGATGAGGAAACTCCCTCTACCAATGCAGGGTGGTGTCTTCTCTTCAAGTTATGGCCTTAGAAAGTTGGCTAAAGCATTGAGAGTTTAAGTGATTTTCCCAGGGTCACACAGATGTTCCTTCAAGGCCTGTTCTTCAACCACTACACCGTGCTGCCTCTTACATAGAGGAAAACAGTGATACAGAAGCAATGAAAAAAAAAAAGGTTACTATGATTTTAGGCTGCACTAAGAGAGACATGGTACCCAGGCCTGGGGGAAGGTAATAGTCTGGCTCTCATTGGTCAATTGTGTTCACTTCTGGCCACCACATTTTTAGGAAGGACATTAATAAACTAAGGAATGCCCAGAGGACTTTGACCAGCATGGTAAAGGACCTGACTTTGGGAAGCTACACATTCCTTTTTTTTTTCCTTTTAAATTTATTTATTTTTAGTTTACAACATTCAGTTCCACAAATTTTTGAGTTCCAAATTTTCTCCCCCTCCCTTTCCTTACCCCTTCCCCCAAGACAGCATGCAATTAGATATCGGTTCTCCAT
This sequence comes from Pseudochirops corinnae, assembly GCA_028646515.1. Taxonomy (NCBI): domain Eukaryota; kingdom Metazoa; phylum Chordata; class Mammalia; order Diprotodontia; family Pseudocheiridae; genus Pseudochirops; species Pseudochirops corinnae. Next base: position 60,307,095 of record CM053591.1, read on the forward strand.
ATACCTTCACATTAATTTATAATAGTTTGTAAAGAAGAATTATAACCAATGGAACAAACCACAAGAAAGAGGAAACAAAACAAAACAAACAAAAGAGAGCAAATAGTTTGCTTCAATCTGCATTCAGACTCCATAGTTCTTTCTCTGGATGTAGATAGCTCGTTCCATCATGAGTCTTTTGGAGTTGTCTTACAGCCTTGCTTTGCTGAGGGAAGCCCAGTCTATCAAAGTTAGTCATCACAGATATGATGTGTCTGTAATTTACACATTACTTTTAAAGCTGATTCTTGAAACAAAAGGCCATCTTGTTTTTCATATTGATACATTTCCAGCAGTTGATCAACAAACCAACCCATCCACAAGCACAGTGCTAGGCACTCTACTGAATCTTGAGAATACAGAAACATCAGTGATATGGTCCCTGCCCTCAAGAAACATATGTTCCATTAAGAGAGCTAAGTACATAAATGTAAAATGGGTAAGTGGACATATCTATAAAAATATAGATGTATAGATATCTATATATAGATACAGTTGGATAGATATTGATATGTATATGTAATAGATACAAAATAAATACAAGATAAAAATTGAAGGGGGTGTAAGAAGCTGGGAGAATCAGGAAAGACTAGCTATAGAATGTATCAAGCAGCATTTTGAAGGAACAAGGGCTTCTAAAAGTGAGCAAACAGTATGAGTCTGCAATGGGAGACAGTGTCCTGTGAGAGAAACAGTCAATCAGTACATATTTATTAAATGCCTACTATGTGTCAATGCTCAGTACGGAGCACTGGGGATACATAAAAAGGCAAAAGACAGTCCCTGCCCTCAAGGAGTTTATAATCTAATGGCACTTTCATTAGACCATTGACTGTGGCAAGGAGGGTAACTTATAATAAGGTTGGAAGAGTGTTGGGGCCAAGCTGGGAAGGACTTTGAAAGCTAAATAGAAGAACTTAGAGTGGATCCTGGAGACAATAAGGAGTCATCGGAGTTTATTGATTAGGAAAGTGAATGTGGCAAGCCCTATACTTTAGGAAAATCACTTCGGTATCCAGAGGATGGCTTAGAGAGGGGAGAGACTTGAGGCAGGGAGGCCAGTTAGGCAACTGTTTCAACATTACAGGTGAGAGGTGATTAGGGCCTGAGCAAGGATAAGGGCTATATGAGTAAAGAGAAAGGTATAGACAAGGGAGACATTGTGGAGTTAGTTATATCTGTGGATTCTATTTCCTGATAACATGAGTTCTCATTTTTCTTCAAGAATAAGTCGCCTTTCCATAGTGCTTCTTAACAATTCTACGTTGCAGGAAGTTAATTTATAGTTCCATTTTTTTTTGTTTAATAGCTGTTTATTTTATTAAATAACCAGTTATAAATTTAGACCAAGGCAGTGATTCATTGTGATAATCATCAAATTAATACCACAATAATATGTTTCAGCTATTGTCTATCTTGATATGGGAAAAGTCAATCAGGGTAGAGTACTGAACACAACATGAATTTCTGAAGGGGCTGGTTTAAGAACAACACCCTTGTCCCTATCTACTCTTCTCACTCCACAGTGTTAAATGATATGGCCATGGGCTAGAAAGTTCCCATTCAATTATGTATGAACATGGAGGTTCTGTGGTTTCCATCTAGGAACCTACCCATCTAGAATAATATTATTGAATGTTGTAGTTCACACTAGAGAGAACCCTCTGCCTGAATTCAGGGATAGCTACAGATAATAAGAGATCCAACAGGGAAGCCAGTCTCAGGTTGCAGGGGATTCTCTAGGGGAGAAGAGAAGGCCATGCTAGACAGAATACTGATATCATTAAGCTGGGAATTCTTGAAATGGATGCCTAGAGGATTCTTCCTTGGATCCTTCCTCCCTCTTGACTGTAACAGAACTTAGATGCCATAGGACCCTCCTTCCATCTCTTCCATCTCTTCCATCTGTCACTTTCTCCTTATCCAAACCTGTTTTTTTTATCATGGTAATCTATTGCTTTCCTCCTGCCCCAGTCTATATCATTTTGGATTGGTAGGTTTCTCTATAGTTCCATTTTACAGATAAGAGAACCAAAAATCAGAGAGGTTTGTGACTTTGCTCAGGGTCACAGAGCTGGTAAAGGATTTAAACACAGACCTTCTGGTCAATGCTTTTTCCATTACACCACATTGCAAAGTGAAATACCAGATATATTTCTATCCTATATCTCATAAGCTTATACCCTAATAAAAAAAATCAGTTTAATTGGAATAGATACAATTGAGGAATGTGTTAGAGTCAGTCAGCATCAGAGATCTAGGTATTAAATTTTAAGTATAAACACTGAAATTAGCAAATGCTACAAAATACAGCATGATTTATTCTTTTGTCGATTTAGTCTTAAGAAAGTGATAGGTTGGATATTTATAATGTAAATTAAACATAAAAATGATCCATGCATTTTTTTTGGAGAGCCAGTAGTTGAACATTTAACCTGCATATCCCCGGGTGGATACTTCCCACAACACACACACACACACACACACACACACACACACACACACACACACACACACACACACACACACACACACACACACTGCATCCCTTGAGCTCACCAATGACTGACTCTCAAAGCTATTTACTCCAAAAATGATAGGGAAAGCAAATATTTCCCATCCAGATCCCTCCTCTCATTTGGGCTGGCTTACAAAAAAACTGAAGGAAGCTGAGAGAGGCCCCAGGTAGCTACCCAGATTGCTTGGAGGTGAATATAAACATGAGTGATTTATCTCATCGGGCAGAAGAAAGAAAGAAACGCTCTACAGAGAGTACAGGAGCTCCTTGTTGCTAATTCCCCTCCTCCCCCACCCCTCATATCAGTTCCTCCAATCCAAGCAAAATAGCCTGAGCCAATATTTCTAAAGCTCTCCTCCCTGAATCCAGTGCCAGGGGCCTGCTGTTTACCAAACAGCATCAAATTCCATACCCAGGGAACAAATTACATTCTCTCTCGTTCAGAGACACACTGCTCCAAAATGTAGGGGTGGGGGAAGGGCTTCAATTTTTCTGTTGCTACACAGGGCAACTGTTTTCACATATAAAAATTACAATGATTAACCAAAAGCTATGTAACACTCTATGGTAATCTCAGCCCACCCTGGGCCTTGTTAATGAAAAGATTCATTTGGCTCACCTAAGGGATGGGCTTTCCTTAGGATTTTCACATCTCCAGCACAACAGTCCTGACTGGCTTTTGTAGGTACCATCTACACACATTATATATTTATTTGCACAAGTCGATATGTGTGATTTCATCTGAGAGTCCCGATTCTGCCAGAGAAGATGTCATGGAATGTAAATTGCTGGCAGGTGTTTTTTTTTGCCACAATTATGATTTGCATTATGCCCCACAAAATGGGTATCTACTGGGTGAGTCAGTGAGGAAACAGGTTGAATGTCTTTGAGGCATGGTTTTGTAACCAATTCAGACCCAGTAAAATGTAAACTCCCTGAGAGCAGACATTGGTTGTTTTGGTCTTTGTATCCTCAGCACCTACCACAGTACTTGGTACAGAACGGGCACATGATAAATATGTGTTGAATTATTTAGGGAATTAAACTTGAGGCTGTTCCCATGAAGGTGGAATGGCAGTGGTGAACACCCTCACCCTTCATTTTTGTGGTAGATTATGTGATGCCTTCCTTGTAGGAACACAATACTGCACTTCAATCAAGAAACATTTATTAAGTACCTCCTATGACCAGGCAATGTGCTAAGCACTGGGGATACAAAAAGAGGCAAAAGAGTTCCTGCCCTCAAGGAGCTTATGGTCTAATGGAAGAGACAGCATGCAAACAAACATCTACAGAGCAAACTATATACAGGCTATATAAGAATTGTCATCAGAAGTAAGGTATTAGAATTAAGACGGGTCAAAGAAGGCTTCCAGTAAAAGAAGAGATTTTGTTTGGGACTTAAAGGAGCCAGAAAACCCGGACCTGAGTCTTCCCTCAGTCCTTTCTATTTTTTTGAGCCAGTGTGTGGTAGGTAGTCCAGAAGATCTCCTTGATTTTTGGACCCAGAACTTTTTTTGGTGATTGTCTCTGCTGTAGACAGCACGCCCCAACCGTTCTTCTGCCTGGCACTCCCTCCTGACCAAAACAGACTGAGTGGATACTTTAAAACTCTCCTCACTGAATCTGGAAACCTCTATACCTAAAACTCTCCAAAAATTTCTTTCCCATTACCCCTTCTGGTGACAATGGCCCCTCTTTATAAATTCCCCTTTATACTGCATACGTGAGCTGCCTTGATGCACAGAGTAATGTTGAAAGTTGGAGTTCCAGGGGCAGCTAGGTGGTGCAGTAAATAGAGTACCAGCCTTGGAGTCAGGAGGACCTGAGTTCAAATGTGACCTCAGACACTTAACACAAAAACTAGCTGTATGACCTTGGGCAAGTCACTTAACCCCAATTGCCCTCCCCCCAAAAAAAAGGCGAAAAAAAAAAAGAAAGTTGGAGTTCCACTTATTGAACATGGTAGGAAGATTTAAAAAGTTAAGAAATCAGTGTAATGTTGAGCCAAGCCCAGAGACTGTGAGACCACCATGGACTCCTTCCTTCTACAATGACCAGAAGATCATTGTGCTCAATGTCTCTGGCTGTGCCCCTTCCCTGTGCTTCCTTATTTTGGTTCTTAGTTGGAGGTATTAGCTGCTGCCTAGGTTTGGTCTGGTTGGTTTGTTTGTTTGTTGGGGGGAAGGAGGAGCAGTGCAACTCTTACACCCTTCCTTTGCTGACCCTTCTCTTCTCTGTGTTTCCTTCCACTTTAGGTGTTGTAACTCCCAAGGGAATGCTATGATGTAGGTACAGCATAGCATTCCCTTGTGAGTTACAGTGCCCTAATCAAGGTTTTTTAGCATCGAATAATCAGTCTGATTCTTGTATGTCGCTACCTATAAGTCCCCAAACCACTGAACTGATCTGGAGCCCTAAACAACTCATTTACAATCTCCAGCCTTCATTTTAAAAGTGGAAATGTTCGTACTAGCTACAAAGCTCTATTAATCTATGTATTAACAGGCAGTGAGACACATCCATTTTTGAACATATATATGTATGTGTGTGTGTATACACACATACATATATACATGTATGTATACACACATATGTGTGTATATGTGTTTTCTCCTACCTACTCTCCTCAGCCAGCCATCATTTATATAAAATTTTTAAAGAAGCAATTCCTGTAGGGATTTTTGTTTTGTTTTGTTTTGTTTTGAGGAACGGGCTTTGAAAACTTTGAAGTATTTTATAAATGAGTTGTTATTCCTTGTGAGTAAATTTTTGAGACTCGCTTTAAAGAACGACTAAATAATTATTTAGTTACCAAGAACATATTAAGTGCCTGTTTGTTGTTTGTTGTAGCTTGTCCTTCATTCTAGAGGACCAATGATGTCAGGAGGGTGATGTCTTGTCTTGCAAGTGAATTGGATTTAAGTGAGGCCAGGCTGTGAAAAGTCACCAGCCTCACTCTCTCCTCCAGAGTCATCAGAGTCCCGTGATAAGACATAAATCAAAATGACTGGCAAGGGCCCCAGATGCAGTGGAGGACCTTGAGCTTTTTAAGGTAAGGTCTTTCTTAGGCCTCAGTTTGTCTGAGGCAAAGCCATTTAGTACTATTCAGCAAAAGGAATTAATACTTGCCCTCAGTGAGCTTATATTCTATCAGAGAAAAAAACCTGTGGATATATAAGTAAATATACAAGTTATACAACATAAGGGCTAGGTAGTGCCAGTAGGAAAACATTAGAGAATGAGGAAAGATTTCATGTAGGAGAAGCTGTTTGAGATCAACTTTGCTTTTAAGGAGGCTGGGGATTTTATGAGGCTGAGCTAAGGCAGAATATGTGGGAGAGGACAGCCCTTTCAGAGGCTTGGAGTGCCCTGTGTGAGTCAGCAAGGCTGATTTGAAAGATCATATTAAGGAGAATAATTTGTAACAAGTATAGAAAAATCAGCCAGATCCATATTGTGAAGGGCTTTAAATACCAAAAATGAGTTTGTATTTGACCTTGGAGTCAACAAGGAAATTCTGAAGCTCTTGAAGAAGGGATGGTGTGATGAGATCTGATGTGTTTTGGCACAGATATCACTTAGGCAGCAGAGTGGTTTATTAGAGATGAGAGAAACTGGAGACAGGGAGACCAATGAGGGCTGTATTGCAATAGTCCAGGTGGAAAGTGATGCAAACCTAGGCTGGTGGCCATTTGAGCAGAGAAAGGAGACAGATGGGAGAGCTATTGTGGAAATAGAATGGGTACCATTTGGCAATTGATTGGTTATGCCAGATGAGGAAGAATAGGGAGTTCTGGTGAAATTGACTTGGAAACCTGGATGACCTTGAACTGTGGTGGTGCCCTTGATAGAGCTATGAGAGTTGTAGTTTGGGGGGGAAAGATCCTAGGTTTTGTACAAGAAGGGTTCTCTTAAAGAGGGGGAATGGGTAGAAAGATTCCCAAGTCATTTTCAGATACCTAACTGCAGAAGTAATCTCCCAGCTATAGAAAGAAAGAAGAATTGAACTACAAGGTGCAAAGGAGAACTCCCAGCTTTGTTGTTTGTTTCTGGGTAGATAATGTCATCAGCTGAAAAGGAGACCCTTTGAGCTGCTAATTTTTAAGTGAGTGATGATTGAGGGGCTAAAGGACAATGAGATCAGGAAGTATATATATATATATATATATATACACATATATGTATATATGTATGTGTGTATATATACATATATATGTATATATGTGTGTATACATATATATATATATATATACACACATATATATACGTATATACATATTCATATGGATGGAGTGGAGAGTCAAGCTACAAGACTTAAAAAGCTGTTTAGAAGAATTGGGAATCATCTGAAACCAGGAGAATTCCATGCCTATTGGAAAGCAGTGGGGGGCAGCCAGTTAAGAAACACTTGTGGGGACACCCACTGAGAGGGATTTTAGGCTGTCAGAAAGGGCCCAGAAAAGAGAGGCTTGATTAAGAAATCTGAGTGGAAGCCATTGCAAGAAAAGACAATTCTGTTGGCTGGAAAAATAGTTTCAACCTGGAACCAAGCGATCAGAAGGAAGGCTAACTAACCCAAGAATATGGGCTAATGAACTTAAAAGTAAAACAGGGACTGAGAACCTGTAAAAACCTGAATTGTTTTTTTCTGCTGAGCTGTTTCAAGCTGATTCAAATAATAAGTCTTCATGTATGTGTAAGTATACACATACACATACACACAATTTTTTTTTTCCTGCCTTCATATGGTACCTCTGGCTGTGTCTGTCCAATTCCGGTTCTTCTTCCTCTTCAAGGTCCCACTCAAATGCCATCTCCTCTATGAAGGGTCCCTGGGTACCTTGAGGGCAGTGTCGGGGATTATTAGCAAGTCTCTTAATAAATGCTTGCTGTATTTGTATTGTGTTTTTATTAACAGGCAGAGAGACACATCCATTTTTGAATGTATCTTCTCTTACCAATGTCACTCAGCCTGCTACGATTGTATCAAAGAGATAAAAAGAGAAAAGGGGGAAAAAAAGCAGTCCCGTAAATCTAACCAACACAACAGCCATCTGACAGAATTCTCCTCTCTGGGGTCCCAGGATTTTCACTCTGATAAGTGCTGGAACTCAGAGCCCAGCACTGCTCATTTTCTTGTCCTGCTGAGATGCTCCAGAGTCTGATGCCCTTGTAACACTGCCTGAGGATCACAAATCTAAGCTGATGGGAGGATGATAGATGTGTTTCAAGGGCCATTGTGTCCCTCTCTGCCCTTGACTTTTTCCCCTTCAAAGTCAGTGTGGCTGCATCTGACATCAGCCCTCTCTTTTTGAGTCAGCCTGGAAGGCCAAAAGGGGAAATGATGAAGCCACACCAGGACAGTGCAGTATGCTGGAAAGGGGGTCAAAATATCACCATGTTTAACCAGCTCAAAGGTTGAAGCCTCCAGTCCATAAAGGTATTAGATACAGGAGCCTGGACAACAGCAAGCAGTCTTTGTCTATAAGCAATAAATCCAAACAGTATGTGGGTGGGGAGAGAAGAAGGGGTGAAAGAAGAGTAATATTTGTCCACACACAGCACGGTCAAGAAGACACGTTTTATTGTCAATGGCATGCTATCTAAGTCTTCGCTATTCAGCTGAAATCATTCCACTCTGGAGACAAACATCTTGATTCCCACAGCTGGAAATGATTTCTCTATCTCTCACTGTATTTTTGCATCCTTCCTCTCCCCCCCTTCTTTTGTTTTTTAAACAATTATTTGTGTACAGGTCTTACCTATATATTTAACTCATGTGGTCAATCCTCTGCAACCTTGCATCTCAGTAATTAGCACACCCAGTAAATCTGTTTTTGTTTTTTCTTTTTAAATGACTAGTTTCGGAAGGACCTAAATATACATTGTAGCAAGAGGAGTTTGGTCTGTTGGGGTTGAAGACTTACTACAGTGGAAAAAACAGCACTTTGACATTTTGGAAGAGCTGTGACCTCGTCAGTGTGGGTTCTCCCTCTTACCACACACGTATCACACCCTTCCTTCCAGTCCATTTTCATCCTGTGGGATTCTTGTTCCATTAATTCTCCAGAGGAGATCCCACTCTCTTCCGGTAAACAAAGGAAAGCCATGAGAGAAAGAATGGGAAAAGAAAAGCTGTGGTCTCTAAGAGCCCCCAAGCCTTTGGTTGATGGCAGCAGAAACTCACTAATTGTAGACTATTGGAGGAATCCTCTGTTTGTGGTCCCCTGATCTCAATTTTATCTCACTTATATTTACTGATGTTGAGGCGAGTATGGTTTGAAGTGATGTGGGCTCTGTGGTATGTCATTGCATGGTCACCATGTATTCACACGCACATACAAATATAGCCATGTATGTATGTTATGTATGTGTGTATGTACATATACATATATTTTGTTGTGTTGTTCAGTCGTGTCTGACTTCATGACCCCATTTGGGATTTTGTTGGCAGAGATACCGGAGTGGTTTGCCATTTCCTTTTCCAGTTCATTTTTTTTTTTTGGAGGAGGGAAGACAAGGTAATTGGGACTAAGCGACTTGCCCAAGGTCATATAACTAATTAAGTTCCAAAGCCAGATTTGACCTCAGGTCTTCCTGACTTCAGGACCAGTGTTTTATTCACTGCACCACGTAGCTGCCCCTCCAGCTCATTTTACAGATGAGGAAACTGAGGCAAATAGTTTAAGTGATTTGTGCAAAGATCACACAGCTATTAAGTGTCTGAGGCCAGATTTGGACTCAGGAAGATGAGTCTCCTGATTTCAGACCTGGCACTCTGTACACTGTGCCACCTAGCTGAGACACACACACATCGCATATACATATATATATACACACATATACATATATGTATATATACACACATATACATATATGTATACACACATATGTATGTGTGTCTATATGTATATAGTCAACTCTTATTGTCCATTAATGTATTATTCACTTAATGGTTTATTCATATTGTGTAGGGCTCCTTCCTCTCCTACTCATTAGGCATATAGAATCAGGAGCAAAAATGAGCCAGGAGTTCAGAGAAGCAGAAAAGACATGGTATGAATGTCTAAATGTCTAAGAATGTGTGTGAGAGACTCTCTCTCTCTCTCTCTCATCTGAAATTCCAGCGTGAAATAGCGCTGCGGATAAGGTATGTATTGCACATCACTGTAGGCAGGTCATTGCACAGTTTTCTGATGCGATCCCTGAAATCACTGAATGCTTTATCATCCATTGCATTTACATGATCAGTCTTTCTGGTCCCTTCCATTAAACTGTATTATTAATAGTCACCATAGCCATTCATAGCAAAAGATGCCTAGCATTCCCAGCTGGCTACCTGTGTAGGGAGGTTCAGAGACTTAAGTCCTGGTAGACCCTGAAGATGCCAGCAACAGTGAAAAAATAATGAAGCTAGTGACATGCCATTTGCTAGTAGCACTTTGTGTTGGCACAGAGCCTTACCATTCCTTCATTGTTATTTTTACTACATACCTGTGAGACAGGGAGGAACCATGACTGGGTTAGAGGGAAGAAGGAGAGGAAGCATGAAGTCAACACCCACCACTAATGTTGTGGGCAGGCAAACCACTCTGTCATTGTTATCAGTGCTTGATGTGAAGCTGAGAAGGTAGAGTCATGTAGCTGGCTAGAGGAATCACTTATTCATTCAGGTATTTAACTAGAGTACCTGGCCAAGAGGCTGCTGCTGATGTTCAGTCCTGTCTGACTCTTTGCGACCGGGTTTGGGGTCTTCTTGGCAAAGATACAGGAGTGGTTTGCCATTCCCTTCTCTACCTCATTTTACATATGAGGAAACTGAGGCCAGCAGGGTTAAGTGACTTGGCACAGCTAGTCAAAGTCTGAGGCTCCATTTGAACTCAGGTCTTCCTGACTCAAGGGCGGCACTGTAGCCACTGAGCCACCTGGCTGCTGGCTAAGACACTGTTCAATTTAAACCCCCAAAGAGATAAAGATAGAGACTGGAGTCATCTAGTCTTCCTAACATCTCTGGTCCTAAAGGGATAAGGGATCAGTGGTTACTTTAATGAAGTGGCCCTGTCACCAGGGCACAGTGTCCTTGTTAGTGATGATCATGATGGATGATGATTTGTAACCAAGTTGAATTTAAAGACTCTGAAACCAGCCTTCCAGAAGGCTTGCTCAGAGAAGCACTTGTGAAAATTCATATAAAATGAGTGCTAAGATAGGCCAGGCAGCTAGAGGACCCAGGGGATTGAGTGCCAGACCTGGAGTCAGGAGGACTGGAGTTCAAATGTGACCTCAGACACTTACTTAGCCATGTGACCTTGGGCAAGTCACTTAACCCTATTTGCCTCAGTTTCATCCTTTGTAAAATGAGCTGGAGAAGGAAATGGTAGAAAGAATTGGGGAAGGAAAAGTTAGTATCTTTGCCAAAAAAAAAAAAATCCCAAATGGGATCACAAAAAGTCAGAAATGACTGAAAAACAACAAAAATAGGTCAAGCAAGTAGAGGATTCTGGAGACTTTGTGAGATTGCTTTTTAAAAGGTAAATATCAACTTTAGGCAAGTATGTGGCAGGCACTCAGTCCCTACTCATCGAATGAATGCTCTAGTCTGAGCTAATCTGAGATTTGTTGCTTTATAATAAGTCATTGCTCAATCAGTGATTGCATCATAGAGTTTCTGAATTCAGGACTTGGACTCCAGCCAAAGAGTCACTTTTTCCATGTGCATGAATGGTGTACTACTAATGTGCATGCCCTTCCTATTCCCCCACCCCCAGAAGCAATGGGATTGCCTGGTCTAGTAGACGCATTGCATTTCTAGCTCTGACTTGACCTTTATTTGTGGGTCAAATCAGCCTACTAGTAATTCAAGGTATTACAGTGGAAAGAATGATGGATCAGGACTCAGAGGATCTGAATTTGAACTCTGTGTCTGATGCTTCTACTTGTGTGAATGTGGGAGAATCACTTAAACTTTCCAAGCCTCAATTTCCTAATTTGTAAAATGAAAGAATTGGACCAGATGATTGCTAAATTCCCTTGTAGCTGTAGAGCTATAAAGTTTGATGACTCTCTAGATCTGAATTTTCATAACGATAAAGAAAAAGGGAAGGGGAGACTGGGTGAGGTGGTGAGGGGACAATGGTGCCATTTCTCCCAACAACCTCACAGGATGTCATAAGGATCATCTGGGGACACTGAAAGATTAAATCACTTGCCCAGGGTCACACAGCTGAAATGTGGCAGAGGCAATTCTCAAATCCAGGTCTTTTTGGACCTTGAGGACAATTCTCAGATGTGGCATGATTATCTCCATTTTACAGATGAGAATGTCAAGGTTCAGGTACATTAGATGATTGGTGAGTGCCAGAGGCAGGACTGAAACCCAGGTCTACCTGATTCCTCGGCCAGTTCTTTAGCTGGTTTATACTAGTGGTCTCCAAATTTTTTAACTGTACACCCCCTATCAGAAAATAAGTTGAGAATGCACCCCAACTATATGCATATTATTTCCAAGTTATATTCTAGTACAATTATACTGATAATTCTATATATTATAAAAATACACAAAAATGGACATTTTTAAAGGATGAGATAAATATGAAATTTTTGGTTCTAGAGGGGATAGAGTGGCATTCGAGTTTATTGAGTGGGGAAATACAGATACTAGTGAAATTACTTTGGCAGTATTGTGAAGAATGATTTTCAGTGGGGAGAGACTTGTAAGATATTGGCATAGTCCAGTTGAAAGGAGATGACAATGTACACTAAGGCATTGTAGAGAGATAAACGGCAAGATTTAGCAACTGATTATATACATGGGGTGAGTGACCATAGGGAGATGAGGATGACACTAAGGTTTCAAATTTGGGTGACTGGAAGGATGGTAGTACCATTAGTGAAAATATGGCAGTCTGGAGGAGGAATGGTTTGGGGGGAAAGATTACATACTGAAATTTCAAAGCGAATTGTAAAGCAAATCCCAAGCCACCCCTTCCTACTCCTCTGGTGAAACTTTTTTCCATCCCACTGAAAAATAGAAAGAAAGGGATAGGGATGGGTCTCTGACCAGTCATTGCTCCAAAGAACAGAGTCCTTTGCTGTAAAGTGCACAAGGTTAGGAGTGGGGGGGGGGGGGGGTGGAACATTGACTGTGCAATCAAAACCTTCTCTTGGTTAGGAATAACTTCCTGAGAGGTCCACCCCCCAAGTGGAGAAGAGGAGATTGTTCGGAGTTTGTATAGACAGAGAAGGCCAGTAGTGGAAGGAGGAAGAATGGTGGAACAGTTGATAATGAGTTGGAGATTAGCTCAGTGATTGAGTAGAATGCCCTGTGATTGGTCAATTGTACATCCTTTAGAATCATGCCATGCTCCCCTACTTTGGAGAGCATTGCAGCACAACATAATGTGATTGGAACTACTAATGTCACTCACAGAGGCATTATGGTATAATGAATAACAGAGTTGACCACCTGAACAACTTTTGCATTCTGCCTAAAAATCAGGTCTGACAGCATTGTCAGGAGACTCTCTTCTCTCTGCAGGGAAAGAATGCTATTGACCTTAGAGAGGAATGGGCATGACTGAGGAGGCCAAGGAACAGGGTGGCAATCTTTCTCCAGCTTTACTCAGTGAGAATAACAAAAAGTCATGTTATCTGCAAAAACCAAACACACATGGAATGCCATTGGCACCTGACAGGTTCTATTATGCAATGGGCATTCTTGAGAGACATTTATGACCTGAACTGTGAGAGAGGTAAACAGTCATCAGATTAGGCCTGTGACCTTTGGGAGAGAAAAGCCGGACGGCAGCCTTTGTACCAGGTTCCTCTGACCATACAGGGCATGAGCCTAGGCACCTACTTCAGAACCAATTTTCACACATTTTAACAGAGACTGAAAAAGTCTCTAGAGGCCACTGCTTTTCACCCTTCATTGCATATGAATCATAGACACATAGTTCAGGTTAGAGCAGCCTGGAAAAATGTTTTCAAAAAATAAAGTAGGTAACTAGTACTAGAATCCTAGAATTTTAACCATTATGGTATCTTGAAAATGTGGGATCCCAAATTTTGGGTTTCCCTTCCTATACTTCAGTTTTCCCTTTTCTGAAGCAAAAGAATAGGTTTATTGAGATCAAGTTGAACATTTATGCTAAATTGATCATCATAGATTATTATTCTTAGAAGATAATTTAGGCAGCATTTAGTCCAGCTCCTTTTTCAGATGAGAAAAGTAAGAAGTGAAGGGACTTCCCCCAGTTCACACATCTAGTAAGATGTACAGTCACTCTCAAGCCCAATGTGATCCACATCTCCCAGTCTCTTATTGAATATTAGTCTTTTGATATATAGGCATTTTTTTCTTTCCTTTTTCTGTTCTTTTCTTTTCTCTTCTTTCCTTCCTTCCTTCGTTCCTTCCTTTGTTCCTTCCTTTCTTTTTCTTTCTTTCTTTCTTTCTTTCTTTCTTTCTTTCTTTCTTTCTTTCTTTTCTTTCTTCCTTCCTTCCTTCCTTCCTTCCTTCCTTCCTTCCTTCCTTCCTTCC
>CM053591.1:60321693-60348573 GCA_028646515.1 Pseudochirops corinnae
TTACAGCATAAATATAAGACATTGTGGCTTCATGTGATTTAGACAAAGAAGGGACTGCTGTTTGACGTGGATGGTTTGATGATAATGGATTATGATAATGAGAGAGAGCAAAACTACTTGGTTCGTACTTTATCTTTGTTTTATCTTATAAGGAGAGGCAGAGGGAGGGTAAAACAAAAACACTCATGGCTCCAGGAATTCTCTCTAGCTTGTTCCCTCATGCCTGGAATGCCCTCCCTCAACATCTCTGCTTCATTCAAATCCCAACTAAAATTCCACCTTCCACAGGAAGGTTTTCCAACCCCTTTTTATTCGGGTACCTTTCCTCTGTTAATTATTTCTGATTTATCCTGATTATGACTTGTTTGTACATATTTCCTTGTATGTTGTCTCCCCCATTAGATTGTGATTTTCTTGAGGGCAGAAATTGTCATAATCTTCTTCATCTCCTCTTTCTCCTCTTTGTCCTCCTCCTCCTCCTCCTTTTTCTTCATCTTCTTCATCATCTTCTTTTTCTTCATCATCATCCTCATCTTTTTCTTCATCATCATCATCATCTTTTCCTTCATCATCATCATCATCATCATCCTCTTTTTCTTCTTCTTCTTCTTGTTTCTCCCTAGTGCTTATTTCAGTGCCTGGCACACACTAAGCACTTACTAAATGTTTATTTATACTGACTATATGAAGCAATGGGGGATGAGGCTAGTGGAGGCCTCAGAGGTCACTCATAGCAGTTAGACTAACAAATTAATCCATCAAGAGATTTTTAAGGGTCAACAGCATGCAAGGCAATGTGAGGGGATACAAAGACAAAAAAATGAAAAATCTTTCCTCAAGGGGCTCACATTCAACAGTTGAGGATGATGCTGGCAGTGGTGAACCACAACACTACTCTGATAATGGAATACAAAACTTATTAAAAGTAAATAAAAACAATTTTGATGGAGATTATTAACAATTTATTTGGATTAGGATTCATTGGATGTAGAGGGCAGCATTTGAGCTGAGCATGGAGAGAAATTAGGAATTTCTAGAGGCAGAAGTGAGGAGGATGAGAATTTCAGGCATGGAACACAGCCTGTCCAAAAGGCACGGAGGCAGGAGATAGGCAGTTATGTATAAGGGAACATATGTATGTATATGTATGTGTATATGTGAAAGAGAGAGTCTGTATATGTATATACACACAGACATATAGATGTATGTGTGTGTGTACATATCCATATATGATGTCTGACAAAGTTAAGACAAGGGGTAGTTGTAGAACTGAGGAGTGGATCTGGAAAAAAAAAGAGGTTGGGTACTCTTGTGAGAGAAACTGAAAGGAATCATAAATTTCTTGAGAGTGGAAGAGATTAATAGAATCCCTTGATTCTTCATGAGACATCAGATATCTTTCTTGAGGCGTCCCTCAAGAAGCTAGTCAGTTCTCAATGATGCACACATAAGCCCATCCCTAGGAAGCTGCACTATTTAATAGAAGCCTCTAGTCCATCTGCTGGGTCAATGTGGGTTTTATGATCTCTGAAGGACACCTGAAGTAGAGGAAGCAATAGGAGCCCCCCCCCAAAAAAATCGTGAAACCTGGAGGATAATTGAACTGAAGGAAGGAATTACAGGAAGGAAATTTCTCTTATATACCTACCAAAAGCAAGCCACAACTCAGTGAATATCCAACCTGATTGCCATGGAGATTCAATAGATTCCTCTCTGACTTCTACAATTCCTGATGGGTTTGTAGATGGGAAATATAATGGTTGAGCTCAAACCCTAATAGCTTTTCTAATGTGAATGCTATGAAGGACTCCAGAAACTTGGCAGACACTACAGTGGATTGCCTTAGAAAAGATCTAACATGAAAGGCCTATTTATGAAGAGGGTAAGGAGTGGACACTGGACCCAGATGGCTCTGGAGGAGAAAATGAGGCTGGTGACTTTGCGTAGTCCTCCCTCACTTAAATCCAATTCACTAGTATGTCATGGCATCATCTCTGTGGCGTCATGATCCTCTTTGAGCACAAAGGACATATAGCAAGCAAGCAACAGCAAGGAGTAAGAAAAATATTCCTGCTAACTATTACTAGGTATCACAATCCCTTACTGTGAATGCCAAAAAATTTTCTAAATCTTTGAGTTGCTCTTGGATTTTGTGGTGCTAACTACTGTCTCTAGTAAGTGGACCATCAGTTCTAGCTTAGAAATCTTGGTACATGCACTCTCCTACTCTCCATGGGTAGTCTCTATTATAATGAGATTTATATGCTTTAAAAATTATTGTTAACTAGAAAAATGTAATTAAAAAAATTTTTTTGAGGGGGTAGAGTTATCATTCTAGTAGCTACGAGTTTTTGGTGGTGTTGTTTTGAAAAAGGAAAATATCACCCTGAGGTATTTGAGCCTGTGAGAGTCTTAAGCCAATATTTGCCCCTCTCCCCACCCCAGGGAGGCAATTAGATGGCTCAGTGGCTAGAACACTGAACTAGGAGTCAGGAAGACCCGAGTTCAAACCCAGCCTCAGACACTTACTAGCTGTGTGACCCTAGGCAAGTCACTAACCCCTGTTTGCCTTAATCCCATGGAGAAGAAAATGGCAAACCACTCCGGTATCTTTGCCAAACTCTATTGACAATATGGTCCACTGAGTCATGAAAAGTTGGATAAAACAAAGCAACAACCATTCCTACTGCTTCATTTTGCTTTATGAGATGATACTGCTCATGATTGCCCAACATCTTTTTTTTTGTTTTTTTGTAGAAAGTATACAAACAGGTAGCTGACATATTGGGAAGGGTCACTGATGTTCTCATCTTTTGTAATAACTATGTGATGTCTTCTGTTAAAAAAAAAAACATAAAGGGATCAAGCATGCATCTGAGAGGAAGTTGGTAAAGTGAAGTTTTTGAGCCCTCCAC
Source organism: Pseudochirops corinnae (assembly GCA_028646515.1). Lineage (NCBI taxonomy): Eukaryota > Metazoa > Chordata > Mammalia > Diprotodontia > Pseudocheiridae > Pseudochirops > Pseudochirops corinnae. The sequence continues at coordinate 60,324,609 of CM053591.1, forward strand.
AAATATGGGTTTTATCTGGATCCACTACTTTCAGGTTTTGCAGAGAAACTAGAATTTCAGTTATCTCCCTTGATGTTACTATTGTCATCATCCATCATATCGATGGGATGCAAGCTTTCTGTTTTGCATTTGATCCAACAATTCACTTTCATAGTGTTGGCCTTAGTGATGATTAGACGTTTTTCATTTTCTGCTTTCTCTTTCTTCATGAAATCTCTCTTCCAATTTCTCTCTCTCTCTCTCTCCACATGCACATGTATATGTATGTGTGTGTGTGTGTGTGTGTGTGTGTATATATATATATATACGTAATATTATATGTGTTTATCTATAACATGTTATAGATAATCATATATAACATATGATTATATATAACACATTATAGTGCTATTTTTATTGATCTTGAATTGCATATTTCATTCTTTGCACTGTTTTGGTTCTTTGTACTTTCATGTATTGGTTTTTGTTTTCAAATATTATTTAATGGTATCAAAAATATTTCTGATATGTTTTTATTTTCCGGATTCCATTTCATAGGTTTCATTTCCATTGCTTTTAATCAGGTGGCATGGTATTCAGGTTCTTATTGCACTTTACAGTTAGATATTGGTATAGTCTTTTAAAGTTTTTCAGCAGGTTTTCTCAATAATTTCCTGAAGTCACTCTTGCCATGGTGACATTTGATGCTTGTCCTCTAAAATATTCCTAGATAGTTCTATCTTGTTATGTTTTGGTTTTTTTTAAACCATAGAAACAGATCCAACATGTACTGTTTTGAAATATTTTACACAAGATCAAATATTATGGAAGAATTCATTTTTCATGATAGTTATAGCAAAATCCAGCCTTATAAAATAATATGCTTTGGTATAGTTCATCTCCTAGTTCTATTTTTGCTGGCATACTCAAAAAGTGCTTTTCAAAATTCCATTCTAAGTATGACTGTCTCCTTTTAAGTACTATTCAAGACATTAACATTGTTTTTTCCATTTCATTTTTATATGTTACTTTTAGGGTTCCTGTTAAATATACATTTTCATTGCTTTCAGATTCATCAGATTTTTCTCTTTCTAGATTCATGACTTCTCAATTTCCTGACTCATTTCAATTAATCTGGGTTTAAGAATGAAGACTTTTTTCTCTCTTTTCTTTTTTTTTTTTTTTATTATTGCTCTGTACAGTTTTATATAGCTTGGTTCTTAGAATATCATTGACAAAAGCAGCATGAAATCTTGACTGATACCTGACAATAATTGTTTCAAGTTTTTCTATGTAATATTAAAATATAATGAAAATTTGTATTTTTCACCAATTTCTATACACTCATAGTTTTTCTGCTTTAGTGGTCACATCATCTACATTTCAGCAATATAGTACTTACTGGTATTTTTGGTTATTCTAGCATACCTTTTCTTCTTGAGGTATCAATGCATAGAGAAGCACCACTCACTTCATTGTCTTCCATGTCAACCTGATCATCACAATGTTTTCTAGTACAGACAGCAACATTTATATCAGATTCAAAGGAGAAGTATATCACACTGGCCATAGTGCTAACAGAGTCAGTTTTATCACCAGAACCCAAATGATTAGTGTTTCAGGATTCTCTGCCAGGTCTTCATAATTAATTCAGAGACATAGGGAACACAGTCCCATTACTGTGCCTAGCATCCTCTCTAGGAGCTGACGAAAACTGATTTGCCTGGCACAACCCCAGCCATGGATGCCTGAATGCTAACTCTTAATAAGCCTAGTTCCTGAGTATTGCCCCCCCCCTCCCCTTCCCTGCTCCACTCCAACCCCAACTATCTGCTTGTGTAGCACAATGCGCGTTAATCTTCCTGGGTCCCTATTGCTCATTTCTCATTAGTCAATTCTTATTAGGCGATTCAGAAAATATTCTCATCTCAAGGATCCAGGTAAATCCCACAACATTTTCCCAAGGATAATGGAGCACTATTAGTGCCATATTGGTTCTTTGTTTAAAATTCCATATAAGTTAGAGGTAGTGGTGGATAGAGAGCTGGGCTAGGAGTCAGGAAATTCCTGAGTTCAAATCCAACATTGGATACTTATTAGCTGTGTTACCCTGGACAAGTCACTTAAGCTCTGTCTGCCTCTTTTTCCTCATCTGTAAAATAGCACCTACCTCTCAGGGTTGTTGTGAGCATCACATGAGATAATATATATACAAGGCTTAGCACAGTGCCTGATGTTTATTAGGTGCCATATTAATGTTAGCTATTAATTATTATTAATTATTGTGATTGTGTTGCAGTTCTAGGGAACTTTGTGCCTTCAGAGTGTGAATATCATACCAATTAGAAGCAACATCACTGAGGGCGGCTGCCTGTGGACTAAGGGCAATGAAAGCTGTACACTTGTGCTGCTCCCTATGGGGAAGAGAAGAATATTCTAACTGTTGTTTAATGGGGGCCTGGCATATGTGCAAACATTACCAGCTTGCTCAGCTGACACCGTTTCCCTGTGTGGAGGGTGCTGGGTTTGGGGGAGGAGGATCTTGCTTCTGAGAAAATATATGATTATGTGTAAGGGAAGTGTCTAGGAGAGACTGTGGAGTATATATAGACTTTCTGTAACTGATTCTGGCCAACTAATCTGTTATGGAAAGGTTATACATATTTTAGTCATTCCAAAGCCCTTCCCTCATGGTTCTCCCAGAAGCAAGTTCCCCAGCATTCTCTTGAAAAGCTTTGAATGTCTATTATTGGAGTTGTGAACTGATCCAACCATTCTGGAGAGCAATTTGGATCTATGCCCAAAGGATAATCAAACTGTGTATACCCTTTGACCCAGAAATGCCACTACTAGGTCTGTATTCCAAAGAGATAAAAAAAAAGGGGGGGAAAAGGACCTACATGTATAAGAATATTTATAGGAGCTCTTTTGCAGTAGCAAATAACTGAAAATTAAGGAGATGTCTATCACTTGTGGAATGGCTGAACAAGTTGTAGTACATGAATGTAGTGGAATACTTTTGTTCCATAAGAAATGATGAGCAGGCCGATTTCAAAAAAACCTGGAAAGACTTATATGAACTGATGCTGAGTGAAGTGAGCAGAACCAGGAAAATAGTATACACAGTAACAAGAACATCTTACAATGATCAACTATGACTGACTTAGCTCTCCTCAGCAATACAGTGATCCAAAACAATTCTAGAAGACTCATGATGGAAAAGGCTATCCATATCCAGAGAAAGAACTGATGGAGTATAAATGCAAATCGAAGCATACTATTTTCACTTTCTTTGTCCTTTTTCATGGTTTTTCCTTTTGTTCTGTTTCTTCTTTCACAACATGACTAATGTGGAAACATATTTTACATGATTATACATGTATAATCTATATCAGATTGCTTGCTGTCCTTTGGGAGAAGGGAGGGGAGGGATGGAAGGAGAAAAATTTGGAACTCAAAATCTTATAAAAAAAAATAATTGTTGAAAATTGTCTTTACAAGTAATTGGAAAAAAATAAAATACTATTTTTTTTTAAAAAGCCTCAAATGCCAGGCTAATGAATTTGGACTTTGGTAATGAGGAGGCAAGTTTTAAAGCAAGGAGCAATTTGATCATGACTATGCATTAGGAAGATAAATTTGGCATCATTGTGAAGGACAAATCAAAAGGATCATGAATTATTTGTTAGAGAGCTATTACCAGATATACAACTAAGAACTCTTGATTTTGGCATGAATTGTGGAATATATAAGAGAGGAAGAAGAGGAGCCTGAGTGGTGATAGCCAGAGAGGACTGTAAGATCATGGGTTCAGTTGTTCAGGGGAAAAGGGGAAGTTTACTACTCATTAGATTTGATCTGAGCCTTCTCGGGATTTGAGGGTATAAAGAAATCCTAGGAGAGGGGCATCATGGGCAAAGGAAACTGATGGTGGCAGCATAGGCCAAAGGAAGGAGGGCGGTGAGGCAAGGCTTTGGGGTAATAATCACTACAAGAGGGAATTTGCCCCCTGAAAGTCAACTGAGAAACACCCCAGGCATCCGAAGCTGGTTATCATCCAGGTTATTGTGATGGTCCATTCAAGATGTAAAGAGGGCTTGAACTAAGCCTTGAAAGTGGAAATATAAAGGAGGGGATAGATTCTAGAGATATCATGATCATATGGATCTTGACAATTGTTTAGATGAGAAAGGTTGGGGGAAGCACAGAGTCAAGGACGACTCATAGGAGAAGGGTGTTGGAATTAGTGTAAGTAGAGAAAGAGCAACAAAGCCCATTGGCAGGTAGTTGTGGCTCCCATCTCAAGCTTCTTGCAGTCCTGTCCTTCTCTGTGCATTCTCATACTTGGTATCTGTGACCAGACTGGGAACTCTCTCAGCCTACAGGTAGATTGTAATATAATTAAGGTAAAATGGGGTAGTGGAAGGAGAGAGAGACTTGGAGTCAGAATCTCTGGGCTTAATCTCCAGCTCTCTTATTACCTGGGGGTCCCTTAAGCTCTCTGGGCTTCATTCATCTGTACAAATGAGGGAGTTGAGATCAGCGATTTCCAGGATCTCTTTCAGCTCTATGTACTTTTCTGAGCCTCTGCTGCCCCATCTGTGAAATGAGTACAACATTTCCACTTGAAATTTTGTATGGAAATTGCTGCTGCATAAATGTGAGTTAGAATCAGGGGTGTGACAGGACCAGCTACGATCCAGTTTGGAAGATGCAATTGTCAAAACTTCAGTGTGGACTTTTATGCCTCAGAAATCAGCAAATGTTACAAATCAGAGCTTGACTTACTGTTTCACCTGCCCAGACTTAAGAAAGAAATGGAGAAGAAGTCGATATTGCAGATGAAATATAAAAGTGTGTCATGGGTGCATCTCCCCTCTTTGAGAGATGGTTATTAAACTTTTACCAGCATCTCCCGGTTATAATTTTTTATTGGTGAAAGGTATAGTGGGGAGACGTTTTTTATAAACACACTTCACAAAATCCTACTGTCCAATGAAGACAAAAATATTTTTACAGGTGTGCATCAAAGCTTAAAGAAGGGCAGCTATGTGGCATGGTGGATAGAGTACCAAGCCTAGAGTCAGAAAGACCTGAGTTCAAATCCAGTCTCAGACATTTACTTTGTGAACCTGGGCAAGTCACTTAACCCTGTTGGCCTCAGCTTCCTCATCTGTAAAATGAACTAGAGAATGAAATTACAAACCACTCCAGAATCTTTGCCAAGAAAACCCCAAATGAGGGGATCTCAGAGTCAGACACAACTGAAGAAAGACAAACAAAAATGTTCAATCTCCCATTCTGCTTTCGATTTTTTCTACATTGATTTGGTCTTGTTCTGTCTTTGATTAGAATTTCTTTTTTCTCTTATCTATTAACCCATTTTCTTCTCTTCCTTCCCTCCAGGCTCAATGCTTTTCCCCCTCCCCTCCCCCCTTCTCTCTCTCTGATTCTCCATCCCGGTCCCTTCCACTCCCTCTCCAGGGTGCTGAATAGTGACATATCTGACTACAGACTCATTCTGAAATGGAATCTAAATAAACTATAGTATCCACATGCATTTGTCTAAGACAGGCGCCTGGGTAGGTTGTATGTTTTCCTTGGAATATAACATAAATTAAATTGCTGAGAATTCCTAGACTTGGAACTGCATTTGGAAAACTTTTCAGCCTGAAAAAGACATTCTCTTGCAGTAGCTTTCAATTAGCTTCTAGGAAAAACTCGTAGGATTTGAAATCCTTCTGCTATTTCCTTGTTAGGTAGTTTGGGCAAGTCCCAAAGCCTGCTGTGACTCTGGCTTGCCTTTTGAAAAACCGGGATGAAAACACCTGGCTCCTACCCACCTTGAAGGTATAATGCAAAGATAAATGAGATAGTGTGTGCATGAAGCAGCCTGAGCTCCTCAGGAGAATGAGGCTATAGAAATTCAAGTTATTTCACTAGCTAGAAGCTCAACTGATTTTCTTGCCTGCCACAGTAGCTGGCCAGAAAAATTAATTTGGACTGCATTGTTGGGGGAGATGGATGTCAGAATCAATAGCATGTGCTGAGCAGGTATGAAGTGGGATTTTTATGCACTAGCCAATGAGCAATGAAAGAAATAGCTCCTAAGGCTCCTGGCTACTTCCTGCCATAAATGCGTGGGAAATTTTACTTTAAGAGTACATCTGAGGGACAGCTAGGTGTCACAGTGAATAGAACACTGGCCATGGAGGCAGGAGGACCAGAATTCAAATGTGGCCTCAGACATTTAATACTTACTAGCTGTGTGACCTTGTGCAAGTCACTTAACCCCAATTGCCCTGCCTTCTTCCGTCCAAAAAAAAAAAAGACAAAAGAGTACATCTGAGAACATTGTATACAGTAACAGTAATGTTGCTTTAAGAACAACTTTGAGCATATAAGTCATTTTGACTATTATAAATACCCAAATTAACTACAAAAGACATATTAGAAGACACTGTCATTATCCAGAGAAAAAAATTGATAAAAGTGTGTATAGAATGATTTTACATATTTATGTGTATGTATCTGTGTGTTTACACACACAGATACACACACATGCACACACAAACACACAGATTTATGCCTAATGGTAGCCATCTGGGGAGGAAGAAAAAAAAGAAATTAACATAATTTTATTATATATTATATTTTATGATATTATAATTATTACAGATTATATTGTTACATTAAAGTTACTACCTAATTTTAGTATATATTTTTTAAAATTATACTATTTTAGAAATACTTGTTTTATCCCATACATTAAAAAATATAATTTTTTTTTTAAAGTGCATCTGAACAGCACCTAGTTAACTGAAGATTTGACGATGGTCTTGTTGGTGTGATGAATACCATAAATGATAACTATGTTATTGTCATGCAGTAACTACCATTGGTCTGTCTGCTGACTCTCCACCAAATCAGCTAAATTTGACGGGGAGGGCGTGGTGGTGTAAATTTTGTTACTTATGGTTCCGCAGAATATTAGCTTCTTCTGAGTAGGGACTGTCACTCATTGTAGTTGTATCCCTAGGGTGTGGCACAGCATTTGGTCCATATTAGGTGCTTAATAAATACTCATTGATTGAAGTAAGATCAAGCAATTCAAAGTGAACATTTGCTCAGTATATGCAATCTGAAATAAGATTTTACTGCACAAATCAATTTTAAAAACTAGATAATTGTCAAAGCTTCATTTTACTTGTTGTATTGTGGACAAATCTTAATTTGTTCTTTCAAATCACACACGAGGAAAGATGTGATTGGCTTGGGACTCTTTGGCAGGGGGATCCTCCTAGGAGGATCCGATTGAAATCTTTTTGTTGTTGTTTGGTCATTTCAGTCATCTCTGACTCTCTGTGACCCCATTTGGGGTTTTCTTGGCAAAGATACTGGAGTGGTTTGCCATTTCCTTCTCCAACTCATTTTACAGATGAGGAACTGAGGCAAACAAGGTTAAGTGACTTGCCCAGGGTCATACTGCTAGTAAATATCTGAGGCAGATTTGAACTCAGGTCTTCCTGACTCCAGACCCCGTGCTCTAGCCACTGTGCCACCTAGCTGCCACAGAATCTTTTGAAATTAATCTGAAATCAGCAGCACATATATTTTTTGAAGGAAGACAAGTCTTCATTCCATAATAATGTAAAATTTGAATGTCCCCATGTAAAATATTTATGTCCACATGGGTTGTATAAGTTCATATCTTTAGCATCTTTATAATCTGGATTCTAAACCTTTTTTGTGTAATGAACCCCTTTGGTAGTTTGGTGAAGTCTAAGGATCCCTTCTTGGAATAATGGTTTTTTAACTGTATAAAAGGAAATGCATAGCATTCCGTAGATTCAATTTGAGTGTTTAAAGGGAATAAATATATCATGTGTTTTCTCTGCTGGATTGACAGTCCAAGTCCCTGAGGTCTGTAGCACAGAACAGGCTATGTGATCCGACTTAGGTCACCTCTTCCGACCTAGAGAAAAGGACCATGCCTTAGGCTGAGAGTTAAGAGAGGAGTTTACAGGTCTATTATCTCTGGTCTCTTAACCAAGACCCTCCAATTAGAACTAGTTGAAGGTGACCATCTGCTTCCCTTAGTGGACCTGGCAGAAACTTGCCTATCTCCTTTCTTGTAGGAACTGGACCTTGGGTGACCTGAATCTATTAAAGTTCCCCCAAGCCAGACCCCTGCCCCTCAAATCTCCTAGCAGATGTTTCTTGGTCTTTTTAAAGTCTCTGCACTCAGTGGGGTTCTTTTTTTCTTTCTTTCTTTCTTTTCTTTTCTTTTTTTTTTTGTAATTCTGCAGTTATGTTTTAAAGTGATAGATTAGTCAAATAATCCAGGGTGGGACCATCAGAATTGGAGGAGAGAAGGGCACGGGTGGGGCAGGAGATCTCTCAGAAGTGGAAACTCTCTCTCATTTCCCATCTCCCTGCCCCTTACTCTGTTGCTTGGTTATGTTTTCAGGCAAGTGAGCAAATCACTGGTTCCTATTGTGCATTGTTATGTTTTTCAATTAATGCAGTTTTTAGATGTTTAGGTTCTAAACATCTCCCCTCTCTAGTCAGGTGGGTTACATTTCCCAGGGTGTGTTCCAGAACTAGAGATAATTCCTTTTTGGGGATGCTACATTTCTCACCTGCTGATTGCAATTAACCTCTGCCAGGTGGGGCCTAGTGTGTTGCTGAAAAGCTAACAAGGAGTGGAGGGAGACCAGGCCAGAATGTAGACAGCACGTATGAAAATAAGAAATATTGTTCAATGTTTATGACAATGCTCCAGGGAATCAGAGCTCCCTGGCCCTGCATCTATGTCTCCCATTTCCCTAACCCTCATCCAATTTTTTTTTCATTGCTTTTCAGTTTTTATCTTGATGTTAACGTTCAGACACATGTTTTTCACTATGAACATCTGTTAGCAAATAAATAGTGAGATAAGAAAAATCAGATCTGATAAAGGTTTCAATTAAGACAATATTTGTAAAGAGTAACTTCCAGTAAGCTTTTACAGCACTCAGTTACTCAGGAGACCATTTTGAGATACTTTAGAAAAAGAATTTTAAAGGTTCAAGGTCTAGTCTAGATAAACAACACTAATTTTCATACACAAAAAACTGAGATCGAGGAAGTAGAAGGAATTCCTTTAAGGTCACTCAAACGATTAGTGTCAGAGCTGGGTGGGACTAGTATAAGAAAAACACCATTCTCAAGGAGATGTAAGAATAGAATGAAATAATTTATGAAAAATGGCTTAGCAAATCATAGTTATCTATCTGCCTATCCATCCATCCATCCATCCATCCATTCGTTCATCCATCCATCCATCTGTCCATCTGTCCGTCCATCCATCCATTGTCTGCCCATCTACACACACACACACACACACACACACACACACACACACACACACGTCAGCTAATGTTATTATTATAGCTACTATTTCTATCTTCTCATCTTTTTTGAAAGAGTTCAGACACAAACATTCCTAAGACAAGTTTTTAAACTACTTTTCTATTTTATTCAATATTGTGTATAATACATAGGTGGAAAAAATGACTACTTTTTTGTAATTAAATAAAAATAGAAGGATGTAAGCTTCTCCTCTGTAAACTTACTGAACACATCTTTGGGACACTTCAGTAGCAGAAAGGATGACAGGGATGACCTGTACTTCATACTGTTCCCATATAGATTTGATTTCTTACATTAGGTCTATATGTCTTGAAATCTTTCCATTTCAATTAGTTTGGAGACTATGAGTGTTTGGTATAATAATATCTATTAAAACAGTCTTTCATTGTTATGGATTAATGTTACATCTGGGTAATGGTGGCATCAGTTTTGTGGTCATTATTTTTTCAAGTCTTCTGCCTGATATCTTTCCACTTTAGTGTGATGCTTTGGTCTAGCTTGGGGTTCCATATGCCAAAAGAGCTATAGAAAATCTGAGAAAAAAAAAAAGATGGAAGTCAGACACACAAAAGCTAGGAAGTAATACCTAGAAAAGGGGTTCTTAAACTTTTTCTGTGTCATGGACCCCTTTGCCTGTCTGATCAAATCAACAAACATTTAATAAGCACCTACTATGTACCAGACAATGTGCTAAGTGCAAGTAAAGTCTATGGATCTCTTCTCAGAATGTTTTTAAATGCATAAACTAAAATACATAAGATTACAAAGGAAACCAATTACATTGACATGCATTTATCAAAATATTTTTATAAGAAGTTCATAGACCCTAGGTTAAGAACTCCTGATCTAGACATTGCTTTGTAGCCTTTCTAGAGGGATACAAGGCCTTCTGCCAGTGAAAATAGCATTGATGAAGTTTTTTCCCTCCCCTTTTCCTTTTGTTCTTTGGGCCTCTGCAAGTAACCTTCCTTCTTCATATTTTATTGGCATCAGCAGGGTTTCTTTACTCCCTAAGCCAGGGAACACAAACCTTTCGATCCTGATGTGAACCAATAGCCTTTTGAGGTCTTCTAAGGGAGTTTAATAGGACTGTAGAATTCTAGAGTTGTAGGGACTTCAGAAGCCATGTATCTCAATTCATACCTGAAAAAAAAATTTCCACTACAATATTCTGACAAGTGGTCATCTGGGCTGTTTGAAGACCTTCCATAAAGGTATTCACTAGCTCCTGAGGCAACTCAGGCTATTGTTGGATCGTTCTGAGTGTCTAGTTATTTTTCCTTATACTGAACTGGAGTCTATAACTTTCATCCAAGAGTCTTCATTCTATTCTCTGAGGTCAAACAGAATGAGTTTAATACCACTTCCACCTGACAAGTTTTCAAATATTTGAAGACAGATGTCATGTACTGCTTTCTCCCCACTTCCAAAGCCAACATCCTCATTTCCTTCTACCAACTCACATACGTTATACTTTTGAGTCCCCTGACCATCCTCACTGCCTTCTTCTGGAAATTCTATCTAGCCAAGCCTCCTCCATTCTGAACGTCTTTTTTTTTTTTAATCCAAGTGTAGTATTTAGCTTCTTGAGATCTTTTTGATGCTGACTCAGTCTTTCAATGTGTTAGATGTCACTGTCAAGGTCACATCATCTGTAAATCTGATAAGCATAGCATCTATGCTTTTATCCAAGTTGATAACAATGTTAAACACAGCAGGAATGAAGGCAGATTTGGGTAACACTCTCCAAGACACCTCTCTGATGATTTCATAGAGTATTGGAAGAAAAAACAAAGATGCAATTGAGATCCTCTAAAGCTAGAAAGTTTAGAGCAGGGGTTCTTAACCTTTTGTGTGCCGTGGATTCCTTTTCCAGTCTGGTGAAGTCAACAAGTCCATAACAGTCAGTAACCCTGTCAAAAAAGGGAAATGAGGCTAGTCTGGCATGAACCATCTCTGTTTTATAGTAATCAATATTTGCCTTCCTAGATGTTCACCATCACTGTAATGATACATTCTAGAATTTTTCCAGGAAGCAATGTTTAATCTCATTAGTCTGCAGCCCTTAGAATCTTTTTTCTCCCTCCCCTCCTTTTTTGAAAATAAGAACAATATATACCTACCAAGAGGTGCTAGTCAATTGTCAGTTTGTCTATGTATCTCAAAGATCACAGATAGTAGTTTAGTTATCTTTCAGTTCATTCAGTTTCTAGGAGTGAAGACTTGGAAAAAAAGATAACTGAGTGAGAGGTTATGTAGAAGCCTCACTTTTCTTTAACACTGGAAAACAGCAAGAAATGTATGAAAGAAAAAACAATGTAAACACAGCCATACAAAGATGTAAACATACTCACGTGTGCACAGAAAGAAAGCAAACGTTAGAAATCCTTACATGGAATTCTTAATAGAAAACCAGTATAGAGACTAGGAAAAAATGAGATATTTTACAAGCACCCCCAAAAAGATAAAAATGGCTAATCAAGGAATTGAAAAAAGAAATAAAGAGTGAAATTAGGGCTGATCTTCAGTGATCAGCCTGCCAATGTGTTGCTACATTGCTGTACTTATAATAAAATTCTTTTAGGTATCATAAAAAAAAGTGAAATTAGAACTTTTAAAGAAAAAAATGAAAAAAAGAATGAAATTATTATAAACAAGAGCTGGAGAATTTTACAAAATCAGGAGACACTCTTAAAAGAGAATATAGGTGATGGGGTTTAATCTTGCAAAGATGAGGTAAATATTAGAGTAAAATCAACAGATAGAAAAATCATAATAAGTAATATTACAGACATAGGAGACAGTTTTCTGGGATAGTCTAAGCATGATAAGCTTCATTAAAAATACAGTAAACAAGAAGTCTGAATATCACATTTCAGGAAATCTCCTAATTTTCTTTCTAACTATTGGATATATTGGAACTAGAGGGTAAAGCATAAAATGATGAAGTGAAGTCAACATGATAAAAATGGAACCCCAGATTGAACTAACCCATAAATGTAGTGGCCAAGCTTCAGAAGTCAAAGGGAAAATATTAAAAGCAGCCAAAAAGAGTTAGCTCATATACCAAGGAACTCCATTCTGAATTACTGAGAACTATATATCAATAGTGAAAAACAAAAGGAAAGATTGGAATATGGCATACCAAAAAGCAAAGGAAAATAGCTTGAACTCAAGAATACTTAATCCCACTAAGTTTAACATTATCCTAAAGGAAAAAATAAATGTGTGTTTTGTTTTTTTTTTAGTGGGGGGAGGTAATTGGGGTTAAGTGACTTGCCCAGCTAGTAAGCATCTGAGGGCTGAATTGAAACTCAAATCCTCCTGACTCCAGGGTCAATGTTCTAGTCACTGTGAATAAAGGAACTTTTAACAGAATTCATGATGTTCTTTTTAGCAAACCAGAGTTGGGAAATTTTTGTTCTGTTTTTTCAAACTACAAATTCAGCAAAGCAAAGAACATTATAGGAAAGGTAAATAAGTCCAAACAGTCTAGGTCAATCTGTGGGTCAAAACTCCTTTGAGGGTTGAAAGATCCTTTCACAGGGGTCACAGGGGTCGCCTAAGACCATCAGAAAACACACATTTCCGATGGTCTTAGGAACCGAGACACTGCTCCTCTATCCATCTCCAGGCAGGTCTGCCCACATGCAGATACGCCAACATGTGAGTATGAAAGGGTCATGGCCTTAGAAAGGTTGAGAACCACTGATCTAGGTGATGGTAGAGTACTAATGGTCTTAAGAAGAGAAAATAAAAACTATTTTTCCTTGGAAGTTTTACTTTATCTAAGAATCACTGAGGGAACCAGAAGAGAGGAATTATGGATGTAGGTTATCAAAAAGAATGCTCTAGAGGGTAAAAGAGGAGAACCTCATTTTTTGCTGGTGTGCAGTCCCTCCTTGGGTTCTAGAGCACTCCTTCTCCAACCCCTGTTCCCAATGTCTGCAGACCTCTGTGTTTCCCTGTGTTTACTTGGGCTGGACAAATGACTCGTTGTGAATTTTTCTGAATTTTTCCATAAGGAAGGGGCCTGGTACCTTTTATTCATTTCTTTGGTGGAATTGTAGGCAAGAGTTCAGTAGCCAATGACTATTTTTTGGGCCCTCCTGGGTCATAGTGAATGTAAATAGTAACTGTTTCTCTTTTGACCAGCAACCCTCAGAGTCTTCGCCCCTAACCCCCATTTTGCTTTCTGTTTTTTTAATTAAAAGAGTCATCCCTTCACTCACTTCCTAAAGAGGCCTATTCACTGAAAGGGTGATACCTCACTCAAAATGAGAATCCGAAAAGGCCTTAGCCTAAAAGGGCCGGGTTCTCCCATTGTATCTTGGGCCATCTCCAATCACCCTGATGACTATATGGCCACTGGACCCAGATGGCTCTGGAGGAGAAAGTGAGGCTGGTGACCTTGCACAACCCTCCCTCACTCAAATCAAAGCCTACTTCAAGTCATGTCCTTGTCTCCCTGATGCCATAGTCCTCTTGGAGAATGAAGGACAAACACAATAATAACCAACCAGTTCCTTCTTATTGGCTAGAACAAGGTCCAGAATTATAGTTCTCATTATTACTTCCGTTTCCTTCTGAAATATGCAATTGTAAGATTCTGGATATAGATCTGGAAGGGAATTTCAAGGCCAACTAGTACTACCTCCACACATTCCCCCATTTTTAGATTAGGAAACTGAGTCCCGGAGAGATGAAGTGCGTTGTCTAAGATCACACAATAACTGATGGAACAGGAGATTGAAATTCAAGTTCTCCAACTTCAAATCCAGTGTCCCTATATACTGCCACTTAATAAGGCAGAGTGTCTCAGCAACCCAAGAAGGCAACAAAGAGCAGTAAAATAATAGAAGTAAGGACAAACAAAGCCTCAAAAATCTTCTCCTAAAAGGTTCTGAGATCCGTTGATCATTAGAGGTACAGCTGATTCTAAATTGACCCCCAATAGCCCTGCTTCCTCTTTCTAGGCTATTGTGATCTCTACCCAACTGCTCTATAAAACTTTCATTCATTGATGATGGCTTTCACAGACTTCTCTTTGACAAGGAAGGCTACATCTCAATCTTGACCCCACCTTCTTACATCCTATTTGAATATTACCCTTTCTTTGTACTTTGTCCCTTTGTGCTAAGACAATGGCACATATTGGTGATAGTGTTGGGTCTTTTTAAAAAAAATTATTATGAACTTAACATTAATCAATAGAACTAATTTTAAAATGCCCTCAAAGTATGTTTCAGTAAATTATTTGAACGTATAAAATATAATAACTTTTTAGTCACTGCCTCTGTCTCCCTCAAAACTCTTTCTCCATTCATTCTAGTTCATTTTCTCTCTTATGTGGTCAGCATCAAAATATTATGTGACATTAATGTTCCCCAGTTTATTGAATCATTCCCCTATCATTGAACACTTAAGTTTCTTTTTTTTAATTATTTTTTAATTATTTTTATTTTTTTTACTTGTTTTTTCCAGTATTTTTGCAACTACAGAAAATGCTGCTATGAAAATCTTTGTACAGTTAACATTGTTGTTGTTCTTAATAACACTTCCAAAATTTATTCCCAACAAATTCTCAAAATTTCTTCCCAATTAACTCATTAGAGAGTTAAAAGATACGATTATTTTTGTAACTTTCATGGTACCAAATTCCAGAACCAAAATCAAACCAAACCCAAGTTTGCAATTCTATCAGCAATGAGTGAGTGCACCGGGTTTTTTTTTTTCAAGATTCCACCACTATTGAGTATTACTGCTTTTAATTATTTTTGGCAATTTTATCAAAGTGGGATAGTAACTGAGAGCCGTTTTTATTTGTATCTCTTTGGTCATTAGTGAGGTTGGGTGTTTCTTCAAGGAATTATTTACAATTTGTGTTTTACCTTTTGACAATTGTGTGTTTATATCCATCACGGATTGGCAGTTATCTTTGTCAAATTTTAATAATTCTTTATAAATTTTGAGTATCAAAATTTTAATCTCAGGGTGTCTAGGTGGCACAGTGAACAGAGCACTGGCCCTGGAGTCAGAAGGACCTGCGTTCAAATCTGGCCTCAGATACTTGACACACTTACTAGCCATGTGACTTTGGGCAAGCCACTTAACCCCAGTTGCCTTCCAAAAAGAAAAAAAAATTTAATCTGTAATATTAGCCATACCATTTTTCTAATCTATCTTTTTAAAATTACTTATTTTGGAGTGTAGAATTAGAAGAGAACTAAATATAGTCAAGCACATCTATCATCTCTAGAATAATTCCTTCTATATGTTGACTTGGGGAGGTGTGGGAGTCATTTTCTTCACAATTAAGATAAAAACATTTTTCCTTATAATTTTAAAGTAATTTTATATAGATTCCCTAAGATATATGGTACAAGTTATATCATGTGATATTAGTTGTATGGTATGAGTTTCAAATTTACCAACCAATTTTCCACAAGCACTTTTGTTAAATAATTAATTTTTTTGCCAAGGTTTTATTTTCTGTAGGTTTATCTAATGTTAATTACATGTATGTGTATATGTATATGTAAATATGAATGGTTGCATTCTGGCACATCATTCTATTCCATTTTTACCTACTACTATGTAGTTTTAATATTAACTACTTTGTAAAATCTTGAAGTCTGGAAGTACAAGACTGTTTTCATCAACTTTATTTTTCTTTTATCAGCATGCCCTTTGATATCCTTGCTCATTTATTTTTCCATTATCAATTTCATTACAGTTTTATCTGGTTTCATTTTTAAAACTCTTGTCATTTGATCAGTGTTGTATTGACGATAAAATTCAAGTTTGGAAATATTTAATTGTCCTTTTTACTGTATTATTCAGTAAAGTTGGACCTTTGAAAACACAAATCACAGACATAAGATTCCTCCTTCGCAGAAGACTATCCCTACCACATCTGTAGATAAAGGAAAAGAGAGTTGGCATTATTAAGCCAGGAGAAGAAAAGAGAAGTCTCAGGGTAGACGTGACTCTTTAAAGTACTTTAGGACCCTGTTATAACTGAACTCATTACACAACACAGATCAAACTGCTCCAGATAAAACTATATACGACAAGGGTGTCATGTGATACATGTGTTGGTCCTATTCCCTAATACCAGTTTTAAAAAGAGGCTTCCTGGTATATGAAACATAGTTACTATTGAAAATGGTGATTAAAGGGAGGAAGAGAAAATAATCTTCAATTATCATTTGAAAAAAATAGGCTAGAGATAAGAAAAGCTTCCTGATAAAGATTGTCATTAACAACAGAAATTTACTTCCTTAGAAACTGTTAGGAATATTACTGGACTTGTTGGAATGGATTAGGTACATTCATTCAAGTCTGGTGGCTAGATTAAATGGCCCTTCAAGATCAGTTCCTGCCCTGGCACTCTATGACTTAATTTAAGACACATTTATCAAATACCTACTATGTGCAAAATGTACAGTGTTCAGTTCCTGGGGTTACAAAGAGGAGAAGAGACACTGTCCCTTCACTCAAAGGAGTTACTAGTTTAATTGCAGAATCCAAGGCATACAAAAAGAAATATGGCACAAGGTATATAATTTGATAAGTGACAGGATGGGGACAGTCTAGAAAAGTATTTCTTCACCTTTTCAAATATGAGAACTGCTTTTTAATGATCCCAAATATTGTGAAAGCTTATGCAATGACAAATTAATTCCCATTGAGTAAGAATATGCATGACCCCCAAAGCTGCAATGAATTCAGTAGCACTTTAAAGTAAATTTACATCTAGTTTATCAGAATAACATCTATGACCCCTGGAAAAAATATTATTACAAATATTCCTACATAACACTACAAAATAACATATGAGAGATATTCATATTCAACTGACAGAAGGCATTTCTTAATTATGGATTCATGAATCCTTTGCAATAACTCCCTGCCAAAGGATGGACAACTGTAAGGAGAAAAAAAGAGAGAAAGAAAGACCGAGTTTTGGAAAGTATGAAGAAGCTGCTCTGAACCATGAAAGAATTTGTGCAACTGGAAACAGAGGAATTCTGAATGTGACGAAGACACAAATTTCATGCTGTTCACTACAAACTCAGAATAAAGTGGATGCCCTCTGCAGGATCTTACCCACAGCTAATAAGATAAGACATTTGATCACGGAGAAAAGCATATAGATTTTAAGAACATGCTTTCTAGTCCCCACATTTGGTGTTCCTGACCCTGGCTGCTTTCCAAAGTGTGCAGAGCACCTTTTACTTTTCAAGCAGTTGTTAGATCAATATTTAATCAATTGCCTTTTGATATGCTGTAGTGCAGAATAAATGGGATGCCAATGTTGCTCATTCAGAACCCATTCCTCCCCTGTATCTCTTTGAAAGCTATTGGCTACCCTGAATGAAGGTCTTTGGGGCTCTGTATTATCCAACTTGGGAAACAGAGTTTTTTGGTATTTCACAGTGTGGGACTGATTGTGGCTTAATATAATAATGCTCATTAACACAAGGGTATAGAACAACAATGAAGGTTGGGAGAAAGGCTATTAAGAGTGTTATGCCTGGTGAGAATTGTTGATAGGCTAACTCCATTCAATGGAGTTCACTCCATTGCATCCCTTTGTGGGGATTGAGACTAGGCTACAAGTAAGGATACAGTGTCAACAAAGATCCTTTGAGAATCCTCTGAGGGGAGATAACCAGGAAAGATTTGCCCATCTGGCTTCCCCACATCCTTTAAGACCCAGTTAAAATCTCATCTCCGGCAAGAACCTTTCTTGATTCCCACTAATGTTAGAGTCTCTCTCAGTTGGATTAAATGGATTATCTCTGATTGGATCTTACTGTTATCTATTTGTTTGTATGATATTTCCCCCACTACCCTGTGAGCTTCTTGCAGGCAGGGACAGTCTTTTGCCTTTTTTTTTGGCCTCTCTACCCTTGGCTTAGAGCAATGCATGGAATATGGTAGATGCTTAACAAATGCTTGTGGTTGACTTAAGGGAAGAATCAGCTAACAGAACTCCCCACGAGGTAAACAGAAGTTCATTGGACAATTGGAGACAAAGTAAAGTATGACGTGAACTTCCAACTAAATGCACAATGATGCAGTAATGATGCAAAAAGTTTGGGGCTTATCTCCCCCACGCCAATCCCCTGCACTTGGTCTCTTATAAGATATTGAACTTTTATATAGATGTTCAGTGCATATCATCATCAGAAAAATCCTCATTGACCACAGCTATTACTTTTGTTGGTTGTTGATACATTTTATTTCAACACAACAAATGCTTTTTCTATAAGTACCCAAGTGCTTAAAATACTCTTCCCCCAAAATAGTCAAGCAAAACCGCCTTATAGAGTGATTGTGACACAGCTATTACTTTTCCAAATCTTTTGGAAATGGCCCAGTGTTCTATGGAAGCACCTAATCAACTTCTATTGGATTGAACTACGTTGAATTTAATTTATTGAACTGAATTATTTTGAAATCTCTTTTAAGGGAGGTAGGGAGCACAATGGATAGGGTGTAGGACCTGAAATCAGGAACTCCTAAGTTCAAATTCTGCCACAAGACACTCTCTACCTGTGTGATCCTGGGCAAGTCACTTAACCTCTATCTGTCTCTACTTTGTAGGAGAATTTATTTTGATGTCCTTCTGTTACCTTGTTGAAAATGTGAATAAAGGTGCTTGTATTAAGCATGTGGAATGGTGAGAAGAGTCTAGGGAAACAGATGGTAGAATGTGTCATGCCTGATTCTCAGCTCCCATGGACCTGGTCAGTTCCAGCTCATCCTTAGGTCTAAAGCTGGACTGACCTAGAAAGTGAAAGTCAAGAGGAATGAGGCACTTGGTGTACAGTGAGTCAGCACTGGGGTCAGAGGGGTCCAGGGTAACCAGATTGGTTAGTGACAATTCAAGGTCAACCCAGGATTTCAAAGGCTTCCTAAATTTCTAAGATCATTAGAATTGTTCTTCTTTCCTGAATCACTCGGGCTAAGTTGCATCCCCCTCCCTTGAAACAAATAGTTGGAAGCCTGAGGAAGAACTACACTGTCCTGAATCTCAATTCTCCCTTGATCTTCTAGGTCTCTCATCTATTAGGGTGGACATGAATTCTTCAAACTTTGTTGCACTTGGTTGAAAGCCTTCATAAGAGATGAGTTTCTAGTGGAATCCTAGATGAATTTTTCCATTCATTGAACATTGCATAGTACAATGAGAGATGCCTCTATGAATAATGGTGATAAGAATATCATGGGCCATGGGAAGTCACTTTTTTTTATAGATATAGCCTAGCTGGAAAGTTGCTGTTGACAAAGCTGATATTTCTTTATTATTCAGTTGATTCACAGTGTTGTTTTGTGTGGTTTTATTGACCATTGGATAGCATACACATTAACAAAACTTTTCAGGTAGCTCCCGTAGATCATAACTAATCAGTATGTTGGGAAGGGATACACAATATCTCCCAGAAAGACACAAATTGATTTGATGTTTGTGTGATTTTGGCAGGTGCCACAGTCTGGCGCCAGGCACCCATAAGCACCATGACTACAGACCAAGTGGTCATTCCAGCTGTTGCTGGTCACCACAGTTCTACAGATACTTACATCATTTCTGCCACAGCCCCTGTTGTTTCTGGAAACTATCCAAATATTATCCTCTATCCCACAGTAACTTTTATTAGCACAAATTTCCAGGAGAAAGGGGTAGAAACTAATCTCTATGGCAGAGGTGGCCATTAGAAGGATGAGGTAGCAAGGCAAAAAGCCATAGAGGGTCTCTGGCTAATGCTGGCCTAGAGTCTTTGCAGACTTAGACTAGCTAACTCTTGACCTCTTTCTTTCCACACTTCTTCTATTTCTTTCCTTCTAAGAAGATCTAGAACAAGGCACAACATTTGTGCATGTGTGTGTGTATGTGTGAAGCTTTCTTTTTCCCCTCCCTTGATCCCAATCTGGTGAAACCCTGTGGTGCCTTTCTCAGAATAATGCTTGTAAACACATAAAGTGAAATATATAGGATTACAAAATAAATAAATTATATTGAAATACTGTTATCAGAATGTGTACATATACATGCATGTGAATTGTATGTATGGGTATATGTGTGAGCATATATGTGTACTTATGTGTGTGTTCAAGAATTCTGGTCTAAGAAATCCTGGTCTAGGAATGTGTATAACATGTTCTTTATCATATCAGCACCATTCTACCATTCCCCATGTCCGTGACTGTTTTCTTTTAAAATATGGTTTATTGTTGCATTTTGCCTTTATATTGAAGATATCACCCACCTTGCAGATTGATAATTTCCTTGTTACAAAGAAAAACACTTAAGAAAATATATCCAATAAAAAGTCTGACTATAAAGGACAGTGTAGACAATATATTGTCCTATTAGTTCTCATCTCTCTGCTGTGAGGGAAGTATGTTTCATTATTTCTTCTTGAAACTATCATTCATTTTTCCCTTACTTGAGATTGAACTTCCTGTTTTGCATTCTTTTCATTTATGCTCCAGTAATTCTGGATATTGTTTTCTTGGTTCTGCTTATTTAGTTCTGCATCAGTTTATATAAATCATCCAATGATTTTCTGAACTTCTCCTCATCATCCTTTATTATAGCATAATATTTCATTACACTCCTGTATCACAGGTTTTTCAGCCATCGTCCAATCATTGTGCATGTACTTTGTATACAATTCTTTATGACCACAAAGTGCTGCTGTGATGATTTTTTGCAAACTCTTTGGGTTAGTATTTAAAGCTCTTCACAACCTGGCCCTAATCCACCTTTCCAGTTTTATCACACATTGTTTCTCTCCACATATTTTATGTTGCTTTTTCATACATGACACTCCACCTCCCATCTCCATGCTTCCATATTGGCAAATGCATACCCTCTTCCCCTCTACCTCCAAAAATCCCTAGTATGGTGGGATAAATATTCTAACCTTTTCCTTCAGGGACTTCAGGCTGTTTTTTCTTCCTTTAGAGGCCTGAGACCTATTAAAGACCTTAACTTGAAAAGGCCAAGGTCCCCCACTGTATTCTGAGCCATCTCCAGTTGTCCTGATATCTTGTCACTGGACCCCGATGGCTCCAGAGGAGAAAGTAAGACTGGTGATCATGCATAGCCCTCCCTCACTTAAATCCAAATCACCTGCACATCATGGCATCACCTCTCTGATGTCATGGTCCTCTTCAAGAATGAAGGACAAACAACAACAATCTCTCCCTTGAGAAGTCACTCAAGACTTAGTTGTCTCAAAGGAGTACAGGCAAAGACTGTTGACATCACTTCTTCATCACCTGAGTCCAAAGTAGCCATGATGCTTGACTGGTGAACCATGATGGCATCTTCACTCAGGTGAATCAATTGACGAGGTTCTCAATGCTGAATAGCCTTCTCTTGCCATGGCTAAGGAAATCTACTTTTGTTAACTGCCGAATGACGCACAACTGTCTCATTTTTTTTCCAATATCAAACTGGGAGACTGCCTGAGTCAGGCCAAGCCCAGAATACTTGATTTCCTTCAAAATTAATGTTATAACTTGTGTAGACTCCCATTGTTTCC
The DNA here is from genome assembly GCA_028646515.1 of Pseudochirops corinnae. Lineage (NCBI taxonomy): Eukaryota > Metazoa > Chordata > Mammalia > Diprotodontia > Pseudocheiridae > Pseudochirops > Pseudochirops corinnae. The sequence goes on from CM053591.1 coordinate 60,346,565, forward strand.
AATCTGGCTTGTTTTCTGAGCAATGTTAGTCTATCAGGGAAGGCTCTGTTGCAGGAGAGGTCATTCAGTCTGAAGCATGTACTTTGATCCTACCCCTTGACCTTGAGATTTCCTAATATCCAGCACATAGCCCTTCATTCTTACCTGTTAGCCAGCACGTAGTAGCCTTCTAATCTCATATCCTTATGAGACTGGGGAGAAGCAGAGACAAAATGGCTCATTTCCTTTTGCTGATATGTGCCTATCAGAATTGTCTTTATCATGTCATAAAAGTTGTTCATTTTAAATCCTGTGCTGATCTTGAGTGATCAGCCTGTCAAGGTACTTCTGACCTGATGCATTTTTTTCTTTTTCCTGATTTTTTTCTCTTTAATCAGGACAAAAGCCCAAACAAAGAATTTTCCTTTTAATATTAATTACATGAAACACCTTCTATATGAGGTCTTTTCTGGTCTCCCCAAATTTTAGTGCTTTCTTCCACAAGTTCTGTTTTGTATAATTTCTGTATAGATTTTTAAGTATAGTTTTCTTTGTCTCCTCAATTAAAAGGTAAGAAAGTGCCTCAGAACCTTAACACAAAAACTAGCTGTGTGACCTTGGGCAAGTCACTTAACCCCAACTGCCCTCCAAAAAGCTAAAAAAAAAAAAAAAAAAGAAGGTAAGAAAGTTAGTTTTTTTTTCTTTTTTTGTCATTGTATCCCCAGAGCCTAGCCCAGTTGCTTGCCACACAACATGAACTTAATAAATGCTTGTCAAAAGATTTTATTGCTACATTGGATACTTGATTGATACATTGATACATTGGAACTAATTGATAATTGATACATTGATACATTGGAACTTTATTTCTTTCTTTGCCATCCTTGGGATATAAGCCCATTAATAGGATCACAGAGTCAATAGGAATGAACAAACATAAAATTATCTTCAGTGGAATAAATGGGATGCAGTGAGAAGTATTCCTTAATTCTAATCCTAGGAACCAAAAGGTGGGGATGGGAATTGTTGTTGAGCTATTTTTCAGTCATGTCTAACTCTTCATGACCCCATCTTGGCAAAGATATTGGAGTAGTTTGCTATTTCCTTCTCTAGCTCATTTTACAGATGAGGAAACTGAGGTAAACAGGTTTAAATGACTTTTCCTGGGTCACAGAGCTAGTAAGTGTCTGAGGCCAGATTTGAACTTAAGAAGATGAATCTTCCTGTCTCCAGAGCTCTGTCCACTGTGCTAACCTGTCTTTTCTTTCATTACTTATCCCTTTTGATATCATGCCACCTTCCCAAGAGTATAAACCTCTGTTCTATCTTTGCAGACTGAGTGGTGCCTTCCAAGGTAATACATACTTCTTATCAGGAGACACCAAGATATATGACCCGGTCATGTAGAAGCTGACCTCCTAAAGTATCCAAACATCTCCAATGGGGTTTATTGCAAGGTCCTTGTTGCCCTCCTTTATGCCTCTGTAAGGTCTCTGTTATGGGAATCTGAAGATCTTCCCTGCCCCTAGGCCCTTTGCTCAAGTGGCTTAAGTGGCTCTGAGAACCTTCCCTGATTTGAAAGTATACTCTACCCCCTAATAGGCTGAATGTGATCGCATGTAGCCTGTGGTGGGAGGCTTGTTCTTCAGGAATGCCCACGCCTTATTACTTTGTGATTGGGAGTGGGTCAAGAGGGCTGTGACATTCTCTGATCCAGGAGAAGGCTATATATATTGCTAATATGAAGTTTTGCTTTGGGGCTTACTTCAGTAAGAGTTATGTGATTTGACCAGATGAGATTCTGGAAAGCGGTTGAGCCCCCACTTTCCAGCCCCCTGGGTTTGAAAAACCCAGATGTTGGTGCTTCCCTCTCTAGTAACTGAATAGGTAACTGATGTAATGGTCAGACGATTGGAAACCTGTCTGCTGATCTGTTTCTTTGTCTGCTTGTAACTTCTGCTTGTAACTTGTGTTTGTATTCTGTTTGCATTCTCTGAAGTTCAGGGGGCTGACTTTTTCCTGTGAACTAG
>CM053591.1:60349073-60381021 GCA_028646515.1 Pseudochirops corinnae
CTGGGTATGCTAGGGTGCTTGCTGATATAGTCTCTTTACTCTCTTGTCAGATCATTACATTTCTGTGGGCTCTACTCAATTGCTCCTCCTCATTCTATGATCTTCCCTCCAATGTTCTACCATTACTCTCCTAACAGCCTAAAAGTCAGGGTAAAAATTAAAAACTTCTCAGCTATCTCTCCTCGCAGTTCCAAGTCATAGTATATAATATTTTTGCCATGTCACTGTGGCCTCTTTGCTAATATTTCATTCAATACTTTTGCCTTGATGGTCAATAAAGATAATTATTGTTTAGCTTGTTGTTTCTGTCCTTGGTACACGTATCGTAGTTGGACCATAGTTGCCTCATAGAGGGAGTTTCCCCGTTGAGGTGAAGATTTTATGTAATGAATCAATTGTTATTTGATTGTTTGATAATCAGCCTTCTAGTAAGGAGAGAAATGTCCGATTCATGCTGCCTTCATTTGTTGTCTCTCCTGAGCCTGCTCCACTCTGCTCTCTTGTACCTCCCCTACCTCTGATTTCTAACTATAAACTGCTACCTAAAGGCCTTGAGAAGATTCCATCCTGAGGCCAAACCCCTAGCAGTGGTTCTCAACCTTCCTAATGCTGTGACCCTTTAACATAGTTCCTCATGTTGAGGTGATCCCCAACTATAAAATTATTTTCGTTGCTACTTCATAACTGTAATTTTGCTACTGTTATGAATTGTAATGTAAATATCTGACATGCAGGATGTATTTTCATTGTTACAAATTGAACATAGCCCACAGGTTGAGAACCGCTGCCCTAGAGATATTGGTAAGCTACAGGAATGCCTTCCTCAGCGACTAGTAAACTCCTAGCTGGTAATACCTTCCCCACCTTAGTGATTCTGAACTGTCCGGCTGTCATTATTCAAAACCTATTCTTCTCCCAGCATCCTCTCTCTTATTTCAACCTAGCCCCCTCAACATCCCAGTCAAGCACTACCAGCCTCTTCCACTGTGCTCTCTGGAATGCCTGTTCCATAAGCACCAAACTTACTTTCATCTTAATGCTTTCCCACTCTTTCCATTTTCTGACTCTCACTGAGATCTGGCTCATTCCTGAGGACATAGCTTTTCTGACCACTCTTTCTAGCATTGGTTTTGATTCTTAACTCCCAACTCATTGGTCCAAGCTGGGGAGCTGGAATGCTCCTTGTTCCCCATTGCCACTTCCACTGTCACTCAGTAATCTCTCTCTTCCTTTAAGGTTCATTCCATTCATTCAAGACTCTGGGAGCTGCCATCTACAAATGTTTTGTATACCCTTCTTCCCCGGAATAGTTCAGTGCCTGGATCACAGTCTTTCCTTCCTCTCCAACTCCTACCCTCATATTAGAAGATGTCAACCTACATGATACTCCCTGAAACAACCTAACATCTCTGTTTCTCAACTCATTTTATATGAGCTATTTCTCTTCCCTACCTCATCTATACACAGAGATCTTGATCTTATCATCACTCACTAACGTTTTACTTCTATGTTCATGAAAGCTGAAATTCCCTTACCTGATCACAATCTGTTGTCATTCCACCTTTCCTTCTGCCTTGTACCCCCAAACTCTGTTCTTCTTCCTCACTGTAACTGCTAGTCTTTCCATCTCTTAGTTCTTTCCCAGACAAGACCCCTGCCTTGGTCAAACCCTCCTCCCTTCCCCACCTTGATCCCTTAATGAATCAATTTGGCTTGAGGTTTTCTGCTTCCCTTGAGTCCCTTGCCAGAGCTTTTGCAATCCTCAGCACTCCAGCTCTTTCATTGCTCTGCCCCAAATAAATATTCTTTCTTTAGAGCAAGAGTTAATATTTGTTACTGTTGTTTTTTAAATTGGTCTTGTTCTTCCAGTGTCAAAAATGTTATGCCATACTGTAGAGAATCGACAGCCCCTCCAGAAGCCGGGACTTCTTTTCAGACAGTTTGTTGTTAAATGTTCACGAGCACACCACTGGCTATAACCCACATAAACAAAGATTCTTGAGGGGGGGGGGGGGAGGGTCCTCAATAGTTTTCAAGAGTGTAAAGGGGTCTTTTGAAGGCAGCTAAGTGGTGCAGTTGTTAAAACACTGTATCCACCCTCAGGAAGACTCATCTTTCTGGTTCAAATGTGGCACCAGACACTAACTTGTGTGGGCAAGTCATTCAATCCTGTTTGCTTCAGTTTCTTATGTGTAGAATTATCTGAAGAAGGAAATGGCAATGGTTTTTATTATCTATTATTTTGTCTACATTATCTTTGGCAAGGAAACCCCAAATGAGGGTCCCAAAGAATCAGACATGACTGAAATGACTGAGTGACAACAACAAAAGGGGTCTCAAGACCAAAACATTTGAGAACTACTGTCTTAGAATAATGTCTTTTCATGGGGCAGCTAGGTGGTTCAGTGAGTAGAGCACTGACCCTGGAGTCAGCAGGACCAGAGTTCAAATCCAGCCTCAGACACTTAACACAAAACTAGCTGTGTGACCTTGGGCAAGTCACTTAATCCCAACTCCCTGCCTTCCCCCCTCCAAAAAAAAATACCAAAAAAAGAATAATGCCTTTTCTTGAACACACACATACACACACATACACACATATTATGAAGGAGAGTTATGAAATGTGTATAGCATGAAATCTAATACTCAACTGATATGAAACTAACTAGAGGTAGGAAAATCAACACTACTTTTTATCAGGGTCATATATTCTGAGTCAGTCTAATGTCAATAGAAGCTTGCATGAACGACCATCAATTACCGACTAAAACCATATCAAAATAATTACTTGTTCTAAGCAGTTCCCAGGTCACTGTAAATATATATTTCCCTCCATCATAATCTCTCATGTGTTTTTCTCTTTGTTCCCCATCCACCCTACTTTACAAAAAAGAAGGAACGGAGAAAGAGAAGGAATACGATTAACACAATAATTTGTATATGAGATGATTTGTTCCTGTTCATCTTCCCTTTTCTCCTCACTTAACCCCGACTCTGATCTCTAGTTTTAAACTTTTTTTCTTCCATTTTACTACCCTTCATTTGATCAAAGTTTATTTTGCTCGTGACTTTTCCTTCTTTTGAAAAGCCACTTTTATTTTTTTGTTTTACTTTTGTCCATCATTATTTTTGACTCTGCACTCAGTCCCACTCTCGGCTCTCCCCATTCCCCGTCGTAGCCTGTTTCTTTGTTAAGGAAATTTCTATACCAAACTCTACATTGTACCCCAATTCAAGTAAGCTGTAATGACTTTCCCCAGATTTTTCCTTTTTTTTCTTCCAAACTTAGAGGCTCTCTCCAAAAGAAGTGGTTTGTAAACATTAAAATCCAATGCTAATGGGAGTTCTTCTCTCCCCAGTTTTCATAGGCTCCTATGGCATCAGGAGCTAACATGCATAAATGCGACTGACCTGCAAGTTTATTGACGTAGGCATCCCCCAGTGAGGAAGCTCTCTTTACTCAAGCTCCGTAAGTCACAGCTACCACTCAAGGGCTCCCTGGAGCACAGAGAAATTCAAGTGACTTGTCCAGAGTCATCATTTGTCAGGGATGGAACTTGAACCCAGGTTTTCCTAACTCTGAGGCTGTCTCTATCTACTATGCCATGCTACCTGTAAATGGGTGTGTAGAGATCATTTCTAAATCGGGTATTTGCCTGTAAATGACAAGTACAAGAAAACATGGTAGAGATAGTAAATGAGAAAGGAATTCTGAGAAAAGAAAAGTCACTGTAGGTTGGTATAGTGAAGAAAGGTTTCAGGGAAGAGAGAAATTAAAATCAGAATAAGTGAGGCTAGGACCCTCCTGAGCAGAGCAAAGATAAGGCAATGGGATTAGGCAGGGCATGTGGGGAGGATGGGGTGAAGACTGGCCCGGCTGGAACTGAGAGTAGGGCATGTAGGGGAGCAGAGAGAAATAAAGAGGAAGCCAAGCCAGGCTTAGTGTGTGGAGCACCTTGAATTCTGAGGCTTCGGGGAACTGTTCCTTCCAGCTCTGGATTCTCTCAGTGTATCAGGCTGTGAGATGTTTCCCTCTGGAGGTCTCAAACCCTTGGCCTGTGAGCTTCAATAAACTATTTAGGGCAGCCCAAGTCATACTACACAGCCAACTGACCTTCCATTCAGAAGAGCATGTGATCAAATTAATGTTATAAAAAGAAACCAAGAATTTGATAGGAATTGAAAGAATAGATGTTACTGAAAAACAACATCTGTGTGTGAGTGCATGTGTATGATCTATATCAAACTGTTTGCCTTCTCAAGGGGTTTTGGGGAGAGCACTCTGCCATACTGGCTCTGCTCCATTTGTTTGCCTTCCCAAGGAGGGGAGTGGGAGGAGGGAGAGAATTTGGGACTCAAAACTGAAAAAAAAAAAAGTTAATTATTTTTATACATAATTGGAAAAAATAAAATATAAAAATTATAAAAAGTAAAAATAACAATATATCTTTGAGGCAGCTAAGTGGTATAGGTGGCAGGATAGATGGATAAAGGACTGGGACTGGAGTCAAGACCTTACTAGCTGTGTGACCCTGGGCAAGTCACTTAACTTCTGTTTGCCCCAGTTTCTTCAATTATAAAATGGTGCTAATAATAGTACCTCTCTCCTGCTAGACTGCTCTAGTAGTGAGATCACCCTTCTTGCAAGAAGAAATAATTAAATAAATCCTTCCTGTCTCTGCTTTGAGATATCTCTGCTTATTTTATTTTGGGCAAGGGTTGTCTTTGTCCCACACAATGCTGATTAAATTTAAAAGCATGTCACAAGTACACACACACACACACACACACACACACACACACACGCACACACACACACATCTCCTCCCCTTCTCCCCAAAGGTGATTGTTAAATATTTGCTATTTAAACCATGAGTTTAAATAGTTAAAACCGTGAGAACAGATGAGTTCTTTTAAGGAGAAAACATAGATTAAATTGTTTTCTTTTTCAAAGTCGTGGAATTAGTAAGAGCCTGGCCAAATTTGAACTTAGGTCCTCCTGACTCCAGTGCTTGATCCACTGGACCACCGAGCTGTTCCTGGTGATTAAATTTTAAATAGCTCTTTAAGTAGAAAGTACTATACCTCAGTAATGTGAATAATAAATAATCAAGAAGAAGAGAGGTCAGGAAGAAGAGAGTTTAGTGGAAAGCTTTCTGGATGAGAAGACCTAGGTTCAAATCCCAGCTCTGCTATTTCAATATTTTTATGATCCTAAGTAAGTATTTTAACCTTCCTGGGCTTCACTTTCTTCCTCTATAAATTGAAATGGTGGGACAAGATGATCTCTAAGTCCCCTTCTAGCTCCAAATCTTTGATATATTTCTTTCCACATTCTCTCCTCCATTAGATTGTAAGCTCCTTGAGGGAAGGATTGCATTTTTTTTTTTTTGCATTTTTGCATTTTTTTGTGTGTGTCTCAGTGCTTAGTATAGTGACTGGAACATTGTAGGCACCTAATAAATGTTTATTGGTTGATTTATTCTATGCTCTTTACGTACCGAAGATTAGAGAATCAAAACACTGAAGTGTAATGGAAACTGAGAAGGAAGGGAGTCCCCCAAAATGAAAGGATTTACTGGAGGATAAATCCAGGTACTCAGCAACAATGACTTTTCTTTCTTCCTCTGTCACAGATATCTCCTATACAAAGCTATGACTAGTATTTCTTTCCTGTGGGACAAAAACAGTTGGAGGAAGCAAGAGCAGAGCAGAGTTACAGCCTGATGGGGCAGAGAGGTGCAATAGAGTCACTGATGCTTCTGTGCCCAGAGCCTGTGGGGCCCATCCCCCAGACAGCCCCACCCAGGCCTGCACAGATACAGGCAGGGCAGGCGGGTACTAGGAGGGTGAAGCTGGTGCTATAGAACCCTAGGAATAGGAGTGGATGGGAAATCAGGGCTGGACTGCATGGCCCAGAAATAACAGTCTTTGGACTTTCATATCCTATACCACTCCCCATGTTTTCAAATTGGGAAAAAGCATCTGAGGCCCCAGTTTTGTCACAACTCTGCACTTTTGGCATGTTTCTGAACAGTGAAGAAATCATTGGATCAGGTCATCTGAGCCTTCTCTGGAACAAAGGACCCCGAGGTATCCTCTTAAAATATTTACCTCCGAGTCCTTCTGAATCATGCCCTTTGGGGCATCAGGAAGGTAGAGCAACATTGTCATGTGTGAAGGCTGACTGCCAATACGTGAGACGCTGACAGAATCCACAGAAAGACAAGAATCATGGAATCACCATCCTTTTAAGCTGAAAAGGGATCTTAGAGGTTTTGATTCCTACTCCCAGGGATGTGTTGGTAAAGTATAACAGGTTCTCTGAGGGAAAAATAATGGTCATGCATTTTAAGGTTAATCTGCATTAATTAATTATTAATTAATGAATAATAAATAAATATTAATCTGCATTAATGATATATTCTCCATCACTTTTTTAAGTCTAGACACTCAACAAAACAATAATTCAAACCCTGAATTTCTTTCTTTTCTTTTTTTTGCTTTTTGGAGGGCAATTGGGGTTAAGTGACTTGCCCAAAGTCACACGGCTAGTAAGTGTATCAAGTGTCAGAGGTCAAATTTGAACTCAGGTCCTCCTGACTCCAGGGCCAGTGCTCTATTCACTGCACCACCTAGCCACCCAAGCCCCAAATTTCTGAGACATAAATGCTCACACTGAAAATTTAATAATGGGCTCTCATAAACTAATAAAACTGGCTATAGCGCCCACACCCCCAACAATTTCACAAAGAAACTGAAGGGTTTGTCTTAGAATAATGTCTTTTTATGGGGCAGCTAGGTGGTGCAGTGAATAGAGCACCAGCCCTGGAGTCAGGAGAACCTGAGTTCAAATCCAGCCTCAGATACTTAATATTTACTAGCTGTGTGACCTTGGGCAAGTCACTTAACCCTAGTTGCCCTGCCTTCCCCCAGAAAGGAAAGAAGGAAGGAAGGGAGGAAGTGAGGGAGGGAAGGAGGGAATTCCAGTTAATCTGCTATAGGAAAGATGTAGGAATCTGGTTTGAAGTCTGATCCACTTTAGGGTATGTGAGAATAACAACTACTTGTACTCAGGACTAGATCATCCTTGGGGAGCTTTTTAGAGAGGTTGTTTTGTTCTTGGGTAGCTAGGTGGCACAGTGGATAGAGCATCTTGTTTGGAGTCAGGAAGAACCAAGTTCAAATTCAGCCTCAGACACTTACAAGCTATGTGATTCTGGGCAAGTCACTTAACCCATATTTACCTCAGTTCCTCATCTGTAAAATGAGATCACAATGGAGAAAGAAATCACAAATCTCTCCAGTATCTTTGCCAAGAAAACCCCATGGATAAGTCCATGGGGTCATATAGAGTTGGACATGACTGAATAACAACTTTTGCTTTGTTTTTTGTTTTATGTTGTTTTTCTCTACCATGTGGGTATGTCTGACCTTCTGTTTCCATCTTAGAAATAATAAGCTAGTAGGGGCCAAGAAGTAAATCTCCCTTGTTTTCTATAGTGCCCAGAGTATTTCCATGTGCTCTGTTGCTCTCAAACAATAATCAATTGCATACATACTGTACTTGGAATCAGGAAGACCCGAATTCAAATCCTTTTTCAGATACTTGTGACTCTGGGTAAGTCACTTAACCTCTGAACCTCAGTTTCCTCAACTGTAACAAGGACTAAGAGCACCTGTCTCACAGGGTTGTTGTAAAGATCAAATGAGATAAAATATATAATGCACTTTACTAAATTTAAAGCACTACAAATACTAGTTATTATTATTAAGTGTTTAAGAGGAGATTTGTTTAGCAAGTCTAGAAGGATCAGCAGCACCCTTTGGTCCAAACACTACTGTTGGGGTTTTGGCCAAGCATGTGCCTCACTAAAGAATTGCTCCAAGTGAATGTGAAATGTCATTCGGTGTAAGAGCTACCTTAACCCCAGAAAATGGTTCTAGGTATTGTTCTGGATTCAATCGGCACAGTATCTTGGAACGGAAGCAAAAATAAAATCATCTTTCCCCACGAATCCTAAAACACCCTTATTCATCTTACCTAGGATGGTTGCCATGACCTCCTGAAGTCAATGGGAGTAAGCAGAGAGAATGAAATCCAGGCTTTTTGTGACTGGAGACAATAACTTGTTGCTGATGGGAGGTAAATGGAGCCCTGAAAGCAGGGTTTTGTGTTATCAGGGAGTAAATAGAGCCAATCCATTTTTGCAAAAGGCTTTCCTGTATGAAAGAAAAAGCAAAAGAGATGACAGTTTCCCCACTTAACATCCAAGCCAGGCTGCTCCAACACATCTCCCTAAGCAGTCATTACAGTAAGACAGCCCCAGCCTGGGGGCTGACAGATGAGGGAATCTTCTATTTCTTAGTAAAAACAAAACACGAAAAAAAAACAAAAAAAGAGACTCAAAGGACCCACTTCTTACCACTTTTTATCCCACGGCCAGGGTTGCCAACCGTTGGTTCTGTTTTGTAGTTGTTGTTTAATCATTTTTTGACTCTCAATGACCCAATTTGGAGTTTTCTTGGCAAAGATATTAGAGTAGTTTGTTGTTTCCTTCTCCGGCCCATTTTACAGATGAGGAAACTGAGGCAAACAGGATTAAGTGACTTGCCCAGGGTCACACAACTAGTAAGTGTCTGAGGTTGGATTTGAACTCAGAAAGTTGAGTCTTCCTGAGGCCAGCCCTGGAAGTCTATTGCACCACTTAGCTTCCCATATCAGACCTGCTTAATAAATATTGTACCACTAAAGCTAGTTACTTCTTACTAAAGCAGTGGTTCTCAACCTTCCTAATGCCGCGAGCTACTGGTATGTAGGTATATCTGCATGTGGGCAGACCCACCTGGAGACAGAGGAGCAGTGTCTCAGTTCCTAAGACCATCAGAAATATGTCTTTTTCCAATGGCCTTAGGCGACCCCTGTGACCCCTGTGAAAGGGTCATTCGACCCCCAAAGGGGTCACAACCCACAGGTTGAGAACCTCTGTAAGTGTGGAGCTTACATTTTAATGGAGGAAAACAACACATAAAGAGGAGCTGTAAAACCGTTTTTGTTTGTTTTGTTTTGGTAACCTTGCATTTACAAAACAGGTCAGGGATCTTCCTGGCAGGACTTCTGTCCCTTCAGAGAAGTCCAGAACTTGTCTAAGAAAATGAGGCACTACTTCGGAAACCAGCCTATAATAGGAAGCCCTGCTCCTTCTCCCTCCCCAAAGAATGTCAGTGTTGGAAGAAGCTCAGAATCTCAGTGCTAGAAAGGACCCCAGAGGCCAGCTAGACCAGCTGATCCCTGAATAAGATTCTGCTCTAAAATCTCCTCAACAAATAGTCATCCTGCCTTTGCTTGAAGACCTCCCCACACAGCCTATTTCAGTTTTTGACTGACTGTTGAGGAAGCTTGCCTAATTTTGCCTCCAAGCTACTTCCACTCCTGCTGCTACATCTGTCCTCTAGGGATGAACAGAACAAGTCTGATGTCTTTCTGGCCTCTCAGATATTTGAAGACAAACATCATGCACCACCTCAGTTCTTTTCTTCCCCAGGCTAAACATCCCAAGTTCCTTCAGTTGGTCCTTAGGCAGCATGATCTCAAGGTCATTGACTGTCCTGGTCATTATCTTCCACTGGATACTCTACAACCTACCAGTGCCTTTTTCAAAATGTGGCTCTTAGAACTGAATGGAATACCATAAATGGAGGATGGGGAATCAAATGAAATTACCTCTTCCCATCTGCTCCTGAGTCCTGGTGTCTGTTCTTATCTTAAAGTAACCTGAATTCATAGAAGCTTTATTGGCTACCATTGTGATGTTGTAGACTTATCTCAAATGGGAAATCCACCGAAATGTCCAAGACTGTTTCAGATGAATTGTTGAATGACAACACCTTTATTTTAGAGCTTGGGAAAATGAGGGCATTCAAGTTTAAATGGACTTATTTGGGGTATAGGTTTATACCCTAAAGAAACTAAAGAAAGAATTAAAGAACCCACATGTACCAAAAAAAAAACAAAAACAAAAAACATATAAAAGCTCCTTATGGCAAAGACCTGGAAACCAAGGGACAGTGGCTGAAAAAAAAAATTATATATGACTTAGTTGTAGATTATTTCATCATAAGAAATGATGAAAGGGTAAGTTTCAGAGAAACCTAAGAAGGCATGTATGAACACATGCTGAATAAAGTAAGCAGAACCATGAAAGCAACAGCATTATAAAGAAAAACAACTTTGGAAGAGTTAAGAACTCTGATCAATGCAATGCAATGGCCAATCACCATTCTATAGGACTATTCACCTCCTTTCTGGAAGGTGACAGACTCAAGATGCAAAATAAGACCTACATTTTCAGGCACAGTCAATAGAGGAATTTGCTTTTGTATTGCTGGACGATGCATACCTGTTATACGTTTTATTCTTTTCCAATGGGAATGGCTAAGAAGGAGAAGGGAGCTAGGGATAGTGTAGCCAAAAGTCAACCCCCCACACAAAAGAAAAGCATTTATTAAAGTACATATTATGTGCCAGCATTGTGATAAGCGCTGGGAACACAAAGACAAAACCAAAAGGAATACAGTTGCTATCCTCAATGAGCTTATATTTGGATGGACAAGATGATACAGAAGGGAGAACTGAGAAGAAGGAACAGAAGAAAGAAGGAAGCTACTTGTACAGGGGCCTGGTGGTGAATAGGGTCTGGTACACAGTGAGTACCAAACAGATGTTAGCTATATTTTGTTTACATTTAAAAAGAAAAGGAAGTTATATATAACAGATTCTCAGCTTCATGTTCAATCTTTTTTTTCCCTCTGCTCTATTATGTATATGTAAATACCCATTTTATTTGGTGTTTCTTAAGTTCAGAATAAGAAATTAAAAAACAAACAACAATTTAACTGAGTGCCTGAGATCACAAGACAAAGACCAGGCCCCATGGCCTCATGGGATCCAACTAGAGGGCAGACATGTCCCCCGGCTCCTTGGTGATTATACTTTCCATTCCACAGCTCAGACCTACGTACACTAGCACCCTAATCATGGTACACCTGGAAACTTCAGCATAGCGATAAAGTTGCTAATTGTATTTTCCACCCTTTATTAAAATTCCTGCTTGCCTCATGCCTGATGTACTGGCCTAGTGTGTACTGGCAGGATCTGAGCCTTTGAGTCACGGCGAAGTCGGCCCTGAATCAGAAGCTTCAGGTATGAAAACCTGCAGGTTTGGCAGCAGTGAGGAATCTGGAGCATTATTCTCTTCCTCTCCTCCTACTTCCCCCTCATAACCATGCATAACAGGCTTAGTAATGTTCCTCCAGGAGGAGGAAGAGATTGGGAGGAAATGGTTGGAATGACATGAAGATAACCAGGATTTTCTCTTTCAAAATTTGCCTAATTCCCTCTGCTTTGCTAAATGAAGTGTCAGAGTAATTGCACTTGCTGTTTAGCAGGCAGCAAGTTTAGGGTGTTCTCTTTCTGCGTTGGGGCACGAGGGTTGCACCCATGAGGCAGAACAATGATCCCTTGCTCAATGTGTGTTGGCTGAACCTGCAGGTCTGTGAGACAGACATCATTCAGCTTACCAAATATTTGGTAGGTGTTTACTATCCATGGAGTTATCTGCTGAGAGCCGGGACAAGATACAAGGATAAAGAAGATATGCCCCTCTTCCATCAGGAGTTCTAGCTCTTTCCGTTATAATCAACAATCTAAGAATAGTTATTCTTCTATAATTAGATACTTAATAGTTACCATGTAAGTATATTATGCACGGTAGCATGACAGGATCTTATTGAGTCAGTCAACAGCCATTTATTAAGCACCTACTATGACTGTACCAAGTTCAGGAGATACAAAGAAAGTCAGAACCCATTCCCAGATCATTAGGAGCTCACATTTTAATGTAGGAGACAACAGGCAAATGACTATGGACATACAAGATACACACGAAGTACAGGGAATGTCATCTCAGAGGCAAGGCACTAGAAGGAGTAGATGGCAAAGAGCCTCCTGAAGAATGTAGGCTTTGCAACTTCAAGACAACTTCTTGAAGGAAGCTGAGGAAGCTGGGAGTAACAGGTGCAGAGGTCAGAGCGTTCCTGGGCTCTGGACACAGGAACTCCAGCAAACACAAGTTCAGAAGAGTGCCAGGTGCAACAAGTAGGTGGATAGGCCTTAAAACATTTGTTGATAATGAAGTTCACATTTCTCTGTTGCTTCAGGATGTGTAACATTCTTTCCTAACAATCACCCTGTGAGGTTGACTGTGAAAATGGGACTATCCATATTTGACAGGTGAGGAATTAGTGAGTTTAAGAGATTTGTCCATGGTCACACAGCCAGTGACAGTCTGAGCTGGGTTGCAAACTCACTTGGCCCAAGTCTTGATCCAGTAATTTTCCACAATATCCTGTTGGTGCATACTTTTGGTATAGTTGTATCTGGCCTATTAGGAAAATCTAAAAATTATATCTGTACCCACACCATTGTCTGTATACTTAATAGTCTTAAGCAGTGGTGTCAAAACTCAAATAACCACTAACCTGTAAAGACAGATCCTTAGGGGCCACATACTGACTTAGAAAACCATATACAAATGTGGGGCAGGATCAGGCCTGGAGTCAGGAAGATCTGAGTTCAAATTTAGCCTCAGACACTTACTAGCTGTGTAACCCTGGACAAATAATCACTTAACCCCTATTTGCCTGAGTTCTTCATCTGCAAAATGGGGACACACTGGAGAATGCATTAACAACCCTCTCCAAGATCTTTGCTAAGAAAACGCCACGGACTTGAGTCAGAAGCAACTGAACAACAATGACGATGTTCTATTGTACCTTGATTTATTATATTTGTTCTATACTTATATTTATTTTTATAATATATATATGTTCTTTATAATATAATATATATATATATATAATAAAGATATTTGTAGTTATTTTGTTAAACTGATTGGGCAGAACCGGGCAGCAGTAGGCATTGATCTCTCTGGTCTAAAGGCTAGAATTTTTCTTATTAGAGGATACGTTATGGTGAAAAGAGCACCAAAGTGAGCCAAGGGTATAGGTTCTGGTATCACCTCCATTTCTTATCACCTGGGAGACCTTGGGCCAGTCCCTTCACTGTTCTGGGTCTAGCTTTTCTCATCTTTAAATGAGGAGATTGAATTAAATTCTCTTTGAGGTCCCTTTCAGCTAACTCTATTCCCCTAGCAGGCATTTACTTTTACTACAAGCTCAAGGTGTTCCAAGGAAACATGATCGTGCTGTGATCTTCTGGTAACATTCTCCAAGCCATGATCACATCTTCCAGGGTTGGTGTAATCTAATTAGGTCACACAAAGTGCCAATGATGCAAAATGACTGAGCTGAGGCATTTATCATAGCAAAACCCTGCAAGGCAGGTGGATTGCAGTAGACATGACAGGTAAGTTTGTCCTGTAGTGTGAGTTAGTAAGCTGTTTAAAGGGTTCAGTGAAGAGGGCCTGATAGACTCTTAATCCTGATTTTCCGGTTGCTTTTATTTCATGTTTCACAAGCCTGCAAGTAATGAGAATGGGATATGAACCCCCAAAAGTTAAAGACCTCGTCTTTGGGATCTGGACCTGTTTCCTTTTTGGGGTCTTTTACTTTTGGGGGTTCAGGCCCCATCCCCATCACAAATTTTCTCAGGAAAGGAGCCTAGGTTTTCATGGAGTCTTGGGCTTGCCTGCTTTCACTCCCTTTCCCCTGTCTTCCCCACCTGCTCTTTCTTACATGCTTTGGCTAAAAAGAGGAATTGAGTGAGGCAGGCTTGGGCTCGTATGATTTCAGGGAGGGCATCGTGTCCAAAATTATCTCTTCTACTCACTCACATGGAATGCTATTAATTGGGGAAAGGAAGTCTTTCATTGCAAGGAGAGATAAGACTGAAAATTTGCCTATATCCAGAAGTGGGGAAAAACTACTTGAATTCACACCTAGGTATAAATCACTGGTTTATACCTTAGATTTTTAAAGTGGCTTATGTGGAGGGAAGGAAATATGGAAGACATTGAGTATCTAATTGGGTGGAAAGGTCTGCCATAGAGGAGGAGAAAGAAGAAGAAAGAGGACCCTAAGAATCATGATTTTCTGGCTTTGCCTAAGAATGTCTGCACAGGCTTCTGGGCTCAGCCATAGGACAGAAGTCAAACACCGTGAAAAGAAATTCTAATTTGCTTTGACCCTTGGCTAGACTTAAAGCCCGTCCCCTACATACTTCCCAAAGGGTAAAATGAAGACTAAGCATACAAGTCAATGCCTCCCATGTAGAAGATTTAAGTCTGGAAAACAACATTTACCTCAGGGCTCTATGATTCTCCTTTGATGAGGGTAGAAAACTCTTCATACCTTAGTAGGATCAGAGACTCCCTTAGGATCCCAGGTATAAAACTGAAAGAGACCTCAGGGTTCAACTTCTCATTTTACTGATGAAAGGAGATTGGATCCTGGAGAAGTTAAGTGATTTGTTGCCCAAGGTCACATACAGATAGTAAATAGCAAGTCTTGGATTCCAATCCAAATTATTATTTTTTCTTTCTTTCTTTTTGGAGGGGGAAAGACAGAGCAATTAGGGTTAAGTGACTTGCCCAAGGCCACATGGCTAATAAGTGTTAAATGTCTAAGGCCAAATTTGAACTCAAGTCCTCCCAACTCCAGGGCTGGCGGTCTAATCATTGGGCCACCTAGCTGCCCCCAATCCAAATTCTTTACTCCAAATTCAATGAATGTTCCTTCTTTGGAGGACAGACACAGAGCTGGCAGCCTTGCCTAGCCTCAAAGCTCTCCCGATGGCTAGAAACTGCTATTGGAATTTGTGCCTATTGCCACAGGTTCTGAGAGTCTAAGAGAACAAACATACCAAAACAAACAAACAAACAAATAAACAAACAAACAAAAAAACACTTTAAAAAACACCCAATAAGGGGGCAGCTAGGTACAGTGGGATAGATCTCCGAGCCTAGAGTCAGGAAGGCCTAAGTTCAAAACCAGCTTCAGATTCTAACTAGCTGTGACCCTGGGCAAATAACTTCATTTTTGTTTGCCTCAGTCTCTTCATCTGTAAAAGGGGATAAGGATAGTACGTGGCCTTGAGGCTCAAACAAGATAATAACTGTAAAGCGCTTAGCACAGGGCCTGGCACAGCGAATGTCATATAAACATTAGCTATTATTATTTTTTAAAAACGAGCATTTGCCTCTCATGGTTTGTGTGAGAAGCCAACCAATAAAACTAATGAGAGTCATTCGCTTATTTGAAATGTAACACATGTTGTGAGAAAGGGTAGGTTCTATAAACTATTTCAGTAGCTACTCATGTATCTCCCCTACGGTGGCACAGACTTGCCTAGCGATTAGGCCTTGTGCTCAAAGTGAAAATGGTCTCTAGTTTGTGGGGAGACAAATATTCTAGAACCTCTTCCCTTCCTCCTCCTCCATGCCCGCTCCCCATCCTCATGTTCCCCCCCTTCCTGCACCCCTCCCATTCGAAGCTAGCCTCCCTCCAGGTCTCTGAAGCCTTCCTTTGTGTCGCAAGCCAGGGCAGGGAAGCCCAGCCAACGGGAGAACAGGGCCCTCGAAGGCATTAGCATTCTGGTGAATGGGGCTCTGGGCCCCAGGCTTGCAGTTGAATGTTTTCTGGAAATTAAATACAGAGCAGCAGGAAGTGGAATGTGACCTAATTAGCAGTCTGGTTTCTGAAGCTGACCTTCTTTGGGCCAGCTGTCTGTGTTCTAAGGATAATGCAGCTGCTGGGGTCTCTTCATCAGCACAGCCAGGTGGGAGGGAGAGGGTGGTGCCAGCCCAGCAGCCCCCCTGAAATGGAGTCTCGTTGGGGGAAACACAGCTCAGCAGGGAAGACTACCCTTGTAAGTCTCCAGATGTTTTCAGAAACAAGCAGAAATATTGTTATAAAGGTTCCCCACCTCCTACCCCTGAATTGGAGAGATGGGAGAGAAAGAAATTTCTTATTAATAGAAAAAAATAATTAAAAAAACCCCAGAGCTAATAGAATGAACCATGAAAAAATCATGCACACACACACACAGACACACACACACAGACATACACACCACACAGACACACAGACACACACACACACCACCTCAAGTCTATTAAGGGGGATTTGGCTTAATGACTTTAACAGATCAGGCGAGCTGGTAAGAACAAGCCAAGGGCTTCCCAGTGGGCGCTGCATGCCTTCCCACAGCGTTTCATGCCGCTGTTGTCTTCTGGTGGCGAGAATTCGCCTTCCTTCCATAGGAGTGGCACCGGGAGTGTCAACTAATCAGGCTGGCAGTGTAATTAATCCATTGTTTAGTATTATTGAAACACACTACCCTGCAGCCCTTCCCTGGCAGCTGTCCCAGCTGAAAAAGGGGGAGGTCCTCCTTTGCCCTAGTGGAGCTGGGGAAGAAGGGATGAGGGATGGTAGAATTGAGACATCAGGTCCTGGAAAGAGCAGCTACTTTTTACATAGGCCTGGGCCAAGCCTGGTTGTGAAAGGACAACATATACCTGATTTTCACTTCCTTTCTGGGGTAAACAGTTTCAAATGGGAGGAAAGGTCTTTTTGGCTCCTGATGATAAAGCGTATTTTTTTAAAAAATTATTAATATCTTGTTTTTGCACCACCTTTATTTCCAAATATTGATTCCTTTCCTTTCCTTCTTCTCTACCCAGAAAGTCATCTGTTTACAAAGGGTAAGAAAAAAAAGAATTAGGGCAAAAAGAACAGTTCGATAAAATCAATGGACACATTAGCAATGTCCCACACTGACAGCCCTCTGTTCCTGAATAGAAGGGAGGGAGGCACACTGAGAAAACATATCTTCCCTCTGGTCCTGGGGAGATAGATGGGTAGTGAGTACAAGGTGCTCAAGGGGCAAGAGGGAGTGAAGGCCCAACCTTGTTACTTCTTCATGATCCCTGCTTTCCTTGGTGAATTCCACTATGTGGGCCTTCCTTTATCTACATTTCAGAAGGGAAGAAAATAAAGAGACAGACCTCCAGCCACAAAAGGGGTCTGGCTCTCAGAATCCTATACCAGGGAAGCGTGGATTTTTTTCTTTTCTTTTCTTCTCCCTCCCCGCCCCCCCAATTCTGTTTTCCTTGATTTTAAACTCTTGAGGGCAAGGACATTTCAGTTTGTTCACCAGGGCTTAGCACATAGCATGCATTTAAGAAATGCTTGCTAATAATATTTACTATGTGCCAGGCACTGTTCTAAGCACTTTAAATCCTTATCTCAGTTGATCCTTGCAACCACCCTGGCAGGTATGTTCTATTATTATTCCCATTTTGCAGATGAAGAAACTAAGGCCAACAGGATTAAGTGACTTGCTCAGGGTCACACAGCTAGGTGAGATTTGAACTCAGATTTTTCTTGACTCCAGACTCTGTGCTCTATCCACTTTGTCTCCAGCTGCTCCTGAATTAAGTTGGCTGGCTCCCCCAAAGCTGTCAATATCTTAACACACTTCTGTACCTGTACGTTGCTACCACCAGTCTTTGCCTTGCTGCTATGGAACTCCAATTCCCTCAGACTCTCCTAACCGAAACTTGGTTTTTTTTGCTTCCCCTTGATTCACTCGTCACAAAACCCAGATTTTTCAAAAAAGAATTTACTAGCCCTCCAAGGAAATGTTTTCTTTTTTTTTAAATGAAAACAATACTTCCAATAGTGAAGACTTATTATTACACAGCATGAGAAATCTATACTAAAACATTACCAGTCTTTTAAAAATTGATTGGCATAATCTTCCTAACTCACTGAATAAAGTATCTTGCCCTCAAGGAGATTATTTCCTAAAGTGGTAATGAAAGATACATATTCATATAATTAGTGTAAATGCTTAAGGCCCGGACATCTCAGTAGAATCAATCCTAAGGAAATTAGGAGTGAATAAATTCTTATTCAAATTGAAAGGATCAAAGGGGGCTTTAGATCATTGAATGAAAGTCAAGGATGCTATAAAGAAAACATATCTTGGGAGGAGTGGAAAGAATCAGGCCTTTGAGCCAGTTTGGAGGATGCCCATTTGGATTTTCACTGCTAAATCTAGCAGCCAAGGTCTTCAGAGAATTGCAAAGAGAGAATTGCCCTGGGAGAAGAGGGAAAGGATGGAAAAGAGCAATTTCTCCCCTCTTTCTCCACTATCACATAGAACAGGTAACAGCTTTCTGGACTTGAAAGATTGGAAGAAAAAGAGTGTCTAGTGTGTCCACTAGAGCTGGTGACAGTGTTCCTAGGACAGTAGTGACTAATGACAGTGTCCATCTTAGGAGCTAAGAACACACCAATGACACACTAGACACACCAAAGAAAGTTAGCTTCAGTTCTGTATCTTGAATTTCATCTTGGGAATTGTGACAATAAAGGTAATAATCTGAGACATTTATTAACATTTGCTAAGGTTAACTCCATAATAAAAACAAATCAGGTGTTTATTTCGAAGTTATGAAATTTTGAAAGTGATTAAATTTATATTCTTCATATCAAGGAACTTTCCAAAAAACCAAACAAATAGATATTTAAAAGGCTTGGAGGCCAGAAGAGCACAGTCAATGAACATTTATTAAGTACCTACTTTGTTCCAGGCACTGCGTTAAATGCAAAAGACAGTCCCTGCTTTCGAGGAGCTCATAGCCTAATGGGGAAGATAACATGAAATTCAGTTATGCACGAATAAGGTAACTGAGGATAATGGGTAAAGGAAAGGTGCTAGAATGGGGAAGGGGGAAAGAATAAACATAGCATGTTTCAGACACCATTCTAAGTGCTTTTTACAAATATTAATATCTCATTTGGTCCTTACAGCCACCCTACAAAGTAGATGTTATTATTATATCCATTTTACAACTGAAGAAACTGAGGCAGATAATGGTTAGGGACTTGCCCAGCTAGTGAGCATCTGAGTCTGAATTTGAACTAGGGTCTTCCTGACTCCAAGTCAATACTCTATCCACTGTGCCAAGAGATACCTGGGAGACCATTTTACAGAGGATGAGATTTTAGATGAGACTGATGGAAATCCAGGAAGGCCAGAATATATATAAGGAAGGAGAGTATTTTAAGTATGAGGAATAGTCAGTGAAAATGCCTGGAGTCTGGAGGTGAACGTCTTATGTAAAGAAGAGTCAGAAGGTCACTGTCATTGGATCTCAGTGTATATGGGAGAAAGGAACAGCTAGGTCAGCAGTTCTCAATCTGTGGGTTATGTTCAATTTGTAACAATGAAAATACATCCTGCATATCAGACATTTATGTTACGATTCATAACAGTAGCAAAATTACAGTTATGAAGAAGCAACGAAAATAATTTTATGGTTGGGGGTCACCACAACATGAGGAACTGTATTAAAGGGTCACGGCATTAGGAAGGTTGAGAACCACTGAGCTAGGTGGTGCCATAGTGCATAGAGTGCCAGGCCTGGAGTCAGGAAGACCCATCTTTCTGAATTCAAATCTGGCATCAGATACTTACTAGCTGTGTGACCCTGGACAAGTCACTTAACCCCGTTTGCCTCGGTTTCCTCATCTCTAAAATGAGCTGGAGAAGTAAATGACAAACCACTTCAGTATCTTTGCTAAGAAAACCCCAAATGGGGTCATGAAAAGTCAGATGTGACTAAACAAGGGCAATTATTCAATCCATAACATAATGACAATGATTGTTGATGATGGTGATGTACAATTAAACCTTACTTACTCATCCTTTGAGGTAGTATTCATAGGACTTTAGAGACATTGGGTAATCTTTAAATTCATTTTCAAGATATCACTTATTATTATGATCACATTATAAATGAAGAAACTTTTCAATCACTGATTAAGTCCATAGTGGACATAGGGATTAACTTTTTCTCTTCTGAACTCTGTGCATTGAAACACTCATAATGAATGCCTTTCTTATTACTTGGGAAATTAGCTTCAGAGTAGGATGGTATTACCTATCTTCCTTTCCCTTCAGAGAAGAAAGCTGGTAGATACTCTAGCTTCTAGCTGCCTCCTGACTCCCTTCTCCAGGGGACCAGTGACCCAGCAGTCCTTTCCACCAGAATTAAATGGACCTGGTCCAAGCTGAGAAGCAGCTCTTGTATGCTTTTCATATTCTCAAGGACACACAAAGCAAGCAAAGATTAGACTGAGTGAGGCTGACTGAAAGATCATTAGGAAGCACAGGCTGTTACTGTTGTTTAATTAGAAGGCTATTGGATTGCCAAGACCAAGGTGGGCTTGCTCCTCATTTCCCATTTGACGGCCCCCAGTGGCAACATTTTAGAGATTAAGACTTTCTTGCTACACTAGTAGTGTGTGGTATTTTGCTTTTTTTCCCTCTCTTGTTTCTAAACCCACTGAGCTGAGAAATAGAATTCCCTGTTCTTGTCTTGATGCTGGCTGATTAGCCACCATAGGCTGCTACCTGCGGGCACTTTGGACTCTCAGCACTGCCTGCTTGGCTGTATTCGTTTGCCAGTGTCTTCTCTAAAACGTGTGTTTGCTGATTGTGTCCTTGTCCTTGAAGGAGGCACCCTGCCTTCTTCTGTGTTGGGAAAAGAATCCGAGGTTGTATTTCGGTCTCTATAAAATCTCCATGTTGGATAAACTATGATTTTATTCCCACCAAATAAATGATTTTCCAGCTGCTTTTATTTTTCACCTGGGATGGAAATGGATATGGGAGGTTTTCCTGAATGTGAAACCAGGAAGGGAAACTCAGAGATGGAAGCTGGGATAGGTACAGAATAAATCTCACTACAGTGTCTCAGAGGCTAAATGCCTTTGAAGCCCTGTGTGTTTGTGAGTTCATTCTGATATTTGTCTTGTTACAAGTGGAATGCCACGTACAGTGGTTGTGCAGCTGCTTAAATCTCATTTGTGTGACTAAGTCACAGTAGGATTAGTTTCTTGTGAAAAATAATTCATTCTGGTTTTTTGACTCTGGGGTATCTCCAAATTACCACAAACATGGCTCAAATATGTTTTAAGACATGTTTATCTAATAAAGTTTTCTTCAATGTGGAAATGAATGATGTCAGACTATCTCCTTGAAAGAGTTTTTCTTTTTTTTTTTTTTTTCTTTTTTCAAAAACAGGTCAGCAAACTGTGAACCTGAAAGAACATTCCCTTGTTTTGGAACTTTTCCTTATACTCTTCCTTTAGTGTTATGAGAATTCATTCAGAAAAAAATGATTGATTTTCATCAAATCAGGAAATTTCAAGATTCCATTCATTCAGATTCCTAGTTTATCTCGTTCCTCCAGGCAGAAATGAACCTGGTTCATTCCAGGGAGACAAATTTCTGTCCTCTTTTGAAAAACCTTTGGAAGGAGAATTCACTACCTACCTCATTCGTATATTTCAGTCTTTATTAATTTTGCTCTTAGGAAGTTCTTCCTAAAGTCTAATTCAGATCCCTCCTGTTCCAGTTGATTTCCACTTGTTATTTTAACCTGTTTCCTTTTGTTCCATGTCTAGAGGAGGTGAGGAGCAGTCAATCATAACACCCCCATCCCCACTCCCAAACACATACATAAGAGCTCTATAGATGTGACATTAGAATTTAGTTTAAAATGTGCACATGGGAATTCAAAGCTAACTGCTGAGAGCCATCCTCTTGCTGCTGGAGGATCTAACAACAGTGTAATTACTGCTGAGTAAAAAATGGAATGTGAAAAAAGGGAGAAACTGGATTCCACATGACTTTATTTCCCTTGATAAAGGAATTTCAGGGTCCTGCTTTGAAATTCTCCTGCCCATCTCCATTGATAGAGTCATTGAAGATCCAGAATGTAATCACAAGATGTTTCTGATATGTTAGAAGTACCTGAAGGATGCATCTATGCCCTGATTCCTTTATAAGGTTGAACTGCTCCTCTAAGTGAGTCTAGAAAGGAATGGACTATAGGAGGCAGGCAAGGCTGAAAGTAGTCATGGAGTGAGATTCTTGGGGGATGGAGAAGGAGAGGATTTCTTTTTCCCTTCTTCCTTAATCAGCCTTATAGCTTTGATGGGAATTACTGGACCAGTAAGAGACACTGCATCTGGTGAGAGTCAGAGACACACATTCCAGATAAAATGGAGACAGAAAAAGAACCCACATGTACAAAAATATTTATAGCCGCTCTTCTTGTGGTGGCCAAGAACTGGAAATTGAGGGGATGCCCATTAACTGGGGAATGGCTAAACAAGTTGTGGTATATGAATGTAATGGAATGTGCTATAAGAAATGATGAAGAGGTGGACTTCAGAGAAACCTGGAAAGACTTACATGAACTGATGCTGAGTGAGAAGAGCAGAACCAAGAAAACATTGTACACAGTAACAGCTACAGTGTTTGAGGACTGATTTTGATAGACTTAGCCATTATCAGCAATGCAAAGACCTAAAACAATTCCAAAGGACACATGGTGGAAAAATGCCATCCATATCCAGAAAAAGAACTATGAGGTTGGAACGGGGAACAAAGCAGACTCTTTTCTTTTTTGTTTTGTTTTATTTTGTTTTTTTTTTCTTTCTCATGGTTTTTCCTATTCGTTATAATTCTTCCATGCAACATGACTAATGTGGAAATGTGTTTAATAGGAATGTATGTGTAGAGTCCATATCAGATAGTAAGTTGTCTTCGGGAGGGAGGGGGAGAAAATTTAAAACTTAAGGAAGTGAATGTTGAAAACTAAAAGTAAATAATTTAATAAATAGGGGAAAAAATAAAATAGAGACAAAAAGACAGACCCCTGAGAGAGGAAGCATCTTCAAGAAGTGGGATCCCTGGCAATCCAGAATTAGGATACATAGAGAGGACTCTGGGAAGCTAGCACAAGGGTCTTATAAAGAAAAGAAAGACTTTGCAGGCCTTTAACTCTCATGGCCTTTGCCATGTTTGTATTCTTCATCTGAGCCTCATGAACATGGTATTCTCAATAGAATCCAGTCTTCCCATTGGAATTATGTTTATTTGTATGCTCAAGGTTTATGGGGGGAATGTTTGTAGCTAATGTTCTTTACTATGTCATCTTAGTAAATGTCTTTGCTAAGAGCTAATTGAGTCTACTGGCTGATTGTTAATGAAAAGCATGGTGATGCGGGCTTGTGAACCAGATTAGTCAATGTAACCACCTCTTTGGGGACCCAACCTGAGAATTCGGGTACTAGTTGGATGAGTTCAGCAGAGGGAATGTTACACTTTCTGCCTGCAATTTAAGAAAACAGATGGTTTCCTGGATATAGCTTACATAAACCTTTATTATAAATCAAACAATTCATGTTTCCAGGGAGGAAGGAAATGCTTCAGTAAGAATACATTAAAATAGATAATTTCCAACTAAATTTGAAGTATAGGTGAAAGTATACTATGGAAAGGAATGAGGCCTTTAAAAAAGGAGGCTCACACAGCATTTCCCTGTGCCTACTCTCTGAGTGTCAGTAAAAGAAGAAAATCTCATCCCTTTCTCCCCACGCATACAAAAGATGATAGCAGATAAGACATGCTGTCAAATCCTGATCCATTAAAACCCTGTAATAGCTAATATACAGTTTTCCTTCTACTACCCTAAAAAGAAAATGGAAACAAAGAGGCTGAATAACGTCAAGATGGGGGAAGAAATAAAAAGGAAAAAAGGCATAAAGTGGAAGGAAATCTAAGGTCAGGCAGGCATCTGGGACTGAGACAGCTTCTGTGGTTCTTAGTAGGCTAGCTGGGGGTGTCGCAAAGTGAGGAATTTGTTTTAAAATTATAAGATGATAATCAAAGAAACACTCCAAGTTTCTGGTTGAGACAGAAGAAAGTCTGACTGTCTGGGGAGAGGAAGGAGAGTGTCCTAGGACACTGTTGCCTGACAAAAGTGAATGTGCTCTCTAAGAGAACCATGGAGCGTTTGGCTCTCCCAGGCAAGCATCCATCCCTTGATTGGCAAATATTTATTTCTTACCCGCCACGAACCATTCACCATTCTGAGTGCTGAGAAAAAATGTACAATCAAGTCATCAACAAACACATGTTAACTATGTGTCAGAAACTTTGCTGGACACACACATCAAACAACCCCCCATCAAGGAGACGACGTTCTAAGTAGGGTGAGAAGCCAGTTACATTGAGAAGTGAACAGAGTAAACCAAATAAATACCAGGTGGTTTGGAAGGAGATTGGGCAAGGGGGTGAGGAGATTCCCCTGAGGCAGGGAGTGAAGGAGAATCAGGAAAAGTCTCTGGAAGGATGTGGCATGTAAGAAGAAACTCAAAGAGAGCTGAGTGTTCCGGGGGAGCAGTTACAGGCATGGGGGGCGGGGGTCAGCTTTTGCAAAGGCATTGAGGGAGGAGACCGAGTACTGTGTGCTCAGAGCAGCAAGGGGGAGTCAGGGTGGGGAGGAAGAGATAATAAGCATTTATGTAACATGTACTATGGGCCTGGCAATGTGCTACATACTTTGAAAAATAATAAAAGTGTCTTATTCTATCCTCACAACAACCCTGGGAGGTAGGTGCTATTATGAGGTACTATACGAGGTGAATTAAGTGTTAATTGTTAAGTGACTTGCCCAGGATCTTGTAAGTCAATCTGGCCGGAATGGAAAATACATAAGGAGGTATAATCTCTAATCACCTTGGGAAGACAGACCAGAGCCAGAATTTTAAAGTATTTAAAGACCATGCTGACAAGTTTGTATTTTATCCCATGGAAAGTCACTGAAGTTTCCTGAAAAGAATCAAGGAACTATAGTGAACTACAGGAGAAACTTGGAGGAGGTAGGACATCTTTCCAGGAATCCTGAAACTTAGAAACCTGTGCTCAGAGTTTCCAGTCTCTGTATACATATATAGATATATAGATATAGATATAGATATAGGTATATATAGATATAGATATATTTTATAATATAAACATATATATATTTTATAACATAAATAAATATTGCTTATACCTTTTGTTTTTGCATCAACAAGATTTTTCCCAATATTTCTCTCCTCACACTTCCCAGAAAGTTATCCAATATAGAAAATAATATTTTAAAAGGAAAAGGGGAAGGGCAAAAAGAAATTAGCAAAAATATCAATCCACTGAAAACATCAGAAAATATATGCGGTGAACCATACCCTTGGACCTCCCATTCTGTAAGGGAGTGAAGTTGGGGAAATATCTTTTCATATCTCTTCTTTGGGACCTTTGTACTTTTGCAACAATCATACATGCATATACACATACACACACACACACATATATATATTTTATTTTTTCAATTTGCAAAAATCCTTCTGTCTCAAATTCCTGTTGCAAACATGCATAATCAAGGAAATAAATTTCCTCATTAGTGTTAATCCAAAAAAAAAAAAGTTTCATTCTTCTCTCTCCATCCATCATTTCTCTATCAGGAGGTGGAAAGCATCATTAGTCCTCGGAAATTATGGTTGGTCATTATGCCGATCAGAGTTGTTAATTCCTTCAAAGTTGTTTTCTTGATAATATTATTATTGTTGTGTAAATTGCTCTCCTGTTTCTGTTCACTTCTGTCTGTATCACGTCATACAAATCTTCCAAGGTTTCTCTGAAACTAACTCCTTCATCATCCTTACAGCAGAATAGGATTCTGTCACATTCATATACCAACACTTATTCAGCCATTTCCCAAGTGCCACCTCAAAAAAGCAATAAATATTCTTAGAGTTTATTTTGCTTAAACCTAATCCC
Organism: Pseudochirops corinnae; assembly: GCA_028646515.1. Taxonomy (NCBI): domain Eukaryota; kingdom Metazoa; phylum Chordata; class Mammalia; order Diprotodontia; family Pseudocheiridae; genus Pseudochirops; species Pseudochirops corinnae. The sequence goes on from CM053591.1 coordinate 60,374,779, forward strand.
TCCCTTAATCTGTTCTCCCTCTAATCACCACTCCTTCTACCTTCTCCCCTTTCCCTTCTATTTCCCTGTTAAGTGAAATATATTTCTGTACACAACTGTGTGTATGTATTTTTTTCCTCCTTTAACCCATTCAAGTGAGAAAGGTTCAAGTTTCAGCCAGTCCCATTTTGTGATTTCTACAGATGTCTACTTGAACATACTGATCATGTGAGATAATTTCCTCTTCCCTTCCTTCCCTTCCCCCAATGTATTAATCTTCCCTCCACTTTCCATTCTTCTCTTAAATTCATCAAGACAGTAACAAAATCACTCCCAGGCCTTGTCTAATTATAATCCCTCTATGATCCTGATGGGCAGCTAGGTGGTGCAGTGTATAGAATGACAAGCCTAGAATCACGAAGATGACTCTTTCTGAGTTCAAATCTGGCATCAGACACTACCAGGGTGACCCCTGGCAGGCCATTTAACTTTGCTTCAGTTTCCTCATCTGTAAGAGGAGCTGGAGGAGGAAATGACAAAAACCACTCCAGGATCTTTACCAACAAAACCCCAAATGGGCTTGTGGTCAGACACGATTGAAATGACTATACAACAACATGACCCTGATGACAACAGGGAGAATTCAGAGGGGAGACATTTGTCATCTCCCCATATCTGAATGTAAGCCATTTAGAACTAATTCCTAATGATTGTTCATATTTATCTCTTCATGTTTCAGCTCCCTGGTTTAAACTTCAAAGTTTCTACACAGCTCGGGCTTTATCATTAGGAATATTTAGAAGTCCCCTATTTCATTATTTTTTCCCCTACAGGACTATGTTTAGTTTTGCTGAATAAGTTCTTGATTGTAAGCCTGTATCCATTACCTTCTGAAATATCCTATTCCAAGCTTTCTTCTCTTTTATAGTGGCAGCTACTAAATTATGTGTGATTCTGACAGTGGCTCCTCAGCATTTTAATTTTTTTTTCCTTTCTGGATACTTGCCACAATTTTTCTTTGACTTGAAAGCCCTAGATTTTTGTTATAATGTTCACAGGAGTTTTCATTTTGGGGTTCTTTCGAAGATGACTGGTGAATTCTTGCTATTTCTGTTTTGTCCTCTGAATCTAAGAGAGCTAAACATCTTCTTTTAAGATTTCTTGAAATGTTCTATTTGGTCATAGCATTGAGGTCCAGTGATTCTTAATTTTTTTCTCCTCAATCTGTTTTCCAAGTCTGTTATTTTAGCTATGAGATATTTTACATTTTCTTCTGTTTTTCAGTTTTTTTGTGCCATCCTATATTTTTTTGTTGTCTCACAGAGTCATTGGCTTCTTTAATCCATTTTCATTTTTAGGAAGTTTGTTTTTTGGGCAAGGTTTCATACCCCTTGTGTCAAGCTATTAATTCCCTTTCCAATTTCTTCTTCTATTGCTCTTACTTCTTTTCCATATTTCTCCCTCTTGCATTCTCATTTCATTTATTAAAAAAAAAAACCCACAACTTTCTAAACTCTTTTCACCTTTTTCAGGAATTTTAATTGATTTTGTGCCCATACTGAATTTTTCTTTGGGACTTTGCTCTCCTGATTATAGATGATGGAATAATTTTCTTCTTTTGAGTCTCTATCTTGAGCACCCCTATCATGATAACAACTTTTTTATTATGGTGAGATTCTTGTTTTGTTTACTTGTTCTTCCGAATTGCTTCCTGTCTTCAGACTTCATGTTAGGACTCATCTTTGTGCACTTCTAGAAGTAAAGTCCTGGGCAGCTCGTGTTGCTGCTTCCTTGGGGTATTGAGAATTACATTATTTCAAGATCTCAGGGAAAAATATGAAGTTCTATACAAATTCAAATATTTTCATCATGAATATAAGATAGGCGAAAATTCATTTGAAAGCTATTTGGATTTTTCAATGGATTGAGTCAACAGTGGAGGAAGGAAAATCTAGTATCCTAGAATATATCCTATATCCTAGAATACATGTATAGTAACAATAAGTAGATGAAACTTCTGCTATCCTCTTCCCTAGTCAGACCACATTAGAAAATTGTGTTTAATTCTAGGTGCCATATTTTAGTAAGGAAATTAATAAGCTGGATCAGGTCCAGAAGAAACCTACTAAGATACCGAGAAAACTGGAGAAAAGGCAAGATAAGAATTCATTGAAGAAACTAGGGATGTCTAGCCTAAAAAACAGAAGTCTTAGAGGAGAAGAGAAAGCATCTTTAAGTATTCAAGTAAAAGGACTGTCATTTGGAAGAGGGATTAAATTTATCGTTTGGGCCGGAAGGGTAGAAGAAAGAACAGTATGTCTAAGTTGCAAAGAAACAGATTTTGATTTGATTTTAGGAAAACTTTTTCATTGATTAAAGCTCTTTAAAAAAATGCAATGGGCTATATTGAGAGGGGGTAGGGTTGGGGGTTCCTTCGTTGGGAGTTTTTAAAGGAAGGTCTGTTGATCATTTCTTGCTATTATTTAATGGATTCATTCAATAACATTGCCAAGAAGTGTGGGCTGATTTGATGACCAACCATGATTCCAAAAGACTAATAAAGTATGTTGTCCACCTCCTGACAGAGAAGTGATGGGCTCAGCATGCAGAATGATTCACATATGTGTGCATACTTATACACATATGTATATATGTACCTGTGTGCACATGCATGTGTGCACATGTATGTGTAGGTGTGTGTAATATATAGCATGGCCGATGTGAGAATTTGTTCTGCTTGACAATGCATATTTGTTACAAGAGTTTTGCTTTTCCCTGGTTCTTTTTTTCCCCTCAGGTTGGTGAAGGGATGAGAAGGAAAGGAAAAAATACTTGATTATTGAAAAAAAAATTTTTTTAAATCAAATGCTCCCACCCAAAACAGGAGTATGGGTTGAACTAAATGACCTATTAGGCCCTGTCTTCATTTCTTCAGTCTTCTCTCCCAATCACTTTCACCATTTCACTGAAATTGCTCTCTCTGGGGTAATTAATGGTCTCCAAGTTATCGAATTCAATTACTCCCTCCTCCCCTCCCCATTTTCCTTTATTTTTCTGAAGTCGGCAGTGGTTTGCCACCCCCTGCCACTAATTATCCCTTTTAGCTTCAGAGACAAAATCCTTTCCTGTTTCTCTTCCTTCCTTTCTCACTACCCATCCTATCTCCTTTGCTGGTTCTACATCTTCTTTCTAACCCTTGAAATGTGTGTGTCCCCTAAGGGTCTGTCCTTGGTTCTCTTTCTCTTTCTTTTCTATACTCTGTTTTTTGACAGTCTCATTCATTCCCACTGCCTCGAATATTACTTCTATGCAAATGGCTCTAAACACTCATTCCTAGATATGACTTCCCTTCTATGTTCCAGGCTCATATTATCTAGTTGTCTATCAGATATCTCAACTGATTTTTCAATCCAGACCTGTATTTCATTGGCACAGAAAGCTTTTATCAAGGTAATTTTGTCTACTAATATAGATTATAATCAGACTGATATCTCATCGTCTTAGACAGGTGACTGGACCACTGAGAAGTTAAGTGACTTACTGAATGCAACCAACCAACATATATCAGAACTAGAATTTGAACTTCGGTCTTCCTGACTGTGAGGCCCCCTCATTATCCAGTACACTATGTTGCTTCTCACCTCTTCATTCCTTCAATACCTAGAACTTAACAGAACAAAATTCAACTCTATCTTCATCCCCTAAAACTGCTTCTCCTCTGATTTCACTCTTTCCAAAGCATCACTATTCAACTGGTTTCCTATGTTTATGACCTTATCTTCGACTTTCCTTTGTTTGCACCTCCCACAGTAGTGACTACACTTATCAGATCCTGTCAATTCCATCTCCATAATATTTCACCATTCCAAATCTTTTCTTCACTCCTAATCCCATTCCTGCCTGCTCACCACAAATAACTTTTCCTTCCACTTTATAAAGAGCAAGTCTGGCCATATAACCTTTGCTCCACTTACCTCCAGTCCACTTCAAAGTACATTTCTATCTCCTTTTATTCCCTCTTCCTTCCCTCCTGTTTCATAGAAGTAAGCATCCCTTTTAGAATGTCAAGACCTAGATATGTGGGCTCTTGGTGTCATCCCTCCTACTTCCCTCATGACTTTGTTTCATCAATTATCTTGGTCTTTTCTTGCACCTTAATTCTCTTCCTTTCCATTGGTTCCTTCCTCTTGGTTTATAACCATGTACAGATATCACTTATGTTAACAATAAAATAAACTACCTCTGGACTCTTCAAGTTATTAGTCTCCTTTTCCTTTCATCATCAAAATCCTTGAAAGAGTCATGGACATACACTGCTTTCCTCCTGCCCTCTTTCACTCCTTAACCCTTGGCTTACACCTCTTGACTCTGTGAGACGTCCTTCTTGCTTCAGAACTCTGATTAATGCAGTGACCAGTTGTGACTTCAGAAGACAAAGATACTCTCCCTCTCTTGGCTTAAAGTTCCTGGGCACAGTTCTCTTGGGGGAACCATGGGAGTGGAATGACGCCTGTTTCTGGCATAGAAAATGTTAATTAGTTTTGTTTAACTACACTTCTTTATGAGAAAAGGCACTATAGGGCTGTGGAGAGGCCGTGGGGTAGAAGTCATTGGGAACAGACAGTTATATAAAAGATAACCAGGCATCAATAAAACATTTATTTAAATACACAATTTTTCTCTTGAGTTCAAGATTACCGGTAACATTCCAATCACTGGCTCCTGTGAACTAGTCTCAGTCCTGATTATCGTTTGTCCTCTCTGGGACATAGTTAACCAATCTTTCACTCCTGCAACTCGATCTTTCCTTTGGTTTCTGTGAAACAGCACTAAGCTCACTCTGTCCCTGTCTTGCTAAACAGACTCTTTATCTCTTCCTTGTTCCTTCCCTCTCTAACTGTAGATATCCCATCAAGATTCTTTCCTCATCTCCCTTCTCCCTATGTTTGAATCCCTGGCAATCTCAATTCCTATAGCTTCAGTTTTCATTTCTTTATTATTATTATTATTATTAGCTTTTTTTGGAGGGGGAAAGGCAGGGCAATTGGGGTTAACTGACTTGCCCAAAGTCACATGGCTAGTAAGTGTTAAGTGTCTGCAGCTAGATTTGAACTCAGGTCCTTCTGACTTCAGGGCTGGTGCTTTATTCACTGCACCACCTAGCCACCTCCTCTATGATTTTATTAAAGCTACTATATATTGCTACTATTAAAACTAGTCCGGACCTCTTCTGTGCTCCAGGACTGCCCTTCTTATTGCCTTCTGAACAGTCCCACCTGAATGGGAGTCAGTGGTGAAACAAGAAGAAGATGGCATTTGGAATCAGAGGATTTAAATTTTATCTCAGCTGCTTATTTGCCTTTATAACTTTGGGCAGGTCCCTTAAATTCTCTAGGCCCCTGTTTCCTCAACTATAAAATGATGCATCTGAAGGAAATGATCTCCAAGCTCCTTTTCAGCTTTAAACTCTATGACCCCATATCTTATTACTATCTAAACCTCCAAATACCTGATGCTGAACTTCTTACTTCCCTGCTTCCCACTAAACCATGTCCTCCTCCAGATTTCCTTATTTCTGTTAGCTGGCAGGACCATTCTCCCTGTCACTCAGGCTCAAAACATGAGTCATCTTTGATTTCTTTCTCTTGCCCCCGCAGCCAATCAGTCATCAAGTCTTGTCAATTCTACCTCCATGACTTTTCTTGCCACCTCCTTTCCATTCCCACTGCTACCACCCAAGTTGACCTCATTTAAAAAGCCTCCCTAATCCCAGTATCTCAAAGTAATTGCTCCATTTCCCTCTGGCTTCCCCTAGCATGTTATTTGTACCTTTTCTCTGTCACTTACTATATATTCCCTTGTATCTGTGCACATTTTACTTCCTCTCCCATATTATGTTACAAAAAAGTTTGTATTTGATTAGAGGTACCTGGACTCTTTAGCAGAAATATTCACTTAAGTTCTTCAGAATGACTTGTCTTGGAAACCCAGTGATCTTTTGACTTTGCAAACAGCACATGTAGGGGGTGTAAACTTAGGACTTACTTTTTACACAGTGAATGAGACATGTTCACCAGCCAATTAATTCTCTGTTACTAAATTGTACAGGAGACACAGAAATCCAAAAGCAAAAGTTTCATTAACACATGAAATAAAGGAGACAGAGAGAGAGAGAGACAGAGAGAAAAGAAAAGGAAGAAGAAGAAGAAGAAGAAGAAGAAGAAGAAGAAGAAGAAGAAGAAGAGAAGGAAGAGGAGGAGGAGA
>CM053591.1:60381521-60422123 GCA_028646515.1 Pseudochirops corinnae
GATCGGCGAATTCTTTCAAGTTCTATTTTGCCCTCTGGTTCTAAAATATCTGGGCAATTTTCCTTGAGAATTTCTTGAAGAATGCTTTCTAGGTTCTTTTTTTGATCATGACTTTCAGGTAGTCCAATAATTTTTAAGTTGTCTCTCCTGGATCTATTTTCCAGGTCAGTGGTTTTTTCAAGGAGATATTTCACATTGCCTTCTATTTTTTCTTTTGTTTGGATCTGTTTAATAGTATCTTGATTTCTCATAAAGCCATTTGCTTCCATTTTCTCCACTCTAATTCTGAAGGAATTATTCTCTTCAGTGAGCTTTTGAGATTCTTTCTTTTTCCATCTAGCAAATTAAACTTTTGAAGGCATTTTTTTCCTCATTGGCTTTTTGGGCCTCTTTTGCCATTTGAGTTGATCTATTTTTTAAGGTGTTATTTTCTTCATTCAGGTTGTTAACTCTCTTTTCATGATTTTCTTGCATCATTCTCATTTCTCTTCCCAATTTTTCCTCCACTTCTCTCATTAAGCTCCCCTATGCCCTGTAGTCAGTTTACATTTTTCTTGGAAGCTTTTGGTGCAGGAGTTCTGACTGTGTTGTCTTCCTCCTGTTTCACGCTTTGATCCTTTTTGTCCCCAAAAAAGGAATCTAAAGTTGGATTGCTGAGCTTGCTTTGCTTCCTTTGCCTGCTCATGTTGCCAGTCAATTACTTCACTTTGGGGCTCCATAGAACTCTGCTTTCAGAGGGGAGAGCTCTGTCTCAAATTGCTGGGGTTTTTGCAGCTGCTGGAGCTATTAGGAGGCCATTGTCTCTGCAGCCCCCACCAGCTTTGGCTCACTGAGAATGTACCTCAGGACCACCACCCGAGACTGAGATCCCAAGCCAGGCAGGTCAAAGCAAGAGCACTTAGCCTCTGAATGATCACTTGGCCCCCCTACAATCTGCAAGCTGGGAGCTCTGTAGCAGCCACATGGAGGTGGCTGCAGGGCCACCACTTCAGCCACTTCTAGCTCTGGGGGGCAGACAGCTGGACCCTCTCCCCCAAATTTAGCCGAGTTCCACTGACCTTTCACTTTGTCCTTGGCTCTTATGGGTTGATAATTCTGGAAACCACCACAGCTGCCAGTGATCTGCTCTCCTGAAAGCTCCAGATGTGGCTTGTCCTGGCCATGCTGGGGCTAAAGCTATGAGTTCATGTGGTGCTAGTCTCGCTCTCAGCATGCTGCCATGAACCCCTTCCCGTCAACCTGCCAGGCTGCCTTCAGTGGGAACTGTGTTTCTCTTTCATGTTGTGGGTGCTCAAGCTCTAAAATTTGTTTAGAGTCATATTTTATAGGTATTTGAAGTGGTTTTGGGGGGAAAAGGGTCACCTTTTCAATGAAGCCAAGTATCAAAGTATTCTGAAATTTTCTAAAGGCAATCCAGCCTGCTATTTTTCTGCTGTTCAGCTCTGGGCCCAACTCAGTGAATAATTCATTCTGTCTTAGACATACTTATTGATGGACAGGTACCATAAGTTGTCCACCTAAATGCATGTTGATGTCTAGGCAATAGACTCTCTTCCTCTACTTGGTCTTGTCTGTGTTAGGAAAAATTCCTTTGATTACAGATTTTTTTCTCAGAGACTCTCTCTGCAATTGTCTGGGGCTTGATGTGATTAGCATAATCTTATCTGCAAACAGGAACATCTGGGGGGACCTCACCATCCACAGGGAATTCTCCTCAACCTGGATACTGCCCTGGATCTCCTTCACCACAATATCAATCATCTTTGGCGAGCATATGCCTCCCTATTTTATGTCTCATCTGATGTTTGTTGCCAAAATGTTGCTGGACAGGGTTATTTCTAGTTATATATTGATAGGAATCTCTGATGATCTTGATGTATGTATGGAAGACATCTTATTTTAAGGTGACATTATGTTATCCTGGGTGGAGGCAAAGCTTTTTTCATAACCAACAAACAATAAGTATAGTGAGATCTTATATTTTTAACATCTTCTAGGTAACTGTGAAATGGTAAAGATATAAACCATTGTTTTATATTGCTTGCAAAAGATTGCTAATTCCTTACCAATACACTTGTAGAGGACATTCCTAACTCATATATAAAGGATATTCAGAAAGATTTTGTGTAGATAAGAGAGGAGGTATATAGGTCAACAGTTACTGATAGTCTGTCACCTTTTGTTTTGCCGATGTTGTTAAGTTTTAATATGGTCTGAGATATATCCATACCTTTGGTATGTTGCTTCCTTCAGATGCCTTGTATAGTGATCCCTTGTCAGACTCACAATTTTGTTGTCTACAGCATAAATCTCATCTATATAGACTTGGTCCAGTCCAGGTGCTTTTCTTTTTTTTTTTTTCCCTCTTTGGTACCATTTCTACCATCCTCTATAAGCATATCAGAGACTATGATGTGGGAGTCCAAAAGTTATCCGTTCTCTTTGATGAGAGATTTGTTATAAAGATATTTCCTAAGCCTCCATTTTGCTCCCATTAATAGTACTCCCATTTTCAGCTTTAAATTCCTTGAAATGATTTCATTTATCTGGCTATCTTTTCAAGTTTTGTTTAAAATGGTTTCACCTTCCATTGCTTCTCTCTGCTTTATAAGATTGTACTTGTTACATAATTATATATCATTATTCTTTTTAAGAGTTTGCAAAGAAGTTTATATTCCAACTTTGGCAGTTCTTTCTCGCTGCTTGGCAAACAGTAGTTTTCTGTGCATTTTTGGTTTCCTAGTTATGGTATTAATTTATTAGTTTTAACTTCTAGATAAAATTATAGTAGTCAGTGTCTATAGTCTATATCATTTCTGTTTTCCATTTTTCATTTTCTTTGTTTCAATTACTTGCTTAAGTAATTCAAGCTTAAATGTGTTTCAACTCTATTCCATATCTTTTTCTCATTATTACTACTTTTTCTGGCTTTGTTAATAATTCTGATCTTAGTTCTAATGAGCTGATGGTCTGACTTTACATAGTTGACTCAAAGATTAGTATCACATCAAAAACAAATCTTTTCTTCTCTGTTAAAACATAATCTGCTTGGGGTGGCTAGGTGGCTAGGTGGCACAGTGAATAGAACACCTGCCCTCAAGTCAGGAGGACCTGAGTTCAAATCCAGCCTCAGACACAACACAAAACTAGCCATGTGACCTTGAGCAAGTCACTTAACCCCAATTGTCCTACCTTCCCCCTGGAAAAAAAATTAATCTGCTTTATTCTTTTTGGTGCTATATGGTTTTCATTGTATTATGTACCTACCAATTTTTTTTTCAAAGAAAGTGTTCTAGTTACAGATGTGTGAGACTTCTGTATAATCTACAAGTTTTTATCACCTCTTATTCTTTCTTACTGAATCATGCTTCCCATAAATTCCTCACCTTTTCAAGGAAGTGAAGTATCAATGCATTTTTATTTAATTTGGATGATTTTATCAAGTTCTTTGTAGAATTTCTCTATCACATCACCCTTAGCAACAAATGTTGATGCAAAAGTTGCTACTATTTTCATGGTGGTCTTTTTTGCAAATTTGCAAGTATTTATCATGATTACTGAAATACATCACAAATGATCCTATAAAATAATATTCCTCCTTGCCTTTGTGCATGTGACCAAAAACAATTCCACTAACAATTTCTTTACTTTGCTTCTCCAAAAAGTACCCATGAGCCATCCTTCCATTTTCCCGAATCTTCCTCCTTTCTTTTTGTGTCATTTTCAGCAAAAATAACAAGATTGATTGAAATTGGCTCATTCAGCAATAAGTCCATTTGGTCATTTGTCAACGACCTCCCCTTTAGAGTACCGACAGTCCCATTAAAATTTATTGACCATCTGAAAATGTGTGATTCTTGGCACCCTTCCCCTTTTATTCAACCACTCTGTCACCATTGCTACAGAAAGGGAAGGGAGCCACCTAGGACTGAGGAACATTTGTTGTTCTTATTGTTTCATGGGTTATCACAACCAAAAGAAATTATCATTACTACGTGGCCCCTCCTACTGATGATGCATCTCTTTTTGGATAGCTGAATTAGTCCTCAGGAGCCAGGCTCTCACGCTTGCAAACTTATACTAGAGTAAAATACAATTAATTATAATAAAACTAGAGGGTCCCTGGGAGTCAATGTGTAATAGTGCTGACCTTAGAATCAGAAGATTAGTTTTGAGTTTCCTTTCTGCTAATTATTGTCAATTTGACCTTGGCAAGGCCTTCCTCTTTCCAATCCACAGTTTCCTCCTCTGGAAAATTAGGAGATAGTAGGATTAGATGTATTTTTTTCTTATTCCTTCATGTTTGCATGTTGGCACATCTTACAATAAAACACAATCCCTTTGAGGACAGGGCGTATTTAATTTTTATATCTGTGTCCTACTGGTTAGTACAGTACCTATCATATAGCAGGAAATGAATAACTGCTTATTTAATATTGACAGCTCTGTACTTTTAAGCCCCTCAATTTCCCCAAAGTTTATATATATCTAGAAATTTGTTTCCTGAGATATTTGCATTTATGTGACTCTCTAAGGTTTACAAAGTGCTTTCCTTACATAAAAATCCTATGATAAAGCATTCTGTGAGTTAATCCAACTTTTATTCCACTTGACAGAAGGCAGGCAGGCACCAACAAAATAATTTAAGTGAAATACTTTGAGATCCTGAACAAATCAATCAACTGTGTGACAAGCTTTTACTGACCTTACTACATGCCAGGCATTATGCTAGGTTCTGGGAATACAAAGACAAAAATTAATAGTTCCTACCCTCAAGGAACTTACATTCTACAAAAATAAGCAAAAGGTAAAAGAATCCAAATGCTGCCTTCAAAGCTGCCTGAGAAGGAGCCCAACTTTGAATGTACTTATATAGGTAAATGGCTTCCTTCAGCTCTGGCTGTTGGTGCCAGCCTTCACATCACAGCATACTTTCCACCTCTTAGCACTGAGGCTGAGGCTTGGTCAGTAATGATTTCCAGGGAAGCAAACAGGAGCCAGAAAGGAACACATCATCCACTCGACAAGGATGGGACATATGGCCAGCAGCTGGAATTTATGCAAAGCATTATTCAAATTAGTCCAAAATACCCACTCTTTGGTTATCTCTCCCTAAGCAGCCATCAAGCCTGGCAGGGCTGTTCCATCATCATTCCTATGTACACTAAGTTCGCTTTCCTCCCAAGCTGGACTAGAGCCCTCACCACAAACTCACCTGCCCACAGCAGAGAAGCCAGAGAGGCTGCTCTTGTGTCCTTGGGTAAAAATCAATCTGCTTCTGTTTAAAAAAATAAAAAGAGGATGTTAATTAAATGGGATAAATGTGTAAATTCTACCACCGGCTCTTGAAACAAAGGCAATAAAACTCAGACAGGGGATGGGAGCAAATATTCAAATATTCCCACTCTAAAAACCACAGGAAAACAACACATCTGCCGCAGGCCACCCAGTAACCAAGCTGAATAACTTCAGACAATTAACAAAATTTCCCAGAAGCAACTTCAGCAGGGTGGAAAGGAAGCCAGACCACTCTGCAGGTTACCCCTAGTGAAATGGAAAGTGAGAAGTGAACCCAAAGTCCATATGTCTTTCCCCAGACTTCTGAAGCTTCAAGGGGTCCAGATTTGGGGGCTCTTAGTTGACGTGCAAAGTGCCATAGGAAGGTGTTAGGGTTTCTGTAAAAAAAAAAAAAAGCTCCAACTTTCAAATCCTGTCATCATTGACTATTTAAAATAGATGAAAAGGAGAAGGTGAATGGCCGTGAGTGCTTCAAAGCAGCAGCGGGGAAACAAAAGTGTCTGAAAAAAGAAAGATGATGAAGAAGGACCACCGGTAGGGTCAGTCACATGGCATGGCACAGCAGAATCTACAGATGATAAAGGGGGTAATAAGGACAGCAGTCATACCCCTGAATTAATTTTTTTTTTGTTCCTTGTTCTCTCCTTCTATTTCTTCTTCTTGGGTATTTCAGAATTGCTCCTGTTTCTGAAGCCTTTCATTACCAATCACTGTGGTGCTGTCCACAGTCCTGCTGAGGCTAAGAAAGGAAAGATGCCAGTGATTAATGAGAAGGTTGGCTAGCAAAGATTCAGGTGCATTTCTCCCATTTCCCTCTCTACCACCACACCCACCCCCACCCCCTGCCCCAGCCTCTTCTTTTTAAAAGAAAATAAAACAAACAAAAAATACTTAAATCATTGCTACTGAACAGCTAATGAGAAATTGCAGCTACCAACTGGTGGGATAGGGACATATAAATTGGTTGGGCTATCAGTTTTATAGGGAAAAATGTTTCCTCACAAATCAGGCACATTATAGCATGCTCACACTTGCTAAAATATGTTTAACAGACTTGGGGTTTTTCATGGTCTCAAATGCATTTGCAAATAGTTCCAAGAAATATATATATATATTTTTAAATTTATGTTGTTTTGTTTGTTTTAGTTACTTCTCAATGATTTCCTCATTCTTGATCATTAGGCCTCACTATTCCCTGATAAATCATCAGGTCAGGCTTTACCCACAGTGAACAGCTTTCTTTCATTAGCCCCTGCACCTGTTGTGATGGCAATGTTCTCTTACACTATGATGGACCAGAGAGAAATAATAAAAACTTCCTCAGCCTTTCCTTATACACCAGTCTCCACCACCTTCAAGGCCAGGAAGTCCTCTTACTAGGTGGGGGAAAGAGGTAAAGGTGTGATTTTATCATCTTTCTAAAACAGTATGAACTTGGAAGTGCCCTCTGGGCAATAAGCTGGCATTCTATCCAGATCTTTGACCTTTGAGTCTATTCTCGCTGAACTGTGGGTACATAATAATGTTGTTGTTGCTTGTCCTTTATTTTCAAAGAAAACCAATGACATTATGGGGTAATATCTTGACTGGTGTGTGAATTGGATTTGAGTGAGGGGCAAATGATCAGCCTCACTCTCTCTTCCAGAGTCACTGAAGTCCAGTGGCAAGACAAAAACCAGGATGACTAGTGATGACTTGGGATGTAGTGGATGACCTTGGAGTCTGATGTCTGACCAAGCTCTAAGTGCTGCACAGTGTCTGCTTCAGAAGCCTTCGTGGCCATTGGAACAATTTGTTGTCATCCGCCCATTCCACCAGAAGGCAGTCTTCACAGGCTTGAGGTAGACACCTCTTTAACACTGATGCCCATCAATCACCCTCTTCCTGGTTTAGCCCATCTTCCAGGTGTGCATGCTATGGGCTTCTTGGAGTCACAGGTGAGAGAGTTAGGTGAAAAGTGAACACCAAAGGGGGATGAGCATCCCTGAAAAGAACTCAGCAAGCCTTCACACCAGAGGTGTTAGTCCTCCCTGAACTCTCCCCACACCCCAAGTCATTAATAATACATACCTCAAGGCAAACAATGTGGAGTAGGAAGTTGACTGAAGAATACCCAGCTGTGGCCAGGCCATGTAAGCTGTGGCCTACGGCAGTAAGCTCTGTTAGAACCCTTTCTTTTTCACCTCTCACTCCTCCAGGAGTTGAACTTGAACCTTGAATCTTTATCTTCTGGTCAAAATTCACTGTCACCATCTTCATCAACATGGCAAGTGTTCCCCAGTAATGCCCACAGGCCTATGTAGCATCTAGCACAGAGAAGATGCATAATCAGAACAATGGGGAGACTCTGGTAAGAGTTTAAGGTGTGAACTAAAATGGTAACCAGTGTCTAAAGAGAAAGGGATGTATTCAAAGGATTTTCTGGAGTTAGAATCCATGAGATTTAGCAACTGATAGGATACCTGTACTCAGGTATCTTTACTCAAGAAGCCTTTCAACAATATATCCAAAAAGTAGTCATTGAGTTTTTGGTTGAAGAGCTCAAATGAAGAAGATGCCTTTGGAGCTACCTCATTACCCTTCTGGATAGCTTTAATTGTTAGAAAATTTTCCTTATATCAAGATTAATGTTTGTAATGCCCCCTTTGGTGGTAGTTCTGCTCTCTGGAATCAAACAGGATACACTGAATTTTTCTTACATGTCAATGTCTTTCAGTGGGTGAAGGGTTGTTTCTTCATGTCCCCTGTCAGTCTTCCCTTTCCCAGTTCCTTCTACCAATCCTTTAATGGAATAAAGAAGACCCCTCAGCATTCCATTTGCTCTCCCTTGGCTGCACTCAGCAACGTCTTTTCTAAAACATGACTAGAGTAGAAAACAGAAGTTCTCCCTAGTCTCAGAATTTCATTGCAGCTTCTAAGATTGTAGGAATTTTTGGTGACAATAACACAGTGCAGGCTCATGTTGAATTTTCATTCTATTAAAACCAATGACTCCTTTTTAGGCAACATGTTTTCTAACTGGTTTCCTCATATCATATTCCTAAAGCTAATGTTTTAACCCGTGTGAGACTTTACTTTTATTCCTGTTTAATTTAATTTGATTTGATTTGATTCAAGCCTGTCATGGTCTTTTTTTTTTTTAATCAGTCCTGACTCTGCCATCCAGTTTTTTTGTTGTCTCTTCTAGTTTTGTGTCATTCACAAATTTCATAAACATACTCTTTATACCTATGTGGCCTAAGTTATTGATAAAAATTTTAGCCAGTCTCTTGAATTGTGTGGGAGATTGGAATGGATGATATATAAGTGTGACCTCTGTCCCAAAACCCATTGGCATGGGACTTTCTCCTCACTGGTGGAAATAAATGCCTTACCCTGCATGAGGGTCAGGGTGAAGTTGGCATGTATTAACAGAAGGACCCCAAGTGTAATGAAGCCCACCCAAGGAGAGTGTTGTCATTGTGTGTCATGAAGGGAGGCAGTATAGACATCTCTATCCTCTTCTCTCCTCACCCCCTTCTCCAAGGGAGGAGGCTTTTGTTCTTGCCAGGAGGGGAAGCAGCAAGTTGGTGTTTAAAAGAGGGGGTACCAGGCTAGAAATACGTCTATCTGCTGCCTTAAATATTGCTTGTTCAGGGGATGTGATCAGGTTCAAGCTAACTTTGAATTGTTTTATCAGTTGAGGGAGAGGAGAAACAGGATCCCAAACTCTATACACAAGACTTGGCCCCTTTCCCACTAAATACCAATTCCACAATGAACACACATAGTGAAGGAAAGGAATCCATTTGTCCAAATCATAGCAAAACAGAAATCAGAGAAAATATACATAGGACAAGATATACCAGGTTATACAGAGTGAAGGAGCTCTTCCATTGGGAAGGAGATAACTCAGCTCAATCAAGAGAGAGTCCTGGATCTCATCCAAGGGGAAACTCCCTGAAGTCTCCTGAGTAGCAAGCTGAGAATAAGACCATGATGAAGTTGCCAGCTCTTCTCATGTCTTCCCAGAGTCCTCTCCTTCAGTAACCTGAAGTGGAGTTGACCTTGTTCATTTTCTGTCTCAAAGCTGTAACCTGAAGTGCCTGAAAGTTATTTGACTCAAATGTTGATGAGTCCCAAAAGTCCTTGAAGATTCCTGAATGGAGATTCCAAGAGGGCCAGGGAAGGCTGGGGCTTTCTCCAACTCTGCCCTGCCCTTCATGCAGGGCAGGATGTTCATCTCCAACAATAAGAAGAGAGACACATATCAATGGGCTTTGGGACAGAGGTTACATGAGATTCAATATGAAAAATGTAAATTATGATTAAATTATTTTTTTTCATACTGCCTCAAGTGTCCTCCTGGACACTTTTCTGAACAGAACCATGAGGTAGACATGACTTCATTAAGGATCAATAATTATACCAGGGGTGTGCTGGAGCCAGCTCTAACCAGCTTATGAGAGTCCATTGTTAAATTTTTCAGTACATTTACAACTAAGAAATTGGCAATTATTACAAATCTGGGCATGATTTACTGTTTTTTTAAAATTACCTAGACTTAACTAAGTGTTAATAATGCAGACTAAACTTACAATTGCATACGCTCCATTTCACACTCACACCCCACCCACACCCCACCCAGTTGTTAAACATTTACCAGCACACACCTTTATTGCTCTATAGAGGTTGCTTGAGGTAACCGGAAATGCAACAGAAGGTTCGGAGAATGAAATCACCACCTGACTGATGGCCCATTGACTGTAGGGTAATAACAATAATAATAAAAACTGGCATTTATGTAGCACTTTAAGGTTTGCAAAATTCTTTATGTCCATTATCTCATTTGAGCCTTACAACATCCCTGAATTGTCTCACAATTCTGTCAGCTCCAATGATCCCATAAGCTTCTCTATTTTAAGTCAGCAACTATATCTCTTCCCCCCAAACACCCACACTCCTGATGTACTGAATTAAAGTTGTGTGAGGTCCTATTTCTCTTGCTGCTATTACATTTGTTTAAGATGGAAGATATTAGATGTTCCAGGATGGCCAACATTTGTTGTCATGAAAAAGCCTATATTCCTAAAAGTACTTCAGGTCTCATATTTGAGATCTTCCAGTTATGAGAAATGGGAACAGCTAGATGCTCAGTGGATAGAGCATTGGGAGGAAGGCCTAGCGTTTGAATCCAGCCTCAGACACTTAGCAGTTGTGTGACCTTGAGGAAGTCACTTACTTTCTGTTTACCTAGGAGGCAGCTAGGTGGCTCAGTGAATAGAGTGCCAGGCCTGGACTCGGAAAGACTCATCTCTTCCTGAGTTCAAATTAGGCCTCAGACACTTACTAGCTATGGGACCCTGGGCAAGTCATTAACCTTGTTTGCCTCAGGTAAAATGAGCTGGAGAAGGAAATTGAAAATCTTTTCTGAGAAAACCCCAAAATGGGATCACAAGAGACAGACCCATGTGAATAACAACGTTATTAGAAATAGGTTATCTAGTTCTCTTTTCTGCAGCCCAACAATATGGATCAATCTTGTTATAGATTGAATTATGGATCAGTGACTCAGGAAAATTATTCCCATTTCACAATGAGAAAACTGAGACCTTCAGAAGTTAAGTGACTTCCCCAGTACCAAACGATTAACAAGCAGCTAAGGCCAGGTAAAAGATGAGATGTTTTGGTTTAGTCTATACAAGACTTTTTAATTGCTTTGGGCCATTTTTTCCTCTCCACCTTTTATCTTGGATGAAGCAAGGATTATAAATGACCATGTTTGGGCAGTCAGTTAACAACAAAAATTTGTTAAGCAAGATCTATGTACTAGGAACTATTCTAAGTACCAGGGACACTAATACACACACACAGGAAAGACAGTTCCTGCCCTCAAGGACCCTACAATCTAATGGGGGAAGACAACACACAAAAAGCAGCTGAAAAGGAATGAGGAAGTTCCCTGGAGTAGGAATATGATGGAGAGGAGATTATTGTCCTGGGTCCTGTCCTTAAATATTTTGGAAGCTTGTGGCTCTGCTCTCCAGTCAAAAGAGTAAAGGATATTGATGTGATGGAGTAGTAAGGCTAATTTTATCTTGCAAGATGATGAGATTTCCCAATGATGAGATTCCTAGGGGCATGATGGTCAATTATAGGTCCCCTCTCCCATCCCTCCAAACCTGACTTTTCTGAAACCTGAGTAATGTCTATGATCAGCACCATTAATTAGTATCTTAACAACAGCAACAAACAACAGTTAATAATTATATAGTGCTTTAAGGTTTGCAAAATGTTTATAAATATTGCCTCATTTTTATCCTCACAACAATCCTGGAAGGTGAGCTGGAAAAGGAGATGGCAAACTACTCCAGCATCTTTGCCAAGAAAGCCCCAAATGAGGTCATGAAGAGATGGCTGCAGACTAAAATGACTGAACAACAAAGTTATTAGAAATAGGTTATCCAGTTCTCTTTCCTACAGCCCAACAATATGGACCAGCCTTTGTTAGAGACTGAATTATGGATCAGTGACTCAGTGAAATTGTTCCCATTTCACAATGAGAAAACTGAGATCTGCAGAGGTTAAGTGACTTGCCCAGTACCAAACAGCTAACAAGTAGCTAAGGCCAGATTTGAAGTCATGTCTTCCTGACTCAGGCTAGTGCTCTAAACGCTACATTTTTTCACTAGAAAAGAGATATCATTTTAGGGGTTCAGTTTTTTTACAGAGTGGTCTGGATCAAACCATTACATTATTCAGGAGAGGAGTTTTCTTTGAGAACAAAATTCTACAAAATACCATATGCACTTATGTTGATCCAGCCAACATGCAAATGACAATAATAAAATTATGCAGAGAAGAACCCAAAGGAAAAATAATGAAGGTAAGAAGAGAGTGTTTCTATTGACTTCTCGAACTTTTCTCACAATCATTTTACATAAATCACATTGCAGCATTTTCCCTCATTCATCTGTACAATTTTCAACAGCAATGCAGATACTACTTCCTTTACTCTTTCAGCCATATCTATGAAACTCCTCAGTGAATTTGGGTCCACGTTTTCAGCTGCTAGAAAGATCTAGTAGCAGGCAAAAGGGAGGCTTTGGTTTTATAAACCAAATATTCACCATTAGATCTTTCTAATTTTCATCAAGGCAACTGTGAATGTTCATTGACACCAACAAGTTTTTTTTTTTCCCCAATTATTTTTGGGAATTAACCTTTAGATATTTTCTGAGCAGGAGCAGTACAAGCTAGTTAATAAAATCAAATGCTGCTTGAGTTACAGCATCACAAAAAAAGAGAAAAATATTCTGTTCTTGGATTGGTACTAAATATTCTAAGTATATGTATTTAAAGGTATTGTTTTAGATAATAGGATCATAAATTTAGGATTGGAAACATCTTTAGAGGTCTCCTATTTTGCAGACGAGAATACTGAGGTCCAGAGAAAAGTGACTGTGGATAGCATGAGCTTGGAGTCAGGAAGACTCATCTTCCTGAGTTCAAATCTGGTCTCAGACACTTGCTAGCTGTGTGACCCTGGGTAAGTCACATAACCCTATATGCCTCAGTTTCCTCATCTGTAAAATGAGCCGGAGAAGGCAATGGCAAACCACTCTAGTATCTTTGCTAAGGAAACCCCAAAAGGGGTCATGAAGAGTTGGAAATGGCTGAAATGACACAATGACTTCCTGACTCCAGGCCAGGTACTCCCTCCACTGTGATACCTAGCTGCTTCCATGGTCACATGAGGAGTAAATAGTAGGCGGGACTTGAACCTGAGTCCTATGACCCCAAATTCAGTGCTGTTTCCACTTGGCTCAGTGTAACATTTGAAGTAAGATTTCTGAGGATAGGCTTGATTTAAAATATATTGTCCCTTATCTCCTCTGATTTCTGCTTTGCTATTATTTTGGAATAATGGATTTCTTCCTTATTCACTATGCATGTTCAGTGTGGATCGTGTATTTGGTGGGAAAGGAGTCAAGCCTTGGATATAGAGCTTGGGTTCCCACTTCCCACCCCAAACTGGCAAAGAAATCTTGAACCAGATCCTGTCCTGCACCTAGACAATCAATATTTAAAGGAAGAGATAAATATACTTCTAACTTGGCACCCCCTCTCTCTGAGGAGAGCAGAGGGGCCTTTAGCTTCACCTTCCTTCTTCCTTTTCTAGCAACATTGAAGGTCTCCATTAGAAAGGGTGAGGGAAGAAGAGACTAGAGATATCTATCCTACCTTCTCTTATGCCACACAATGACTACACAGGTATAGAGCACCTGTGTATGTATAGAGCCCGTTCTCTCTTCTTTTCACTAATATTTTGGTAAATAACACCTAAGTTAATCCAGTCACCGAAAATTCCGGTAAAACTATACGTAAGTCACTCAAGATGGAAAGCCACAAAAGATGAAAACTCCATGTTGGAAAGACTTCAGAGTTACACCAGAAAACTCGCTAATCTTCTTCTCCAAGTTTCTAAGATATCTTTTTGAGTTCAGGAAGTGGAAATGGAAGCACATTTTCTTGGCCAACATGGGAGGTAAAGAGCATGAATTCCTTTTTTAAATTTTTTTGTTGTTATTCTTAGCTTAAGCCATGATGGTTCCAGAAGATGTGTGTCATGAATTAGGAAAGAGATATCAAGGGAACAAAATGAGAAACATAAGCTCCTCCATACCCTCAAGTTAAGATCCATAGAGGACACATACAATGACAGTCATTTTTTCTACACTGTGTAAATGGACTAACTAGTGGACAAAGATGGCCACTGTCATTAGTTTACATTTAATTGTCCACTTATCTTCTCACAACCAGCCTCGGCATGTGAATACTATTCCCACTTCAATTGGGAGTTCAATAGGTATGAGAGTATGCAGCTGCCACCAAAGAAAAGAAAAAAGAAGATGGGTTTCCCTTTTCTCCTTGCATCAGCATCCTTCTGGGGTATCTCAGCTCCACTCAATTGGCACTTCCTCGATGACATGGCTGTCTTGTGCTGAACCGTGCACTGCCTTTCTTTCCCATATCCACCTGCTAGAGAAATCTTACAGATACTCTATGACTCCAAATTGATGAGTTCTCAGATTGCCACAGCTAGGTCAAAAAGAGGTGCTGCTTCCTGCTGGACTAGAGAAATCTCATATGGTTGGGTGGGAGAATAGGGGTGGGGGGACTCAAAGAATGATTAGAAGCTTCAGTGTTGGTTTGATGAACAAATGGTTGTAAGCCAGACCGTTGTGACCCCGATTCCAGAAATGTTAAAGCCTCATCTCTCATGGGAGATTAGAAAGTCATAAGAAAGAAAGGAGTCAAGCCAATACAAAAGAAGAATATGTTTTCTTGCTCATTTTTCTTGGAGAGTGTCAGTTAACATCTCTATAAAATCAAAGGAGTGTTTATCAGGCTACCTGTAATGACCAGAACATATAGGCTTCGACCTCCAGCATCTTGCTAATAAGGAGTGAAATAATCTTGAATAATTTTATCTAGGCTGAATGGCTAAACAAATTGTGAGACATAGGTGTAATGAAATATTACTATATTATAAGAAATGATAAGTTTGATGAATACAGAAAAGCATGGAAAGACTTACACGAACTGATGCAAAATGAATTAAACAGAGCAACAAAGACAACATATATAATGACTACAACAATGTCGATGGACAGAACAAAAACCACCAAAATATCAGAAATGAGATATAAAATTATAAAGAATAAGCTTGGTCCCACAGACAAGATAAGAGAAGACACCTTCCCTGGCTCTATCCCAAGGAGGAAGGTCCATGGTGTGGAACACTGCATATAATATCCAATTTTTTTTAATGTATTGATCAATGTTGATGCTTTTTTCTCTTCTTTTTAAACAATTCTTTGTTTTAAAGAATGGCACTAAGAGAGAGGGAAGGATACTAGAGAAAATGTAGGTGATTATAAAAACAAAAGCTATTTATAAATGTCTATTTTAATATATATATATTTTTTTTACTATGGCTAATGCAGGCTTAAAAGAGATGCTGCAGTCATTTCTGCATGTGGGGATATGTGTTGCTGGACACAAGGCACCTATTCGAAATCTATAGTTATGAAAAGGAATGCTAATCTTCTCCCTTGCCTCCCCCCATTCTCTCCTCTCATACCTACCCTCCTCCTCCCAAGCTGGTGTCTGTCAATCTGGCACTGCTAAAACCTGCCTGGCATTTCAAAAGGGAAAGAGGAAATAAGCAACTGTCAACTGAAATGTGCTTCTAATTAAAGCCACTGCCTCCTTCCAATGCTCTGTGACGCAGACCCCTGCCTTCACATCTGCACAGCTGTGTTTAAATGCCTTGGAGGCGTGTGTCAATTCACTTACATAGCTAGACATGAACCTGTGTGTGTGTGTGTGTGTGTGTGTGTGTGTGTGTGTGTGTAGGTTGAAATTCTCCACTCAAAACTGGGGAGGGGGATGTAGAGGGATCCAGCCTCCCCAACACTGAGGCTTAATGACTGGATACACAGTAAATGCGCTAAGAGGCCCGTGACTTCTTGTGACTGCATGTGACCATATTCATGTGCATGCTGAGCTGCTGATTGCAAGGCTGTTAAATGTGACTGTGTTTGCCCAGCTTTCCTTCTGAAGCAGCTCCGCATGGGTGAGCATTGGATGCGGGTACCTACACATGCATGCGCCCCAACACGTGCACACACACACACACACACACACACACACACACACTCGCCCTCTGTAGGGGAGGTGTGAGTACATGCATTCATCCGAGGCGTGCTGCAGATCAGAGATTGTGCCTCCCCCCCCCCCCCCCAGTCCCCATCTCTTCCCTTCACAATGAATGGTGCATTTCTGAAGCAGCCTGGGCATCTTTGATTGGGATGAGGCCTTTGGAAAGAATGTGCTTGATTATGATAATGAAGAAGGAAACAATCTAGCCCTAACAGCCTCAGGTTAAGAGACAATAGTGGTCCATAAAGAGCTGGGTTCTGAGGGCGGAGAAAGGCAGACCCATAAGGCACAAAGGAGAGTGGCAATGTTCCCTGTAAATGTATTTCGAGTTGTGAGCAAATCATTCCACACTGAGCAAACAATTCTGAAAACAGAACCTCCTCACATAATATGTTGTTGATTTGAACTTAGAAAGATTAGTCTTCCTGACTCTAGGCCCAACATGCTATCCACTAGTCCATCTTAGCTGCCCCCATACAATTTAGTAAATGTGCTAAGTTAATTAGAATTAAGAAAAATTTCATTCATATTTAAAGACATGTGGCTGCGCCCTCTAATTGGAATTGGGAGTCATTAACCCAGACTCTTACTGGCTTTAGGACAGTAGGCAAGCTATTGCTCTCTCTTGTCCTCATAACCTTCATCTCTTGATGTGCTGGTAAACATTTAACAATCCACTCCTGCAGCTCCCAAATATACACAAAATATTTTTAAGTCATGTCTGCATCATGAACATTTTCTCCATCAGTTGAAGTCAACAAAACAATAAATCAAGCCCTGATCTGTAGCATTTCCAAGGTACAAATGCTCACATTGAAAATTTAACAATTTAACAACAAATTTAATCTGTTGTAGGGAGACCTTCCATCTGGATCCAGCATACCCTTGTTTTTAATCTGTATAATGGGACAATTGCATCTACTTCCATTAAATCATAAGCTTCTTGAGGACAGGCATGGTCTTCCCTCTTTTGTATCCCTATAGCTTAAGACAGTGCCTGGCACATAGTAGGTCCTTGATAAATGTTTATTGATTATGAAGCTCAAATGACGTAATGAATAGAAAATACTTTTCAAATATAAAAATGCTATATTATAAATATGAATGGTCTTTTCTCAATCCTCATCCTTCTTGATCTCTCTTAAAGCATTCGATACTATTGATCACTTTCTTCTCCTGAACATTCCACCCCCTCTAGGCTGTGGTGACTCTTTGTCTTTCTCTGTCCTCCCTCTACCTTGTCTAACCCTCCCTCAGTTTCCTATGCCCCGTCTTCAGCCAGGTCAGGCTTACTGATGGTGGTTGTTGCTCAAAGCTCTCTCTTGAGCCCTCTTTTCTCTGATCTCACTTCATGATCTCATAAGCTCCTTTGGGTTCATTTATCTCCATGCAGATGATTCCCAGATTTCATCTCCAGCCCTAATCTTTCTCATTAGATATAGTCCTGCACCATTGACTTTGCCCAGTGGTCATTTTGAACTAGATGCGTTATGTATTAACAGGAGGCATTTTCCATCCCCCTCAGCTGCTAAAGCCTTGAACAGCAATATCTCACATATATGTGTATGTGTATGTGCACGTCGGTGTGCATGTGTATATGTGTTTATGTGCATGTACATATACATGTATACATATGTGTTGATATACATGTGTATTGTATATGTATGTGGATATGTAGTTGTATGCACACATACACATATGGATATATATGCATGTATGTGTTTATATATACATATGTATATTTGTGTGGTATATTTGTGTGCATGTATGTCTGTATATCTGTCTTGTACTGATTCCCCCACTTGAAAGTAAGCTCCTTAGGGGAAAGATATAATGCTAAGGCAGGGACTTTCCTTGAATCCCCAGTTCCAGGCATCTAATAGGTACAAATACTTGTACGTTAATTGATTGATTTGTTATCACTGTTATTAAAGCAATCCTGGGCTTGTCCAGGATATGAACCCAGGTCTGTATTAAGAACTTTGCAGTGGAGTCAGGTCCTGGAGTCAGGAGGACCTTAGTTCAAATCCAGCCTAAGCCACTTAACACTTACTAGCGATGTAACCTTGGGCAAGTCACTTAACCCCAACTGCCCTGCCTTCCACCCCCCCAAAAAAAAGCAATAAAAATTTTTTAAAAAAACTTTGGAATTGATTTGTGACATGGGAGACACTGGCACAAGACCACTCAGCATGGCGTGCCCACATCAGAGAAGGTACTGTGCTCTCTGAGAAAAGCAGAATTGAAACAGCTGGAAATCATAATGCGTAAATTTAGAGAATCCACCCCAAATGTTCACGTGGACTATTTGTGCCTGACCTGTAGCAGGAACATTCCGAGCTTGTATTGATCTGATCAACCATAGTCGGACACATTAAAACTTGACTCTAGCATAGTGTGGTCATTTTGATCCTCTTGGAGAATGAGGGTCAACCACCAATCACTGGCATTATCGCCATGCTCCATTATAACCGGGTATTAGCAGTACCAATATGAAACAAGGATATTTGTTTCATGCCTCAGCTAAAAACTTCTGAATGTTCTAGAGGTGGATTTAGGCAGAAAAGAATGTGGGACTTCCTCCCTCCCTTCCCTGAAGAGGGAGTGATAACTCACTGCTTTGTATCCTCTTCCCCACAGTCTGATTTTAAGGACAGGTTCCAGCTAAATCCTAGCTGCCTTTAAAACCTCCACATCCCCTTTCCCAGTTTGTTATATGTCAAGCCAGCCAGAATAACACCTAAGCCATGACTGGCCCCTCTAGATCCTACAGAAAGAAAAGAAAAGAATTTCTAGTTGATTCCAGGGGCAGAGAAAGGCAGCCTCTGTCTCCTTAGCCTTTGGATGAGTCCCAGATTCAATTCTAGCCTTTCTTTTCAGAGGATTGACTGAACCACTGAAAACCAGAGTTTGTGTCTTCTGGGACGCCACCAAAGCTATGTAGAGGGGGCAACTGGAAGAAGCGAGAAATGCATACAAATGGCCATGTCAGGGGAGGTGGCTGGCTTATGAGGCACAGCCCTACCAGGCTACCCTTCAAGAGGGGACAAATTTAGAAAAGTGCAATAATGTCAGTTAGTTGTGCTACTTTCATAATGTCCAAAAACAAGAGAAGAGACGTTTGAGTTGAGAATACAATGGACAGTACAGGTCATTTTGAATTGTGAGACAATAAAGGGACAGCGGAAGCCTGGGCTAGCCTCTAAAATGATAGAGGGAGAGAGAAGGGCACAGAGGATGAGGACAGTCTGTAGACCCTGAAGAAAATGAAGGAGGTGGGGAGAAGGGATGGTACCAAGCACACACAGAAGAAAAGGAAGGTAAGACAGTTAAAATCAATTTCAATTACTTTGAAATTTTGACAGAGGTTAAATCAATGAGGCTTCTCTGATGCGCAAGTGAACCCTAAAATACTAGAAGTTGTCTTACTCTAAAGGATTTAGCCAGGGAGTATGTATTATAGTAGCTATTATTGTAATTTTAATATTACAATTTTTTTTTTGGTCTGGATTTTAAATTTCACTTGGTGTAGGGAGGTCCCAGTGAGAAATCACAGGATCACTTAGTTAGATTATCTATATTTAGGGCAGCCAGCTGGCGCAGTGAAGAGACAGAGCATCAGGCCTGGCATCAGGAAGACCTGGGTCCAACTGTGTCCTCGGTCACTTGATCAGCTGTGTGACTCTGGGCAAGTCACTTAAGTTAGTTTCTTCATCTGGAAAATGGAGGCAACAATACACTTACCTCCTAGGGTGTTGTTATCAAATCAAATGAGATAATAACTATAAAGAATTTTAGCACAGAGCCTGGCACATAATAAGTACGACATAAATATTAGCTATTGTTATAGACACAGAGCTGGAAAGCACCTAAGAGATTAGTCAGTCCAACCCTCTCATTAATACAAATAAGGAAACTGTGGTTAAGTGACTGACCCAAGATCATAC
Source organism: Pseudochirops corinnae (assembly GCA_028646515.1). NCBI lineage: Eukaryota > Metazoa > Chordata > Mammalia > Diprotodontia > Pseudocheiridae > Pseudochirops > Pseudochirops corinnae. The sequence goes on from CM053591.1 coordinate 60,401,474, forward strand.
AGGAAAGGTCGTGCAGTGGGAGCTATACGTGGGACTTAAATTCATTTAAGTCTGACAGGCTTTTGTGACGCTGATTTCTCCTGGTTCTCCTCCTTTCTGTCAGAACGCTCCTCAGTCCCCTTTGCATGATCTCTGTCTGTAGCACAGCCTCCAACCAAGGGCATCTCCAAGGCTCTGTCCTGGACCTGCTTCTCTTCTCCCTCTATACTATTTTTCTTGGTGATCTCATCAGCTCTTGTGGATTAAATTATTATTTCATTGCTGATGATTCCTATATCTACGTATCCAGCCCTAACCTCTCAACTTACTTCCACATTCACATCTCCAACTGCACACTGGATATCTTGAACTGAATGTTCTACAGACATTTTAAACTTAAAACTGAACTCATTACCTCCCACTTCTCCCCAAGCCTTCTCCTCTTCCTAACTTTCCTATTATCGTCCAGGACACCACGATCTTCCCACTCACCTGGACTTGCAACCTAAGTCTCATCCTTAAATCTTCATTCCCTCTCACACACACACAAACATCCATATCCAAGATACTGCTATGTCCTGTCGATTTTATCTTTGAAGCATTTTTCATATGCAGCCCCTTCTTCCCTGTGACACTGCCACCACTCCCATGTAGACCTTTATCAACTCACACCTGGATTATTGCAATAGCTTTCTACTTGCTTTCTCTGACTCAATTCTTTCCTCACTTCAGTCCATTCTGCACTCAGCTGTCAAACTGATCTCTCTAAAGTACAAGTCACCTCACCCCCACCCCATTCAATAAACTTTATGGCTTCCAATCACCTACAGGATCAAACATAAACTCTTCTGTTTGGCATTCGGAGCTTTCCATAATCCAGTCCCCTGGGCTACCTTGTCAATTTTCTTCCATCTTACCTCTGTGGCACTATCCTTAGACCAAGGCAGGACCCCTGCCTGCTCTCAGAGCCTGAGGATGCCTGTACTTTGGAAGATCCCGGTCATTACAAGCACAAAAATAATTAAAATAAAATATGAATAAAGAATAAAATAAAATAATAAAATAAAAATAAAGAATAAAAAATAACTGTGAATGACCTGTAAATCAAGCCATTGTTACTTTATAACATAATATTATATTTTATATTATATATTATTATATGGGATATTATTATATCATATATCATATCACAGTATATCACATTATGTGATATATCATATCGTATCATATCATATCATAGTATAGTATAGTATAGTAGGGTAGGGTAGGGTAGGGTTGGGTATGGTATGGTAGGGTATGGTAGGGTAGGATAGGGTAGGGTAGGGTAGGGTAGGGGATGGTAGGGTAGGGTATGGTAGGGTGTAGTGGATATGGGAACGTCTGAATTTATCTAGTTGTCCTGGATTATATGGTGTGGAGACAGCATAGCCACTGGGAAGGAAAGGAAATCCTCATGGTTCCCCAACCATTGGCAGGGACCGACAGGTCTTAGTTCCACCCCTAGCCCACCCCCAGAAGTGTCCCCCTGCATGGGAGGCTGTACAGGGCCTGGTCAAGGGACATAGCCAGGACCTAGCACTTTGCAAAATGCTTTATATAGGTTGTCTCATTTAATTCACATAACAACCCGTGGAAGTAAGTATGATTGTTATCTCCATTTTATAGATGAAGAAACTGAGACTGAGAAAGATTGCCCAGTGCCTTGTCCTCTGAGTGTTTGAAGCAGGATTTGAATGTGGGTCTTCCTGAATACAAGCCCAGTACTCTCTCTACTGTGCCACCGAGACTAGACATCTTAATCACTATCTTTGAATCTTGAGAAATGGCATATTTGGTGGAAACACTTTTTCATTCTCTGTCATTTCAGACTAGAAGTCATGGATACGATGTACAAGGAAGAGGTTTTAGCTCAAAGGAAAGAGATGCTGAGGGGCAATTTTACTTAGAGTAGGTTGGAGCCCGATACATTAGCTATGTGACCATAAGTAAGTGACTTCAACTCAATGCCCTAGGCCAGTGCTCTCCAGGCTGTTTTGACAGTGCACCTCTAGCAGTAAAAATTTTTTTCTTATTTATAGATTATATGTATGTACAACTGTACTAATTATGAAAATACAAAAAATACATTAAAATGGAGACAAATGAAATAAAAGTAACATAAACAGTTAAATATTTCATTTCATTTATTAATGGTATAAAATCTTTTTTTCTTTGTTCTAAAATACTGATTTTATTCTTTACATATTGACAGCAGTAGCACATTTTCTATGTTCTGAGTAGTTAACTGCTTTTGATATCTGCACAATGATCCTGAGTTCAAATCTGGTCTCAGGCACTTCCTAGCTGCATGATCCTGGGCAAGCCACCTTGGTTGCTCAGTTTCCTCATCTGTAAAATGATCTGGAGAAGGAAATGGCAAACCACTCAAGTATCTTTGCCAAGAAAATGGAATCATGAAGAGTCAGACAGGACTGAAACAACTCAACAACAACAATTTGTTTCTTTAAATTTCTAGTATGTCTTGCCTTGGTGGATTTAAAAATTCTGGGTATTATACCTAAATTCTTAATAATTCACAAGCCACTATTTCTTCAGACTTGTTTTTAAAACATATTTAATTATTAATATTATGACTGTAACTGTAATGAATTTAAATTTTAAAATTCTCTAGTCTAATGAAAGGGCAATTTGATGTTTGCCCTCAATGTGAGCACACGCACTAGGTCATCATATTGTGTAGGACAGTGTCTTCTGTTACATAAGACTACATTAGAAGTTATATAGCTTGTGTATGGACAGGGATATTTTAATTTTGAACTTTCTGTATTTCTACATGTTTAAACTATTGTAAAGAATAATGCAAAAAAAAACCCAAAGCCTAGTATAATTTTTATATGAAAATATTGTTATGTTTGTGTCAATAATTGAAGCCTAACTTCTACTTTATTTCATTTTCTTAAATTATAATTTTGTTATATTTGATACATAACATATATGATATAATTATGCATAATACTTTTATATATAATTTATACATTTAACATATACAATTTTGCATGTTTACTACAGAATGATTTTTATTCTAACGTCAAGAAAGACAGCGTTATCATAACTGAAATTTCAAAAACAGGGCATTGTAAAGGCCATATCAACATTCTCTTCTCTGGTTTATTTGTACTGCCAGCAAAACAAATAATGTCAAAAAATAATAATATAAGATATAATGTAAGATGCAACAAAAATTATCTGTTTTCGTGAAAGCAAATATTGTCAGGGTCCTTTTTTCATGCAAAACATACTGAGTTCTGATCTACGTTAAAGTTGTTACTGCATTTTATTCTTTGGTGAACGCTGTTGCCAATAGGTCAACATTTTTTTGTTTTTCTTAAAATGTTTGTTATTGGTGAATGATTATGGACTCTGACATATTCTAACTTCTCTAGATATCAGCTATAGAATAGTATTGAAAATACTTTCTTAAAATAAAACTATGGATACTTGTGGCTGGTTAAGGGATGGCTGAGCAGCGCAGGAGTGAGGTGAGCAGCACAAAACATTTTCCTGGAATATCTGATGAATAGAGTTTCTAATGTCAGGGAGAATGGATGGGGAGTATTCACTCCTTAGCTGTCAGTGGTCACTCAAGCTGAACTGAATTGTAAGGCTAGTAGAGTAATCTTATAGACTACAACTGTAATCCACATTTAGACAGTCATTTCAGCTCTGTAGAGTTCGGTGCTTTAAATTGCAATACATCTTATGAAAAGCGAATGTCGTAAGCTAATTAATTCTAAATCTTCATCGATAAATCAGTTTACTTCACACAGGTCCATGAATTTTATAATGTATTTTTAATCAAATTGTTTATATTGAGAGGAACCTGGCAAAAAAAATTTGTCCAGGCCCACATATCCTAGGGGCCACCCTCCCTCCCTCCACTTCCTCTCTGATCTCATGGCGCAGTCTTCATTGCTATTCCTCAAACAAGAAACACCATCATCCATTTCTGCATATTTTCACCGACTATACCCCCCATGCCTAGAATTCTCTCCCTCCTCATCTTTGTCTCTTGGCTTCCTTCCAATGGCAGCTAAAATCCCACTTTCTACAGGAAGCCTTGCTTGACCCTCCTTAATACCAGTGCCTTTTCTCTATTGATTATCTCCAATTTATCCAACATGTATCTAGTTGTTGTGTATTGTCACACCCGTTGGTCTGTGAGTTCCTGGAAAACAGAGACTTATTTTTGTTTGATTTTTTACTTTCCTTGGTATCCCCAGTATTTAACACAGTTCCTGAAACATAATAAATACTTAATAAAGATATGACTGACTGGCTGACAACAGGACAGGCTTTGATCCTTAGGTTCGTCATCTATAAAGTAGAGGAAATAATATTCATTCTACCCATCTCCAATCCAATTCAACAAGCATTTGCTAACTGCCCGCCATGTTCTAGGCATTGAACTAGATGCTCCTAATTGTACAAAGACAAAATGAGAAACAAGGTCTTCCTTCGAGGAGCCTATGCTTTGCTTGCCTTAGAGGTTACAATGGGAGGTCACAGGATTGTGTGGTGAAGAACACGCTTTGCTAATTTGAAATAGCTAACTGTGCCATTACACATTTGCCTCCTCTCTCTTTTTTTTGGAGAGAGAAAGGCAAGGCAATTGGGATTAAGTGACTTGGCCAAGGTCACACAGATAGTAAGTGTGTCAAGTGCCTGAGGCCAGATTTGAACTCAGGTCCTCCTGACTCCAAGGCTGGTGCTCTCCCTTCTCTCTTTTGCAAACTATTTTGATCCTAAACTAACCTGTTTTGGATGACTCAGGATCATCTTGATGATTGTAACATATGGAGGGCTTTTGGCACCCAAGATAAGTTTCACAAAATGTGCTTGGAGGCAAGGAGCATAAAGTAGCTCTTCCAAACATATTTTTTAAATCCACAAATTGTGTTGTTAGATGAAACCCCAGGACCCTGGTATGGGCTGAGCCATGGAGGAGCTTACCTGGGATGCAGCAGTTGGGGTGTGTATGGAAGCTGTATGAATTCCATCTGGTCATCTGTTAGATCCCAATTTTAACTCATTATTTTTGCTCTCTACCTGGTTATTTGTATGTTGCTGAAGGAGAAAAAAGTGCTGTCAGCAACTCTCTGACCTTTAGTGCCCTGGGGAAAAAAACCTGGTCACTACTCTCTAGTTATACTTTTGTGCTGTGATTTCTGAAGTGCTATTTATGCACATGGTCTATGACCCTAGATTGCTGGGTTTTTAAGTTCTCACATCTACTTTTTCCATTGCTTTCTTCTTTCTTCTATTGCTATTATGTTTTCAGTCACCACTTTTTTGCTGTTCACAGAAAGCTCCAAACTCTCCCATGCCCACATATGTGCCCTATGCACCTTGGCTTCTAATCTGCTAAATGCAAGAAAACTATCTAAGTAAGTCTAATTTTGTCTCAAATAAGGACAAGTGGACTCTGAGTTGCATTCTTGTGTTCTGTCTTTTAAACCAAAGTGTGTGAACTTTAGCTGCTCAGAACCCTTTCCCTTTTTATGAGTTCTCAGCTGTCCTAGAGATGGTCATGGTAGTCAGCTTGATTGTCCTTCATTTTTGAAGAGGACCAATGGCATCATGGGGTGATACCTTGACCTGGGCTTGAACTGGATTTAAGTGAGGCAGAGTTGCACAAAGTCATCAACCTCACACACTCTTCCAGAATCGCTGAAGTCTAGTGGGAAGACAAAAGTCAGGCTGACTGGAACTCAGGATGCAGTGAATGACCTTGGCATCTTAGATGTCTGACCAAGTTCTAAGTGCTCCACAGTGCCTGCTTCAGTCGCCTTCATGATCACTGAAACAAATTGTTCTCATCTGCCCATTGCACCTGAGGAAGTCTTCACATGCTTGGGACAGACATCCCCCTAACTCACTGATGGGTTTGTGGCCCATTGGTTACCGTCGATCTGCTTTAGCTTATCTATTGAGACATTTACCAGGTGTGGTTATTGCTCATGCTACAACTTCTTAGAGCCACATGGGAGAGTTGAGTGTAAGGTAGACACCAAAAGTGAAGGAGCAGCCCTGAAAGGGGCTTGGCAAGCCCTCTCACCAGAGGTGCTTGAAAACCTGTACACCCATACAACCCATTCAGCCCACATACCTCCAGATAAATTAGTCAGGTAAGTGACTATTAGATAAATTAGCTACTACCGTATGCACAAGTAGATAGAACATTTAGCATTGAAGAGCTCATTAGGAAAATTTTATAAGGATTTTACCTACCTAGACTCAAGGACGAGAATGGTCATGAATTAATATAACACAACTATGTGTCACCTCCGAGTTAAAGAGGGAATTGAGTCCAAACATCTTATGAATTACTTGATGTGTAGGAATGACACAAAGCAATATGGTTGCATAGAAAAGCATATTCAGTAGATCCTTCATCACGTGGTACCTTTCTCCCAATGCTATAAAAGATGTCCTTCAGACTTGATAAGTGCACAATTCTTAGAGTGTGCCAAGAAAAGCTAGAAATGAATGGTTTTGAGCTTTAATCCAAAAGCAAAATTGAGTATATGTATAAAGATAATACTGATAAATGCTTTGGCCTTCTCCATGTATGAGGCATCTCATATAAAGCTATCAAGGAGAAAACAATGGCTGAAAGCATTAAAGAAACTTACAACATCCTGAAATAAAAGCTTAATGCACAGAACTAATGCCTATTCCATACCAGTCTTAATGCACAGTTTTGGAAGTGTAAAATTGGTCATAACAAACTTAGAAAACATCCTAACACAAACCCACACAATATTAACAAAACCTGGGAGCCATCACCCTAAGACAGCTACAGACAGATGAGCATTTCCTTGCCAAAAAGGAGGAAAAGCATTGGTAGGCTTCTCAGGACATACGACAGATAAATTAATAGAAATACTTCTGGAACAAGCAGACATCACTATATTTGGAAATCATAAAGACTCATAACAAAGTACACACATTTGCATTTGTCAGATATCACCAAAAAGAGGTTTATCTCCAGGTGGAATCTACAAATGAAACACACGGCTTTCCCACCACCACCACTATGGGAAACATTCACAGGAACTCAGCCAAGAAAGAAACATTGAACAAATGGTTAGCTTGTGTGGATTTGTTCATGAACCTGGAGGAGTCTATGATACTGATTCAGAACCAAGTCATAACCACCAGAAACAATATAGGTGTTAGCTTTAAAGTACTAGGATTTAGTGATCCATGTAGCATTCTTACCAAGGAAATGGTAGGTCTTGTGAAAGGAATCACTGCAAGCTACAAAAATTTAGCACCTACTGAATACATAACAAAACATCACCTAGTGTCTAAAATTATACATCAGAGGCTTGCTAACATTCATGGACTGACAAATCCCTATACTACTATAATGGCAGTAGCAGCCAGTATAGGGCAGGTTCTTGGAGCCTCTACAGAGCGTATGCAATATTGCATAACTGGCTCCAATCCAACACATCCAGACTTGATAAGTCTACTTCAGGTCATGAATGATGAAGGGGCTTATTGTTCTAATGGCCTAAGGAGCTGAAATTAAGGGTGCATACAAAAAAGTTTGAATACGTAGTATCTCTTCCCCTTCCCCTGTCCCTTTCCCTTCCTCTCTTTCTCCCTCCCTTTTTTCTTCCTTCCTCTCCCCACCCCCACCGCTCTCCAGTAAGGGAGACCTATGAGACTCCAGGTTCCAGGTTGGGGCAGGGGAAACAGCTGCAGCTACCTTATCTCCCCGGTTGTGTATCCGTGAATGCATGGCGCCTTTTCTTTCATACTTGTTTATTACTTCCTAATCTTAGATTAATGAGTCCTCAAAGTGTAGGACTAGGTTGTGACTTTATGGATTTCAAAAGTCAGAAGAGCGCTCTTTGATTCTTCAGCAACTAGAGTCGGTAACAGAGACCACCAGAGCACTGGTATTAGCAGTGATTGAGTCAGGCTAGGAGCCATTGTTGATTGACCTAGCCCAGTGGTGGATTGACTCATCAGAGAATACACTTTATCCTGCAAGGAGCTAGCCCTAGCCTGAATGAGGAAGCAACTCACTCATTATACACCACTGCTCTCTGAAGCACACTTAGTAGAGATTCCTCAAAGGAAGAAAAAAGACTCCCAGGGCTACCCCTTGACCTTACAGGTTTACAGCATGGGTGCCTCAGTACCTTTGTGATTCAACTTTGAATCCTCTGTCCTCTGGGACACTTTGTATGTACAGAGGACAGAATGTATCTCTGGTTGGGCAGAATATTTGGTGATTTTGTGCTTTCTATGCCTTCTCAGTAAATATCCTTTTGCAAAAGCTAATTAAAATCAACTGGTTAATCAATAGAGAGGAAAAATCCTGGATGAGGGTTCATGAGTGATAGTATTAAAAATCCCAATCCATCAGTTACCTGATTATAGAACTATGAGAGAAGAAGGAATCAACCAATTCCTCTTCTGCAAGATGTTCTTCTACAAATACAGACAGCAAAATAGTTTTGAGAACTAGAATCAGAGTACCATCACAGATCAAACTATTGCCTACATTCTTCTGGATTTATATAATATTGATCAATAAAAACAGAAAAACAACCTTTTAAATAAATATTGCCGTAGCAAATATTCACCGCATCCAACATATGAAAAATGAACAACTTTAAAATGTAAAACATAGAAGAAATAAAAATTGGCTGGGAATAGGATGAAGTACAAACCATACCCATTATTCGATCAACTGCTAGAACTATACTAAAGATAGTAAGCCTTCAGAAGATGAACTTTCATATGTGTATGTGTGTATACATAACTCTGTATAGTTATATAGCTAATAGTAATAAAAGCTAACAGTTACATAGTTCTTGGAGGTTTGCTAAGCACATTGTGTGCTTTATTTATGTTTTATATTTTAACCTAAGATAAAAGCCAAAAAAACCCAAACACCTAACAACAACAGCTAGATCAGCGGTTCTCAACCTGTGAGTCGCGACCCCTTTGGGGGTCGAACAACCCTTTCATAGGAGTCACAGGGATCACTTAAAACCATAGGAAAATACATATTTCCTATGGTCTTAGGAACCGAGACACAGCTCCTCTTATCTGTCTCCAGGCCGGTTCGCCCACATGCAGATACACCCACATATGAGTATTAAAGGGTCACGGCATTAGGAAGGTTGAGAACCACTGAAGGTGGTCCAGTAAATAGAGTACTGGCCCTGAGTCAGGAGGATTTGAGTTCAAATCTTATTTCAGACACTTACTAGCTATGTGACCTAAGTTTTGCCTGCTTCTTTTTTTTTTCCTTCAGTTTGTTTATTCTTTCCTGATCTTAGTTAAATAATTACAAAAGGAAATTAGCCAGTTTATGGTTTTATGAGCTTTGAAAGGTCAGTAGAGTCATCAGAGGCCTCTGAAGCAACTGAAGTCAGTTAACATCAGTAACTGAGTCTAAAAAAAAATGAGTGGAACAACTGGGTGAGCACCTTGACTCAGACAAGGAATGGATAGACTGGTCAGCCAAAGCGTGGAGTTCATCGAGGAGCTAGACTAGATGAACAAGGGGAGGAACAAGTAAATTGTTTTAACATTCATTTTTTTAAAAAGTTTGAATTTCAAATTCTTAATCTCCCTTCCACTTCCCCCCCATCCATTGAGAAGGAAAGCAATATATATCAAGTATACAATGCACATGAAGTCATACAAAACATATTTCTATATTAGCCATGTTACAAAAATAATAAAAAGCAAGAAATATAAGGAAGGTGAAAAAAGTATGCTTCAATCTATACTCAGAGTTCATCCCCTCTGGAGATAGATTGCATTTTTGATTATGAGTCCTTGGGAATTTTCTTATATCATTATATTAATCACAGTAGCTAAGTCTTTCACAGTTGATTATTGTTACAACAGATCCCAGGCTAACCCCCACTTGATCATTGTTTAGGCCCTGATTGGCTTGAATTTAAATAGCAATGGTTTCTGTTACCCTGATGGTCTTCCTCTCCCAGATTGCTTTTTAAATTTATTTTATTTTATTTGCTAGGTAAAGAGACTATTCTCTGCGTCATTTCTTCCTAGTCTTAATCACCGAATGGGGGCTGCTTCAGTCAATGTGAGACCTGCTAAAGATCTTAGCTTAAAAAGGCCAAGGTGTCCCACTGCATCCTGGGTCATTTCTAGTCTTCCTGATCTGTATCTCACCACTGGGTCTAGCTGGCTCTGGAGGAGAAAGTGAGGCTGATGACTTTGCACAGCCCTCCCTCACTTAAACTCAATTCACTTGCTTATCATGGCATCTCCTCTTCTTTGAGAACAAAGGACAAATAAAAACAACATTGTTACAATTTTGCTGTTACTATATGCAGTGTTTTCCTAATTTCTACTCACTTCTCTCCTCATCAGTTCATATGTCTTCCCATGTTTTTCTGAAACCTTTCTGCTCGTCATTTCTTCACAATTGTATTCATTTCAACACAATTATATTCTATTGTAATCATATATCATAACTTGTTTAAGCAATACCCAATTGATGGGCACCCCCTCAATTTCCAATTCTTTGCTACCACAAAAGAAGCTGCTATAAATATTTTTGTACATATAGGTCCTTTTCCATTTTCTTTGATCTCTTTGGGAAACAGACCGAGTAGTGATATTGCTGGGTATGCACAGTTTTGTAGCTCTTTGGTCATAGTTCCAAATTATTTCCTAGAATGGTTGTACCAGTTCACAACTCCACCAATAGTGCATTAGTCACCAACAGTCCCAATTTTTCCATATCCTCTTTAGCATTTGTCATTTTCTTTTTCTGTCATGTTAGCCAATCTGATAGGTGTGAGATGGAACCTCTTTCAATTTTCATTTCCCTATTCAATAGTGATTTAGAGCATTTTTAATGTGAATATCAATAGCTTTGATTTCTTCTTCTGAAAATTATCTATACATATCCTTTTACCATTTATCAATTGGGGATGGTCCATTATCAATGTCTTGCCCTGAAGAGCTCTTGGTGGTGACTCTAGAAAGAGAGAAAAGAATTCTTAGCACAAGGAGTCACAAAGAACCACTTGGCCCATACATGTATGCCATACTACTTTTGTACCACCTTACATTAAGCTTGAGCCCACTCTCCCTGGGGATCTTGTGTACAGAAAGGGAAAGTACATCCCTGGTTTAGGTAATGTTTTTTATAACTTCTGCCCTTGCTGTACCTTCTCATTAAATATTCCTTTGTCAAAACAAATTGATGTCAATGGATTGATTGATATTGGAGAAAACATACTAGATAGGGGTTTGGAATGACAGCATTGGATGACAAAACCCCTCAAGGTTACTCTTAGAATCCTGAGGGCAGAGGTAATTAGCCTCCCACTGGGGATCTTGCCTGCCAGTTCGAGAGGTGTGGATGTGGAGAGATAACCTGGGGTGAGAGTGAGCCAAACATACAAGATTCCTTGAAAGAAACTGAATTGCGTTGGTTTCTGGAAATGATTATTCTTTATTCTTTTGGAGGGTTGAGAAGAATGGGATTTTCCCCCTTTTTTTTCATTGTTTTATTTTGCCTTTTTGGTTCTTCCCTGTATAACATTATTTATTTTGTCTACCAGTTCTCTATTTATAAGGTCAACCACAAACCATAACCATCCCCACATTCAGACTAGTATGGTCAGACAGAAGCAGCTTTCTGACAGAATGAGCCTCTCCCTCAACCTCCACCTTTCTAGAGAACTACCTTATCAGTTAAACCTGATAACAGGTTCATCCCATGAATTCTAATGAGACCATTCAAATGAGTTCAGTTGTCAGCAGCCATCGTTCCTGAAGAAGATCTCACATAAGGAACATTCTACCCTCCCATGCCAAGGGACCCAGATGTTGTCAGGACATCACCCGTTACAGCTTAACTTAGTAGGAACATGCCTACTAGAAAGGAAGTTGCCAGAGCATGGGAGTGACTACCCTTGGATGCTGGGACAGCAAAGAACAAGGTCGGTACAGAGTGGCAATTCTAATTAATCAAGAACAATCAAGTAATGTGCTTCCATCGTTAGTTTGATGAAAAATGTGGGTTTAAACACACTCGCACAAGCGCACACACACACACACACACGCACACACACACACACACACACACACACACACACATACACACAGTACTTGGGTGATGGCTCTGAATTTAAATTGAGAAAATTTCATCCTTACTAAGCAGAAGGACACCTTTGGGTAGAAGCCTGAAGGGCATCCAAATGAAAGGCCTTTTGAAATTGGTTAATAAAGCAAAGTAAACCCCTTTGATGGTTATCAAGAATGACACACTGAGCAGTTTGGAAGAACATAAACCTGGGAGAGAGGAAATCCAGACCCTAATACAACTCACCTTAGGTATGTCACCCTATCTGAAGTATGGAATGCTTCAGTTTCATTAAAAAAAGCTAACAACACCTGCCTCTCTCAAACCCAAAAGAGTCTTCTAAAAGACCAGATGTGGGGCGGCTAGGTGGTGCAGTGAATAGAGCACCAACCCTGGAGTCAGGAAGACCTGAGCTCAAATCCAGCCTCAGACACTACTAGCTGTGTGACCCTGGGCAAGTCACTTCACCCTGGTTACCTCAGTTTCCTCATCTGTAAAATAAGCTGGAGAAGGAAAGGACAAACCACTTCATTGTCTCTGCCAAGAAAACCTAAAAAGAGGTCACAAAGGGTCAGAACTGACTGAAACAACTTGACAACTTCAGCAATTTCATACAGTTCCTGGCACTTAGAAGTTAATAAATGCTTTTTCATCCATTCATTTGCAAAAACTAATTAAAAGAGCGTCAAGTGAGAGGAGAGGGGAGGGTAGTATGAATGTCTCAAAAAGAAAAAGATGGGGTGGTGCAGTGGATAGAACACTGGCCCTGGAGTGAGGAGGACCTGAGTTCAAATCCGAACCCAGATACTTACTAGCTGTGTGACCCTGGGTAAGTCACTTAACCCCAATTGCCTCCCCCCAAAATGACATAAATAATGATACTTTTTAAAATGACATAATAATGACACTTTAAAAAAAATCAGCTATCTAAATGTTTCCAAATATAAAATTAATCAGAGTCATTTAAAATTTATACAAATTTTTCAGAGAACCTTTTTATTTTCACCTGGACACTTAGTACCTATAGCTAACCCCTAGCTGCAAAAAAAATAAATAAATAAAATAACATAAAATGAAATAAAATCCTGAAAGAAAAATAAATGAACAAAGAAGACCTTGAAAGATCTGGGGACCATAAAAAGAAAGGGACCGAAATTCTAAGATTAGGAAATTTCTGTGTAACTGTAATTCGTCCAAAAAATGTGGTGGCCAATCAAGAAAAATGACATTTCTGAAAATGGGGACCAAATACACCTGGGGACCCATACAGGGAAAAAAAGAAGACATGCAAAAACAAAACAAAACAAAACAGGAAAATACAATGGGTCCCTGAATTTGTGTAGCTTTATTCTTTTCAAAATATTTTCACATACCTTTTCTACCCTGATCCTGAAACCAGCATTTGCAAGTAAGTAAACACATGTGTTATTATCACCGGTTTATAGAGGAGGAAGTAACTATGACACAGATTGAATGACTTTTCTACTGTCACACAATTAGGACAAGATTGTGATTCCAATCACGGTCTTCTGATTCCCAGCTTACTGCTCAATTCAGCTTGATCAAACAAATACGTATCAGTTGTGTGCAAGGTATAGTCCAAGGCCCAAGGGATGCAAAGTTCATTGCACTACAGACCCTCCTATCCAGGGGTTTACAGTCTAACGCTAAGGGAAGGTATGGATATAAGCAACTGCCCCACAAGGCAGGGGAGGGCCTAGGTTTGAACACCAATCCTTGAAGTAGTCGCAGGGCATTGGAAGAGTCATGTCTCTGACTAGCAGTTTCCTAATTTTAATGTGAAGGGCTTGGACTAGATTATTTCTAAGGTCCCTTCTTATTCTCTATCTCAATGATCCTCATGGAAAGAGCAAAGGAGAGATCCAGGAAAAGAAAAAGGGAAATTAGAAAAGAAGCAGAAATTAATTACTTTTACTTGGAATGTGTTAAAAAAAAATTTTCAAACACTTAGCACTTACTAGATATGTGACCTTGGGCAAGTCACTTAACTCCAATTGCCCTTCCTTCCACCCCCCCCTCCCAAAAAAAAGAAAGAAAGAAACTTTCAGGAAGTTAGTGGCACCTCAATTAGTCCTTATAGGAAAGAAAAGACTTCAAAGGTGAGAATTTGAACTTAAGGAGTGATCCTCCAGGAATGGGAAGGCCATGAGCACAGGCAAAAAGACGGCAGAGGTAAGGGAGAGAACAGGAGGCAGAAAATTGTTCAGTTTGGAGGTAGAGGCAGCAAAGGCAGGGGAGCACTGGAGCAACCTTCAACAGCTGATTGTTAAATTTTCAGATTGAGGAGGTGGAGGGAGCAAAGACAGGGGAGCACTGGAGCAACCTTCAACAGCTGATTGTTAAATTTTCAGATTGAGGAGGTGGAGGGAGCAAAGACAGGGGAGCACTGGAGCAACCTTCAACAGCTGATTGTTAAATTTTCAGATTGAGCATTCGCACCCCCAGAGATTAACAATTACTATAAATTAGGGGTTGACTTATTGTTTTGTTGATTATCTAGGCTCAGGAAAGTGTTAAACATGCAGATTTTACTTAAAGGTGTGTTCATTCATCTTCCCCTGATCCCTCCTTGTTAAATATTTATCAGGACTGCTCTGTAAATATTACTTGAGGTCAGTAGGGGTTCAATAGAAGGTTCAGGGAATGAAATCAGATTGGAGGCCTAGTAACTGGTGGCTAATAAAAAATCATAATTTATTATTCATCTTATTAATAATAATTTAAAAAATAATCTGTGTAGGCAATGGGAAGCTCCTGAAGATTTTTGAGTAGAAAAGTAATGGTTCATTAGAAAGATTATTCTGGTGGTAAGTAGTGTGGAGTGTGGTTTGGGTAGGGGAGAGACTAGGGGCAGGAAGATCAGACAAGAAGTTCTTAGAATAGCTTAGGCGAAGTGACCTCTGGCCAGAGAGGTAATAAATGAGAGAGAGACAGAGAGATAGAAAGAGACAGAGAGAGACAGTGACAGATACAGAGACACAGAGGGACACAGAAAGGGACAGAGAGAGAGAGACACACACACACACACACAGAGGCAGAGAAAACACAAAGAGACAGAGAGACAGAGACAGAGAGGGACAGAGACAGAGAGAGAGGCAGAGAGACAGAGACAAAGAGACAGATAGAGACAGAGAAAAAGAGACAGAGAAACAGACACAGAAACAGAGATAGAGACTGCGAGAGACAAAGAGAGATATAAACATACATTTTCAGGCACTGACAATGTGAGAATTTGTTTTGTTGGAGGGGGCATGGTTATGATGCAGGCTCTTCTCTCCTCTCCTGTCTTCTCTCTTGCTTAAATTTGGGGTAGGGGGAAAGTGGTGGAAGGGACAGATTATAAATATATAAACGTACATATGTACACATATATATTATGTATATGTATGTATATATATATATATATGTATGCATATTAAAAGAATGGTTAGGCAGGAAGAAATCTGATACTCAATTAGATTGACTTGGGTGGTAGCAGAAAGGAAAGGGTGAAGGAAAGAGAAATTATGACCCTAGATTCACTATCACTTAGCAACTGGTTGAATGAGAGAGAACAGACATAGAAGCAGGTTTGTGTTGAGAGAAAGATCAAAAAGCTGAGTTTTGAATATTTGTTTGAGGTGCCAAATGCATTTCAGAGTTGAGATATATAGGTGTGAGTTGGAACTATGGGCCTAGAGCTCTAGAGTCTGAAAGGAGGTTGAGGATGCACACATAGATTTGGGAGATACTTGTATAGAGGTGATTGGATAATTTATATCATAGAAGTACTAGAAATTACCAAGTGAGAGTGAAGGCAGAGAAGAGATTAGAAGCAGAAGGAGGAAGGGGTGAGATTTCACGATGAAGAAAAAAATAGAGATATAGATGGAGATATACATAGAGAAGAAACAATAGTTCTTCAGTCAAGAAGAATTTGTGAAATGCCTAGTACGTGCCAGGCCCTTGAGATACAAAGAAAGACAAAAACCAAACAAATAATTCTTGTTTTCAAGGACCTCACGGTCTACTAGGGGATATAATACACCAAGGACTAGATACAAACAAGATAGAGGATAAGTTGGAAATAATCAACAAGGGCGGTTCAGTTTAGTTATTTTTTTCAGTCGTGTCTGACTCTTTGTGACCCCCTTTGGGGTTTTCTTGGGAGAGATGCCGCAGAGGTTTGACATTTCCTTCTCCAGCTCGTTTTTCAGATGGAGAAACTGAGGCAAATGGGGCTAAATGACTTGCCCAGGGTCACACAGCTAGTAAATATGTGAGACCGGATTTGAACGTGAGAAGATGAGTTTTCCTGACTCCAGACCCAGCGCTCTATTCCACAAGGCCACCTAGGTCCAATCAGCAAAGAGAAGGCACTAAAATTAAGAGAGATCTGGAAAAAGCTTCATGTAGAGCAGCGGTTCTCAACCTGTGGGTCACAACCCCTTTGGGGGTTGAACGACCCTTTCACAGGGGTTGCCTAAGACTATCGGAAAACGCATATTTCTGATGGTCTTAGGAACCGAGAACCACTGCTGTGGAGGGTGATATTTCATCTGAGATTTGAAGGAAACCAAGGAATTTAGGAGGAAGATCATTCCACTCATGGGAGATGGCCAGTGAAAATGTCTAGTCTGGAGATGGAGTTTCTTGGTTGAGGAATGACAAGGAGGCCAATGTTGCTGGTCAAATACACAGAGGTGATAAATAAGGTAAAAGAAGGCTGGAAAGGTATGAGGTGGGGGTGCGGGGGAACCAAAATGATGAAGGGCTTTGAATGCCAAACTGAAGATTTTTATATTTGATCCTGGGAGTGATAGAGAGCTCCTGGAATTGATTGAATGGGGGCTTGCACCAGCGTGGGTGGCAGTATCAGAGAATAGAAAGGCGCATGTTGGAAAGAGAGTACTAAGGTGAAATCAATTGGCCTGAGCAACAGATTGGCTATGGGGATTGAGAGATATTGAGTAGTTCAGGATGACTTCTGGATTGCAAACCTGGGGGACTAGGATGTGGTAATACCCTGGGAAATTCACAAGGAAGAAGGATTTGGAGAGAAAGATAACGAGTTCAGTTTTGGACACGTCGACTCTAAGATGTGTATTGGACAATCATTTTGAAATGTCTAGTTGGCAGTTGGAGATGTGAGCCTGGAAGTCAGCAGAGAGTTAGAGCTGAATAAGTAGATTTGAGAATCATCAGCATAGAAATGATAATTGAAACCAGGGGAACCGATAAAACTTCTGGAGTCTCTTGGACTTTTTCAGCATCCTGGTTTAGAGGTCCCTCAGGCAATCCCGAATCAAATCTTCATCCACCTGTCCATCATTACTCAGTATCAGAAATCTTCTTTAGGCAACTGCCCCCAGCCTTAGGGCAGAAACAGGGTTTCACCAGTGATCTCTTAAAATTCCATGATTCCTTTGTACCATATCACCAATTCCACCAAAAAAATGTCTAAAGAGTAAATAAATCACCCTTATTCTTTGAATCCTCTTTTTCTTTAGGTAGGAAGATTTTTTTTGTCCCTTCCCACCATCCACCCCCAATCCCAAACCTCAATGCTGTGCTGTCTTTATATCTGAACAGATGGGTTTTGCTCCCCTGCCTCCACAGACAGGCCATTTTATGGAAGCTGAATTAGTGTGATTCACTAAGTAGAAACAATAATGGGTAGGATCTTGTATATTATTGTGGCTGAGGATGAAAGGTGATTCTTCTAACCAGGGGTAGGAAACTTAAAATGTCAAGGCCATATGTGGCCCACTAGGTCCTCAAGTATAGCTCTTTAGCTCAATCCGAACTTTACAGAACAAATGGGCCACATGTGGCCTTGAGCCTGCAGGTTTCCCACTCCTGTATCTATATTCTTAATTCTATGGGTCTCACAGAACACCATGGCACCAGCTATAAAGATTATCCCTATCTATTTTAGACTAAATGTCTGGGGAAAGATTTTGTTTTGTGGTCCAATTCTTGTTGCCAGGTATGAGAGATTTGGTTTGAAACCAATGGTGTCCTGAATGAAAAAAAAAATTGAAAACCCACAAGTGGATGGATACTAAAGGAAATCCATGAAGTTACATAGAGGATAGGAGAGCAGGTGGGAAGAGCAAGGCTGGAGTTGGTAAAGGATCATCAGGAACATGGGAACAGGGGATGAGAAAAATATTCCTTACTCTACAAGGTATTATGAAGCTTCAAGAACATGTTCTGCTGCTTACTAGCCATGAGACTTTGGGTAAGTCTTTTCACTTCTGTAAGGCTCAGTTTTCTCCTCTACAAAATAAGGGTATCTAGAGTCCTTTTCAATCCTAATGTTCTGATGATTCTACTCTGTACCCAATCCTGTGCATACTGAAGCATCCATCTGCAGTAGAATAAGATGGTGGTTTATGCTGAAGGAGGATATGAAGCTAATCATATTAAGAAGGAATTTAAAATAGAGACCTTCCAAACAAGGCACTGAAGCCCAACAGTATTAATATAGTCAAGCAAATATTGGAAGATGACAGAGGAATGAAGTTGAATAAATTACAAGTTTTATCAGCTGTCATTGTGCTTTGGAATAGCTGAAAGCCCACTGTGGAAGATTAAATCATACATTTTTTACCTTTGCTATTTTTTTGTCAGTGTGAGAAAGTATTATGTTGAAGAAAAGTGTCTCTCTTCAGAAGTTTATGGTATATATTATGCACATGCATATTCAAAGGTTTATTTTTAAGTGTATATTTATATCTGTGTGTAGGTAAATAGGGGATCTATGAGAAGAATATGAATGTGTGGGCTGTGTTAGGCCTACTTATAAGTGCAAATGCTTTAATAGCCCACCCCTCTGTATCCTCTAGGGATTATACTGAAAGGAAAATACATGAAATCATCATACATAAATTATTTCTGCCCTGGGCAAAGAAGCTTATTTTGTACACACAAGCACATACTTCCATATGCACACATCCTGATGACATTCAGCTACAAACAGATAAAAACACAGTCACCGCAATACTTGTCCAGACACGGGCATTTCCTTAGTTATAGACAGTGGTAAGGACTGACTGAATTGGAAGTATTATAGGGCCTTTGTTTTTTTTAGCCCATCACTTCTACACAGAATGATCTCCATCCCTGAAATATTTTGGCTAAAGGAAAGATATTGGTAAAAAGTCTTCTTTCCACCAAGATTCTATGTGTCCTATTTGCCAGTTGTCCCATTAAGTCAGTGATTGTAGAAAGTTGGACAGCCTTAAGTGTCCCCCAAGGAGACTAAATGCTAATTCTTGGTTAGATCACATGGGTTTCTTCCACCTTCATTTTGGAGCAGACATTCAGGCAGAGTCAAACTAGGTCAATCAATGTAGCAGGGGGTTTATCTTAATTAGAAAATAGTTAGGACCAAGAACATATCTAATCGATTAAATATCCTCATGAAAAGGACTGAAGCATTAGAGGCAGAAATGCAAAGGGGTGGAGGCTGATGAGAATGGTATGGTCTAGACTCCAAGCTGCCAAGCTTTTCCTTGTTAGCAGTAAATGGTTGGAAATGTCTACCCTAGGAATACATAATGATTTGAAGTATTTTTCATAATGCCCCAGTCAAATTGCCTTCCTAATATAAGAATCATGCCTCAAGTGTAAATATAATACTTGTTTTTAAACATTGGAAAGTTATCCAATTGAATAGATTAAATTAGCAAAATCCAGAAGCAATTGGATCCAGTAGCCTAGATAGACCCAAAGACACCGTAGCCTAGGGCCACAAGGGTCTATTTTACAAGACTTCTTGGAAAACTGGAAAACAGCTTGGCAGAAATTAGGTTTAGACCAAAGTCTTACACCATGGACAAAGCCTTCAAATGGAAATATGATTTAAGGATGAATGTTTGCTACACAAAAAATTTAGAGAGAATGGAAGTAGCTATTATTTTCAGCTATGAATGGGGGGGGGGTAAATTCTTAACTAGATAAGTGATAGTGGTGATCTCTGAGATAAAAGATATTACTTCATTATTTGTTATTTATTACATTTATTACATTATGTCATTATTACATCAATTTGAAAAGTTCTTGTACAAACAAATCAATACATTTAGAATCAGAAGAGAAATAGTTCATTGGGGGAGGGGATCTTCACTGCATATAATTCTAATGTTTTATTTTATATCCATTGAACTGGCAAAGACAACAGACAAAATCATTAAATTCTGGAGAGTCTGTGAGAAGATCGACATGTTAATACATTGTTGGAAGAACTGTGAATTGATAGTCTATTTTGAAAACCAATTTGGAATTTTTCTAAAAGAACCATTAAACTGTAGGTACCCATTGATCCATATAACTAGGCAAATACCCTAAGGAGGTCAAGGACAGAATGAGGGATCTCTTTTATTTATTTTATTTTTATTCAAAAAATATTCATGATAGTACTTTTTGTAGTAGTAAAGAAATAGAAAAAAGCGGGTACTCCCAATTGGGAAATGGCTCAGCAAACTGTGATGCATGAATGTAAAA
>CM053591.1:60422623-60438344 GCA_028646515.1 Pseudochirops corinnae
GAAGGAAGGAAGGAAAGAAGGAAGGAAGGAAGGAAAGAAGGAAGGAAAGAAGGAAAGAAGGAAGGAAGGAAGGAAGGAAGGAAGGAAGGAAGGAAGGAAGGAAGGAAGGAAGGAAGAAAGAAAGGAAGGAAGGAAGGAATTGTCACCAAACCATTAAAAATGCGCAGAAGAGAACAGAAGGATGTTCAGAGGGAGACACAGACAAGCAGGCAGCTTTGAAATGAATGTTTTAGTTTATCATATGCTTTTAAAAATACAAGCTGACTCTAATAGACATTAGTGGTTTCATATACAACCTTCCTTCAGTTCTCTGTATATGAAAATCTTCATGTTGGTGTTTGTCAGGTCCAGAATAATAATAATAATAATAATAATAATAATAATAATAATAATAATAATAATAATAATAATAATAATAAATATCATTTTAAAAATATTGTACCATAAGAATATGGCAAATATAAAATTTTCAAAGAAAGTTGGGAGAACTTGGGACTGATAGAAAGTAAAGTAAATGGGACAACAAGGATAAAAATGCATACAAAGACCACTATAATGTAAGAGAAAGCAGCACAGAAAGGCTTCAGAATGATGATTGATGCCAGGATCAATTGTAACCAGACATTGATGGGGATGCATGCCTCCTGCCTCTCTCCAGAGAGGTGGTGGACTTGAGGTGACAAATTAGGCATATGCTTTCAGATATGGCCTATGTTAATTTGTTTCCTGACTGTCTGTGTGTATATGTAACTGAGTGAATGTATTTTAGTTGAAGGGAGGATTTGATTGGTGGAGGAGCAGATGAGTGGTCTAGTAGATGGAGAGTCAGACCTGGAGTTCAAATCTGGCCTCAGACCCTTATTATTTATGTGACCTTGGGCAAGTCAGTTTCCTCATCTGTAAAATGAGGAAGGAAATGACAAATCATTCCAGTATTTTTGCCAAGAAAATCCCCAAAAGGTATCACAAATAGTTGGAGATGACTGAAATGACTGAGCAACTATTGGTGGAGAGAAATCAGTCGTGGGAAAAATTTGCCAAGTTACCTAGTATCTGGTATTTTCCTTTGTCAAAGTGTAGAAGAGATAGTAATTCAAATAAAAATAAAATTGCTTCCATAAAGCATTGTGTGTGTGTGTGTGTGTGTGAAATTGTATGTGCATTCATCTAAAAATCTAGTCATTGAAAGCATACAATTGCACTAACACTTTCGGACACCCTTATATATGGATGCATTTATTCACATAAATGCACACATAATACAATGACTTTTCCCCAGTCTCCTCAGTCTTCCATACTTGCTACCCCATACTTTATCCTCCCTCCAGTATCATCATGCCCTCATTTATAGTGATACCATGGCCAAAAGAATACCAACAAGAAGGTGTTTTCCAAATCAGCTTTCCAGGTAGCACCTCTAATCTTCAGAGCAACTACATACTCCTAGGGGTGGGGAAACGAACCTACACATGTACAAAAATATTAATAGCAGCTCTTTTTGTGGTGGCAAAGAATTGGAAATTGAGGGGGATGCTTCTCAATTGGGAAATGGATGAACAATTTGTGGTATGTGATTGTGATGGAATACTATTGTGCTATAAGAAATGACCAGCAGAATGATTTCAGAAAAATCTGGGAAGACTTATGTGAACTGAACCAAAGTGAAGTGAGCAGAACCAGGAGAACACTGTACATAGCAACAGCAACATTGTACAATGATCAATTGTGAATGACTTAGCTCTTCTCAGTCAAATGATAATCCAAGATCATTTTGAATAACTTGTAATGACAAATGCCCTCTACCTCCAGATAAAGAACTGATGGAGTTTGAATACAGATAGAAGAATTTTTTTTTACTTTCTTTATTTTTCTTGGTTGTGTGTGTCTGTGTGTGTGTGTGTGTGTGTGTGTTGGGGGCCTGTGTTGTTTTTGTTTTTGTTTTAGCAACATGGATAATATGGAAAATGTTTTACATGACTACACATGTATAATCTATATTAAATTGCTTGCCTTCTCAAGGAGAAGGAAGGAAGACAGAAGGAGGGAGAGAATTTGGAATTCATAGAAAATGAATTTTAAAAATTGTTTTGACATATAATTGAGAAAAAATGAAATAATTTAATATTTTGGAAAAAAGAATTTATGTGCAAGTGTATATGCAATATGGGTTTTGAAATACATGAAAGGCAGAAAAACTTTATATTAATAACATAATAATTACAGTTTATTTATTTTAAGTACCCCAGTGTCAGAGACCTGGATAGTGTCCTTATGCCTCTTATACATACAGGATGTAGGACCCTTGGCTTCAAGCTTCCCAGAGACTAAACACTTCTCTGAGATTACAGGATGCAGAAAACAGCAGCTTTAGTAGAGGGGATTCCTTCATGGACAGTTCCTTGTACTAATGAAATCCCTGATCCAGTCTCTGTCCCAGCATTAAAGTTTTTTACATATAGGAACTCATCTGAGTCTCATAATAACCTTATGAGGGGGATACCCTTCCTGTCACTTCATGTGAGAGGAACCTGAAGCTTTCAGGTGGATGGAGGGACTTTTCCAGCTAAGAATTGTCTGAAGTGAGATACTAACCCAGGTCAGTCTGACAATATCCAACGCTCTCTTCATTATGGAGCTGTAACTCTCTTCATGGTCCTGGGGGAAGGGGCGGGAGGTGGGGGGAGAGGCAGGGACCTCTCTCTCTCTCTCTCTCTCTCTTTCTCTCTTTCTCCTCCCTTTCTCTCTGTTTCTCTTCCTTTTCAACTCTTTCCTCTCTCTCGGTATCTCTCTGTCTCTGTCTTTCTATCTCTCTCTGTCTCTGTTTCTTCTTTCTCCTCTTGTTTCTCTCTCCTCTTCTTTCTTTCTGTTCCTCTATTTCTATCTGTCTCTGACTCTTCCTGTTTCTCTTCCTCTGTTTATCTCACCTTTTTATCTCTCTATCTCTACCTGTCTTTCTGTCTCTGACTCCTTTTCCCTCCATCTTTCTTACTCTTTCTGTCTCCCTCTCTCTGACGCTGTCTCTCTTTTTCTCTTTTTTTCTCTTTTCCTGTGATTTTATTGCTGTTGGAACCCCAAGTCTAGAAAGTCCCTCAGCACCTCATCTGTAAGGTAGTTTTCTTAGAGTGTTGCCTGGGGCACTGAAAGGTTAAAAATCCCCCTAAAGGTCCTTTTTGCCCTTCACACAGCCAGTAAGTAACAAAGGCAGAATTTGAAGTTGCCTCTTTCTGACTCCAAGGTCCACCCTCTATACCTCCTCCTGAGATAACCATTCCATTAGAGTCATTCTAGCTTTCAATGTATTCATCCTTTTCAAGAGGTCACTGTAGTCACAATTTTCATAAAATGCTGCTCCTCATCTGCCTCCTTCTCCCTCATTTAAGATTGTCCTGTGATCTGTCAGTCCTCCTGATCCTGTTTATCACAAGGTACCTACCACCTATTTCCAAAAAGAATGAGGATGACACTGATCTATGAAAAGACAAACACTTTAAGAAAATAAAACCATACTAAATATTAAACACACACACACACACACACACACAGAAAACAGTAAAAAATGAATTAAATGCCAACGGATTATGTGGCTGGATTTTTTCAGGTAGAAAGTCCTAAAGCTATTCCCCTTCAGCATTTTGCAGAACTGTCATACCTTGACTTATGTTTTCTGAGCAATGTTTAATTGTAGATGTGTGATTGATGTATAATTGTTTAATCTCCCTTAAGGACAAAGTCATAATTGCAGAGGCATCAAAATGTTTCTCAGAGTTGCTTCTGAACTAAATGAGAGTATGACAGGGCAGTCGAGGCACATAGAAAATCATTTCAATCATCATCTTAGGAGCTTTCCCCAAATGAGTCAAACCCCCCTAGAAAAGTTTGTCTTGTTGTCAAGCCTTGAAACTAGGGTTATTTCAGGAAACTAGGACAATAAGGAGTGGTAGAGGAAGTTAGAGTTAAGATTTAATCTTCACATCCTCATAATCTGTTTGTGGAATTGCTGTATTAATTCCTCCTGTATATTTGAAGAAATTGAGATTTTAAAAAATGAAAAAAAATTTTTTTCCTTAATCACAACAGAACTCAGCAACAGTCAAATTGGGAGATTTTGAACCCTGTTTTGATTGTAAATCCTTGTATGATGCTGAAAATTACTTCACTTTCTTTTGTTTTTAAACTGAGATCTTTCTTTCAAAGGCCTTGACATTCAGGGAACGGTGGAGTTTGACGTGTGCTGGGAAGATTCTTGGCCTTGGATACTGAGTAAATCACTCCTCCTTTCTAACATTGACTAAATCTCTACTGAGCTGTGTGTTGGGGCGAGAGGGATATTAAGACACTTTTGTTTCATAGGTGTCATATCCTTTCCCGTTCAACAAGAAGCACATGGCACACCACAATTTCCAAAGAATTGAAATTGTAGATGACCCAAAAAGCAATGGAGAGACATGTGTTGGGAACAAGCAGTCTACAGGAAATTACCAATCATGATTTATAAGCAAGAAATGGGGCAAAATATATCATGAATGAAATAAATGATTGGAAAAGGAGGAGGGTAACCACATAGAGAAAGTGAGGAATAACAGATAGATAAAGGAAGTGTTGCTCTGGTATCCATAAAATGTCAAAAGGCCCAGAGGTAGGGCCCTGAACATTAGAAAAATCTTCTGCAGAAGATTAATGAGAGGACACAGGTAAGAATCACACAGGATAAGAGAAAGGATGGATGGGTTGCAATGGGCCCTGATGAAGGAAGTGCCCACATCAATGAGCTCACAGCTCCATCAGTGTATTGACATGAGTAACCTTTAAAACTTCATAAATTCATGAGTCAAATGATTCAAGGAACATGATTATACCGCTCTCAGAGCCATTCCAGAGTATGTGCCCCCAAGGAATTTGCCACACAGTCTAAGAAGTAACATGCTTGGGGGGGAATTGAACAGTGATAGGGCCAGGTTAGACATGGAAAGGATAATGGGTGGTAGGGCATTCATGAAAAATTTGTCTCATGGCCTCACATCTGGGAATATTCATTGCCCACTCATAAAAGTCTTTCTATCTTGCCCTTAGGAAATGCTGAAGGATTGATATGAAAATACAGCTAAGGGACAAAAAAAAGACTATTCCACTGAGAGGAGGAAAATAATTGAAGTAAATTTGATCTAGTTAGGTTGTGAAGGAGACAGCACTAAAGAAGTGAGGGAGAAGAGAGCTTGAAGCTATTACTTGGATCCTAACACTGACCACTCTATGACCATCATCTCAGGAAGGTGCAGACTTTGCCACCCTCATCTCACAAAGTCACAGAATCTTAGAGATGGAAAAGAAGTGGATTCTGACTCAGGCATGAAGCTTTTTTTACATATCCCACAAGCCTCAGCATGAAGGACCCCAGGGACAGGGAAATCACTACCTAATGAGGCAGCTTATTCCATTTGGGGGGGAAGGGGGAAGAGGTTTAAGCACGGGAACTATCATTGGTAAGACATTCCTTCCTCCCACTGAACCAAAGTCTGCCCTCTAGAACAAAGCAGAGGAAAATCAAATTCTTCTTCCACATGAAATCAAATATTTATATATTTCATTAAATATTTCCTAATTTTTAAATCTATGTTTTACATAGATCATGTTATATATTTTATAAAATCTATAAAATTTTGAATTTCAAATTCTCTTCCCTCCTCCCCCACCCTTTGAGAAGGCAAGCAATATATCGATTTTACATGTAAAGACATGTAGAACGTATTTCCATATTAGCCATATCCTGTCCCCTAATGTCATCTCTTATGTTGGCTAACCATTTAAAGTTCCTTCAATCAATATTTTATTGTAGGGTTTAAAATATCCTCACAATTCTAGTCTATTTATTCCACTCTTTTGAGGCAATTTAACCATGTTTGCCTCAGTTTCCTCATTTGTAAAAAAAAACCACAGAAGGAAATAGCCAACTACTCCAGTATCTTTACCAAGAAAACCCCAAATGGGATATGACTTCAAAGACTTGAACAACAACAAACACTGTTGCAGTAGTTAGAAGTACTATGCCTGGAGTCAAAAAGACAACAGTTCAAATCCATCCTCAAACATATATTACCTATATGACTCTGAGTGGCTTAACATCTGTCTGCCTCAGCTTCCTCATAATAAATGCCACTCCAACCCTTTAGTATCAGAATTGGAGGGAACTAATTAGTTTTTTAAAATTTTATTTTCAATTCTAATCAGTTTTTTTTTCTTTTTGGAAGGAGGAAGGCAGGGCAATTGGGGTTAAGTGACTTGCCCAAGGTCACGTGGCTAGTAAGTATTAAGTGTCTGAGGCTGGTTTTGAACTCAGGTCCTCCTGACTCCAGGGTTGGTGCTCTAATCACTGTGCCACCTAGCTACCCCCAAGTTGTTGGTTTTTTTAAATTTTATTTTTAGTTCTAAATTCTCTCCCTGTCTCTCCTCTCCTTTCCCCATTGATAATGCAAGAAATATTATATTCATTATACATATGAAGTCATGCAAAACATTTCTATACTAGCCACATTGGAAAAAAGAAAAAAAAACCCTGAAAAAAACTTTGTCAATTATGCTTCAATGTACACTCAGATTTTATCAATTCTCTCTCTGGAGGTAGATAGCATTTTTCATCACAAGTCCTTTGGAATTGTCTTGGATTATTGTATTAATCAGGGTAGCTGAGTCTTTCACAGTTGATTATCATTACAATATTGTCATTACTATATACAATGTTCTCCTTACTTCAGTTTGCATCAATTCATATAAGTCTTCCCAGGATTTTCTGAAATCATCCCATTTATGATTTCTAACAGCATAAATAGTATTGCATCACAATCATATTCCATAACTTATTCTGTCATTCAACAATTGATGGGCATTCTCCCAGTTTTTACATTTTTGCCTCCACAAAAAGAGCTAGTATAAATATTTTTTGTATATATGGGTCTTTTTCCTTTATCTTTTATCTCTTTGAGATATAGAACTAAGAGTGGTTTTGTTGAGTCTAAAGATATGCACAGTTTTATAGCCCTTTGGGCATAGTTCCAAATTGTTCTCTAGAATGGTTGTACCAGTTCATAACTTTACCCAAAGTACATTAGCATCTCTGGTTTTCCACATCCCCTCCAGCATTTGTTATTCTCCTTTTCTGTTATGTTAGCCAATCTGATAGATTTGAAGTGGTGCCTCAGAGTTGTTTTAATTTTCATTTCTCTAATTATTACTGATTCAGAGCATCTTTTTCACATGACTATTGATAGCTTTCATTTCTTCTTCTGTTCATATCCTTTGATTATTTATAAATTGGGGAATGGCTCTTATTTTTATAAATTTGACTTAACTCCTTATATAGTTTAGAAATTATATCTTTATCAGAGAAAATTGCTCTAACCATGTTTTCCCAGTTTCATGTTTTCCTTCTAATTTTGACTTCATTGGTTTTGCTTATGCAAAACCTTCTTGATTTAATATATTCAAAATCATCCATTTTACCTCCCTTGAGGGAGGTATCTCTTGTTTGATCACAAACTTTTACCTTTTTCATAAATCTGGCAGGTAATATTTTCCATATCACCCTAATTTGCTTATGCCATCACATTTTATTTCTAAATCATGAACCATTTTGAGTCTATCTTGGTATACATTGTGAAATGTTGGTCTTTGCCAGACTGCTTACCAGTTTTCCCAGCAGTTTTGTTCAAATAGTGAGTCCTTGCTCTAATAGCTGGGATCTTTGGGTTTAATCAAATACTAGGTTAACTGTGACCATTTACTTCTAGGTAGTGTGTACCTAATCTGTTCTGTTGATCACTCACTCTGTTTCTTATCCAGTACCAAATTGTTTTGATGATTATTACTTTCTAACATAGTCTGAAATCTGGTACAGTTTGGCGATGGCCTTTCTTCACTATTTTTATTGATTCCATTTTTATTCTTGACTTTTATTCCTCCATATAAATTTTCTTTTTGTTTTTCTAGCTATATAAAATAATTCTTTGATAATTTGATTGGTATGGCACTGAATAAGTAAAATAATTTAGATAGTGTTAGATAAGTAAGTTCCAAGAAGTCATCTGTGTCTTCATCTAAATCAGGAGTTCTCAACCTGTGGATTGTGACCCCTTTGAGGGTCAAATGACCCTTTCACAGGGGTCACAGGGGTTGCCTAAGACCATCAGAAAATACATATTTCCGATGGTCTTAGAAACCAAGACACTGCTCCTCTATCCATCTCCAGGCAGGTCTGCCCACATGCAGATACACCCACATATGAGTATTAAAGGGTCGCAGCATTAGGAAGGTTGAGAACCACTGATCTAAATCATTAACAGAAATATTTAGCAAAACAAGACCAAGGACAATTTAACCTATGGTAAACCGCATTGATCGACTTTTATCTAGTAATCACAAATCTTTGGGTTCAGTCGATCAATGAATTCCAAATGCACATAACAGCTCTACCATCGCAATCACATGTTATCAGTCATCCTGTCCACAAAGATACAATGAATCTCCAACTGAAATCCAGGTTATATTATACCTACAATCTTGTAACCTTGTCAAAAAAAGGAGATAAATTTAATCTGGCATAACTAGTCCTTAATGAGCCCATGCTGGCTCAAAGTAGTTATCTTCTCTTTTTCAAAGAACTCAGAAACTAGTTTTAGTAATCTATTTGGTCTTTTCCAAGGATTTACATCATATTCAGTCACTATTTTAAAAAATCATTTTTCAACTCCTTTTCAAAATCAGAACTTGGCTTATTTCTTGTACTTCAATGTCTCTCCAGTTCTCATCAATTCTTCCAAATTCATCAATAATGGTTCAACAATCATTTGCCATTCTTTAGTACACTGGGGTGTAGGTTGTCTGGGACCATATACTTGAACTAATGTATCTTGAATTTCAGTTTCCTGTTAGCCCTTTTCTGTTCTATCTTTTTGAGTATGCAATTCATGCTCCTCGGTTTAAAAAAGAAAAGGGAAAAATAAGAATCGTTTAACTCCATCTTATCCACTGTCATTGTTGTGTTCCTCCCAAATAGCAATAATATCGCCTACTTGTTCATCCTTTTTCCTCCAGCATAACTTTAAAAAGCATTTTTTTTAGCCTTAAATAAGTAGGGTGCGTGTGTGTGTGTGTGTGTGTGTGTGTGTGTGTGTGTGTAAATAATGACTTGATGGACAAGACTTCTAGTGATAAAGGGGAATGATTGGTGACATTTTCTCTTAGGAAGACTTTAATTTAATGATAATTTAATATATTTTTCATTATCAAGAGATCCTG
Organism: Pseudochirops corinnae; assembly: GCA_028646515.1. Taxonomy (NCBI): domain Eukaryota; kingdom Metazoa; phylum Chordata; class Mammalia; order Diprotodontia; family Pseudocheiridae; genus Pseudochirops; species Pseudochirops corinnae. The sequence continues at coordinate 60,431,912 of CM053591.1, forward strand.
GTTCTATTCCTTAACCTATTTCATTATGGAAGGGACAAAAAGAGCAAATATCCTTACTTTTCCTCATTCTGTTTTGCATTTCAAATCTTACTACAGGGGAAAAGGGTGATGAAGAGCTTTATATCTGATACTGAAATAAATTCAGGGTCTCCCAAAAGTCTCAGTGCAGTTGTAAGTTATCAAAAAGCAAAGTTGCCCTCAGACTTTTGGGACACTCTATTTAACCTTATAGAATAGTAAATTGCCAGTTACTAGCAAGCAGTAGTTCTAGCTGCTATTTCACAGCTGAAAGAAATTGAGACTGAGTTTGGTTGATGTAAGTGTAAGCACCAAGATTTCTTCTGTATCTCAGAATTTCTTGTACATATAGGCACTCTAGAGAGGTGGAAAGCAGAATCATGACTAGGAATTCCAGGACCTGGGGCCAATTCAGTTGGATGGACAAGGAAGTAGGGGAAAATAGAGACCTCAGGACACCTTCCAGTATGACATGTACTATTGTGGCTGTTGAACTTGTCTCTGATTCCAGGTGTACTACATATTGCAGGTCCTTAATCCAGGTGAGGCCAAGAAGGTTATTTTTATCTCATCAGTGAAAGGCAATCCAAACCAGGCAGGAGGGTAAAGGAGGATTTATTTTTCTTAGGGTCATACCATGGGTGCAACAGAATACAAAGTTCCTTGTGGTTCTCCATTGGTCCTGTACAACCTATTGTATCTGCCTCAGGTACAATAAAAGCCTCAACTCTCTTCCCCATGACCATGGTATTGTTCAGTCTTTTCAGTTGTGTCTGTCTCTTCACAACCCCATTTGGAGTTTTCTTGGCAAAGATACTGGAGTGGTTTGCCATTTCCTTCTCCAATTCATTTTACAGATGAGGAAACTGAGGCAAACAGGTTGAAGTGGCTTGCCCAGGATTACATAGCTAGTAAGTGTCTGAGGGTGGATTTGAACTCCAGAAGATGAGTCTTCCTGACTCCACACCCAGGGCTCTGTCAACCTTTGGCCCCTATGCCCATGCCTTGAGATCAAAACTCCATCCACACTTTGCTGGTTACAACTTTGGAAAATAAAACGTGAAAAGATTAACATCCTCTGTAGACTGGAATCCCATTGTAATGTTGCCTTCAGGTTCAATACCAAAGGACTACTTATAAGGGAGACTTGAATAATTAAATCACCTTTAAATGAGTATCAAGAGTGGTTGCTGAAATCTGTTCAGTGAACAGCATTATGTAAGGGCCTGGAGTGATGATTCATAACCTTTTTGTATGTATCATGGACCCTTTTGGCAATCTGGTGAAACCTATGGACCATTCCTCAGAAAATTGTTTTTAAATAAATGAAATAAAACACATTGTATTACCAAGGAAACTTATCTCAGACCCCATGTTTAAAGCAAAACAAAAAAAACAAAATTCAAACCTGTTCTGGTGTATTTGAAAGCCAGATATTCAGGATATACACAGGGCTCAACCTTGCAGCTGCCTGCTGAGTCACTACCTGCTGACCTTTACTCAAGACCAGAATTCTATTGTCAGAAGTTGGAAAACTGTACTATTACTTAGTCCTATGAAGAAAGAGCATGGCAGAACTCCACCCAAAGGATAGTTCGGGTGAATCTGACATGTTCTGCGGTCGACCCTAATTTCAACACACATGCTATATTTGTTATGATTAATTCGAAACTGCTTCTGAAAGCCAACTGCATCTTCCCCCAAAGAAATGCTTTTTAAAGTGGTCCCTTCTTCTACCCGATTTGAAATTCTCATCTAAAATAAGAGTCATGTTGACACTTATTCACTAAATTAGAATAATATCTAAAGCTAGACCCCCCAAAGGTAAGTTAAGCTTCCCCAGGCACTCTACATGCACTCAAAAGCATTAACATAGAGGAGAGAGATCACTGATTTTGGCTTTGAAAAGTCTGAGTTCACCTCAATTCTGCCATTTACTATTCCATGATGTTGGACAAAGCACTTAACTTCTTTGAGTTTTGATTTCCTCACCTCTGATGTGGGGGAGTAATGCTTATATTAACTTTTTCATAGAATTGTCTTGGGGAAAACACTTATTGTTCAGTTGTGTCTAAATCCTTGTGACTTGGGGTTGACTTAGCAGACATACTTGAGTGGTTTGCCATTTTCTTCTTCAGTACATTTTACAGATGACGAAATTGAGTCAACCAGGATTGAGTGACTTGCCCAGGGTCACACAGCTAGTAAGTGTCTGAGGCCAGATTTGAACTCTGGAAGATGAGCCATTCTGACTCTAGACCCAACCCTCTGTCCAATGTACCACCAAGCTTCCTCTAATTTAGGTAGACCCTAAACTGCTATGTAAATGTGCCCAATTATTGCAGCCCTCTACTTTTCCCTTCTCCTGACAAGCAGCTAAGCAATCACTACTCATCCTTACTCTCTTCTCCATTCAGTTGGCCAACAGAGTCCCCTTCTTCAGCTGTCCCAAGTGGCTGCTTTGGCTTCTGTGTAAAGAGCTCTCTTTCAAAGTCATCAGACTCTGGGAGTAGCTTCTAGCCTTTTGGGTCATCCCATGTCTCAGGGGCTATATTTCTGGGGGTGTTAAAATAGTTATCCATGTTTTTCTTGTGTCTCTCATAAGCTCCATAAGGTTGGCAACAAAACAATATCCTAATTAATTTTGACACCTAATACATATTGAGTGCACTGCTCACAATCAGTGCATAATTAAAGCTGATCCAGCCAAGTCTTTATTTAGTGCCTTCTATGTGTTAAGTCTCCATGCCAGAAACTGAGAATACAGAAACAAAATGAAAAAAACTCCATTATTGCTTACTGAATTAAATGCAAGTGAGGATACCTGGGAAGATCAGTTTTGTGCTATTGTCCATAGGAATAGAGAAGAATTTCCCTTGTATTTTAGATTTTAAAAAAACAAACATACAATGATTCCTAATTGATTTGACTGTATATATTTTACTTTTAAAATCTATGCTCATGAACAATGTCATATCTCAGTTATATTAAAGGTTGAAAACCAAATACACTTTTATGTACAAATTGAATACTCTTCTCTCTCTCCTCTGTTATAATCTCCCTATCTAAACAGAGAGCATTTTTATAGGATCATAGATTTAGAGCTGAAACGGCTTGGAAAAGTACAACCCATTCACTTCACAGATGAAGCAACTGAGACCTGGAGAAGTTACGTGACTTGCTCAAAGTCACATAGAAAGTGACAGGGACAAAATTTGAACCCAGATCCTTTGACGCCAAAGGTCATTCTTGAAATTTACCTGTACCACATTTCCTCCTTGATGTAGCTTTCTTTGACTTGTTCTCTTCCTCATTCACAAGCTACTCCAAGCTTTTTGTCAGAGCACCTGACCCTCTACCCTGGTTTGTTCTCATAAAATTATAGGAGTTGGAATTGCCCTCAGATAATATCTAGTCCAATTCACTAACTGATCAATCCATCTACTGATCTGGTTATCTGGCCAGCTAATATATATTTTTGATATGTCTGTGTGTGTGTGTGTGTCTGTGTGTGTGTCTGTGTGTGTGTGTGTGTGTGTGTGTGTAAAATTTTTACAAGGGAAAGAAGAAAGGGATAAACATTCATTAAGCATTTACTATTTGTCTGGCAGGGACAGCAAGGTGATTCAGTGGATAAAGTGCCGATAGTGAACAATAGTGAAGTCAGAAGATTCAAATCTGTCCTCAGACACTAGTTATGTGACCCAGGACAAATCACTTAACTCTATTAGCCTCAGTTTCCTCATCTGTAAAATGAGCTGGAGAAGGAAATGGCGAACCACTCCAGTATCTCTGCCAAGAAAACCTCAGAGGGTTTCATGAAGACATGACTGAACAACACCAATGAAAATGTATCAGGCACCCTACGAAGTACTTGTACAAATATTATCTCCTTTGATCCTCACAACAATCTGTGAAGTAGGTGCTATTATTTTCCCCATTTTATAGTTTAGGGAAACTGAGGCAAAAAGAGGTTAAGGGATTTGCACAGAGTCATACAACTAGTAGGTGCCTGAGGTTGAATTTGAACTTAGGTCTTCTGGATTGCCAAATCATGTGTTCTAGCCACTGACCCACCCAGCCTCTACACTATCTTACTAGTGATCATCTACCTTGTATTCTAACAATCTAGTGTTTCAGGACCCAGCTCCCTTTTTAAAAAAAAACAGCTCTTAATTGTAAGGAAGTTCTCCCTTATATTGAATAAAAACTTTCCTCCCTCCTATTCAATGGTTTTATGTCTATGCTTTGGTGACACAAAGACAATGTCTGTTCTCTCTTCCACATGACCTCCCTTCAGATATTTGAAAGATCAATCCCATGTCCTCTAAATCTTTAATTCTAGAAGCTGAAAGTCTCCAAATACCCAACTAATCTACATAAGACATGTTGTTGCAGCCTAGGGGTGCTGGGAAGCCCACGATACGGAGCAAAGGATGCGGGTCTGCCTAGAAAGAATTTGACCTCTGAAGTCTTTCAGTCAGAGACAAGGTTTATTGTGTTGCCAATATAAACAGGTTTTTAAGAATCTGCACAATTTAATGGGGGCAAGATGGACATCATTATAGAGCAGTGGTTCTCAACCTGTGGGTCACAACTCTTTGGGGGGTGGCACAACCCTTTCACAGGGGTCACAGAAGTCACCTAAGACCATCAGAAAACACATATTTCCAATGGTCTTAAGAACTGAGTCACGCTCCTCTGTCTCCAGGCTGGTCCGCCCACATGCAGATATGCCCACATATGAGTATTAAAGGGTTGAGGCATTAGGAAGGTTGAGAACCACTGCTATAGAAAAAGACTGTGGGAAGATCGGCATGTGATCAAGAAGTATTCAATAGCCTGGGATAACTTAGAGGTAACCCCAGAAGGGATCTAAATGGGATTGAAAGTGGGAAATAGCCTGGAGAGAAGGCAGGGCTAGGCTGGGTTAGACAACTAAGGGTTGGGCAGGTGGCCACAATGAAAGGACAGTTGAAAGGATTATTGAGTATTTAGGTGGGGATGTGTGGAAAGGTTCAGGAGCTGGCTTTCATTTTGGGGTTCCAGATCTCATACCTGGCCAATATTTCCAGACTATGTTGGTTACTTGACCCCTGGAAAAGCTTACTAATGACATTTCACCATAGGGACCCCCAGAACAGGATATGCTCTGATTGATATAGAATATAATGAGATGATCACCTCCTAATTTCTGGACATTATATTTCCAGCAATGCAAAGCTGAGGCTGCCACATCATTTGTATTGCACAGTTTAGGTCTTTTTCACTTGAACGATGCTGCCTAGCAACATCTCTCCACCCCACCCCCATTCTGTATTGATGCCTTTGATGTTTGAATCAAAATGTAGGCCCTTCTTTCCTTAGGGGATCAGTGAGCATTGTAAACTCTTATTCTTGAGAGCCTGCCATACCATTATCCTTGACTGTTCTGGAATAAATATATTAATTGGTTCTGTAACACTTTCCTGTGATTCTCTTGCCAAGGGTTATTGCAACAACATTACAGCCTTCCATTACTTTGCCCAGAATTTGGATTTGGAAAATTGGACTCAGTTACTAGTGCAAGTTGAGTGATTTTTGCTTCCCCACCCCCATGCATCCTTTTGAGTACCTTTTCCCCTCTTTACTGCCCCCTCCCACAGCTTTTCAGATCTTTTTACAAATTGTCTTCACCATCAGAATGCAAGCTCCCTGAGGGCAAGAACTGTCTTTGTTTTTTGCTTTTTAGCACAATGCCTGGCACATAGTAAGAGCTTAATAAATGCTTATTGCCTTCAGTTACCCCACCTACTGACTATATTTGCTACTAAATTTATTATGTTTGGCCCCCAATCATTTGACTTCATCTCTAAAATAACCAGAGTGGAAGAAGGTAGATTCCAAGTGTCTTGAATTCTACTCTTGACCTTGAAAACTGTAAACAGAGGTGATCCAGCTCACTACAGCCCATTGTTAAACTTCCAGGGCAAACACTTACATCTCAGAAATAGGAAAGATCTACAAATCATGGTTTGATTTACTGTTTTGTTGATTGTCTAGACTTAAGAAAATGATAGACAAAATATTAATAAGGCAGATTAAATTTAATAATATATCATGGAGACAATTCCAAAGGACTCATGATGAAAAATGGTATCCAACTTGAGAGATCTGATGCAATCTCAGTTCAGACCAAAGTGCTTTTTTTCTTCATTTTTCTTGCTTTTTTTTCACAATGTGGCTAATATAAAAATTTTTTGCATGACTTTCATATGCATGATGGATATCATGTTTCTTGCCTTCTCAACAAGTGAGCTAAGGGGCAAGGGAGGAAGAGAATTTGGAACTGAAAAAAAATAAAAAATCCGTTGAAGGTATATGTGTGTGTGTGTGTGTATGTGTATGTATATATATATATATATATATATATATA
>CM053591.1:60438844-60450496 GCA_028646515.1 Pseudochirops corinnae
ATATATATATAGTGTATGTGTATGTATATGCATAGTGTGTGTGTATATATACCCATATGCAAATATGTATAAAAATACAATTAATTTAATTGTACATACAATTTATTTCATTTTATATATTTTATTATATTCATCTATAAGTGATATCAATGATCAATACATTGGATATTTATAGATAAAATTAAATAAAACATACATATATAATATATAATTATATGTATATCTATATAATCATATTTCTTCCCAGAGAACCAGTTGTTAAACATTTACCAGCACAGGTGATATAGAAATTTTTTTTGGAGGCAATCAGGATTAAATGACTTGCTAGGGTCATACAACCAGTAAGTGTTTGAGGTCAAATTTGAACTCAAGTCCTCCTGACTTTAGGGCTGATGTGCTATCCATTGTTCCACCTTGCTGCCCTATGATAGAGAATTAAACATTAATGTTAAAATAACTTTTTTCTTCTCACTTTCTTCTTTCCACCTCTTTATTTTCAGAACCATATCACAGAGTTTTATGGCTGAGTTTTATGAAAAATTTATGACAGAGTTTTATGAAAATGATCTTGGAGGTCATCCTCACCAGCCATTTCCCATTCTTCTGCTGCTGTTCCAATTTCCAAAAGGGACCTCCAGAGACCATGCCATGAAGGAGGATTATACCCTCAGCAGAACATGCATTCTTATCTTCATCTTGGCCATTTTCTACTGTGCCCCATAAGTATACCTCATGCACTTAATTATCATCAAATATAAAGGACCATTGCCTCTAGAAATAGTGTGTCAATGGACTACCCTATTGTTCTACTCATAGACCCTATGACTTCTCAGGAAAAGAAAAAAACCACATCCTTTCCAGTTCCCACTACTGATAGGCATTGCCTCTTCATTCCAGACACTGACTCTCTACTTGCCACCCACCTTTCACCCTGGGTTCTCCTCCTCTCCTCATTAGTGATTGTTTCTGTTGAACCACTATTCTAATTAGGAAAGACCTTAGCTATACTCCCCCTCACTCCTGACTCTCCTGTCTTTTCATTTTATCTAGCAACCATGACCAAATCAACTTTGTCACTAAAGGAAAAAGATGTTTACCTACTCCCATTAGATGATTCAATATCCCTGTAACTTTCAGTCCCCCTTCCTGGACATCACTCCCCCTTCTGCGTATGTAAGCTCTTTGAGGTCAGGGGTTACCTTTGCTCATTGTATTTTTGACACCAACACTTAGCACAATGCTTGATGTATAATAGATTAATAAATGCTTTTTCATCATCCATTCATTCATTTTCCACTGTAAAACCAATCATGAACAGCTCTCCAGAGGACTGCTGCTATGAATAACTTTAGGAATCTAATTGAATAGTATAGCAAACTACTCGGCAGTAAACTAAAGCAAAACATTCAAGAAACTGAAGCACAACATTCACCACAATATACCATAACAACTTATTACTAAGGTGGCCACATAGTCTTAGACAAAACATATCGTTCAATAAGTCATGATCCCCTCAATCATATCAAGTCTTCTTTCATATTGACTCCAGGCTGACTTCCAGTCATCCTTGAGCCAATCATCCTTAAGGTGTAGTGGAAAGTACATAGGCCATCTGCCCCTAGGTCACAGTAAGTTACAATATCATCAGTCACTACTGAGTACCCAAGTAAACTTCTCTCTCATCTAGATTTGAGGTTGATATCCAAACCCCATGGCTCCTCTTAACTTAGATAGGGTTGGGGGGGAGGGGGATTCTGTTTTTATGATGAGCACTAGTTTGTTGTTGTTCAGCTTTCATTTTCAAAGAGAACCAATGATATCACAGGGTGATGTCTTGACTCATGCATGACTTGGATTTAATTGAACATAGCTACACAAAGTCAACAGACTCACTCCCTCTTCCAGAGTCATCAAAGTCCAGTGGCAAGACAAAAGTCAGGATGACTACAAAGGCCAGGGATGTGTGATGAATGAAAAACCTAAGACAGTTTCCTGAGTAATTAATAACCAATTTATTAATTAGGCTAGATAATAATAAATTGATGATCAGTGGTTTCTCTTGGTGATCAAAGATACCTAATGGACATACTGAAGGCCTTAATTTTTGTATTTTGAAAGGGAATGTCTCTGACAGGAGAAATCTACTCTGATTGCTGGACATTTAATTGAGGAAGTGGGCTAAAATTCCTCAGCTCCTCCTGTCAAGAACATAGTGTGATCATGAGACTCAGCTGTTTCCAACAATCTGGACAAAGGAATCCATTTCTAACAAGACCTACTCTGCTTGATTTTCTCCTTCATGAGCTGTATCACTCTAAACTCTGATGGAGGGGTACAAGGGTATGAGTTAATTGCCGTGGAGCAGAAATTCACCTAGATTAGATTCTGTTTATATACTAAATCAAAATAAAGTCCCCTAGTTGGGTGGAGACCTGCTCAAAATTGAGGAGCATATACCCCAAGGATTAGGGAAATCTCATCTGTTAGCCTTGTCCTTCAGAACCTGACTGACTGACCTTTAGGGGCAGATCCCTGAATGAGGAAATAAAGAGAAAAAGGTCTTAATGCTAATTTAATAATTGGTTATTAATACAATAGAAAAATAATTTCCCTTACATGCAGTGAATGACCTTGGTGTCTTTGATGTCTGACCAAGTTCTAAGTGCATCACAGTGCCTGCTTCAGCCACTATCATGGCTGTTGTAACAAATTAGTCTCTTCTGCCCACTCCACCAGGGGAGGTCTCCAGGGGTTAGACATCTCCTTTAAATCACTGATGGGTTTGGGTTTTTTAAACAATATGCTTGCTCTTCTAAACAACTGACAACCATTTGTGAGCCCCTGATAAGAACAGAATGCCAGTAAGAAAATAATGCAAATCACTTCACCATTAGCTTATGTAATAAACTACCAAGCAAATTATATAGTAAACATATTATGTAATAAACCACAAAACAGTACTTAATCACTGTTAATGCTTATCTATAGAAAGAGCTATAAAAGCCCACTGTAGGTCCTAGCCATCAGTCAGTTCTTGGGGTGTGACCAATACAGACTCCTGTGTTTTTGGCATTTGAGACTCAAGGGTCCTCCCCATGTTCATTTGAGGATAGTGGTGTTTGACAAAGACTTGCTTGGTGATCACATCAGAGGGAAAAACATGGCCTATATCTGGGCAAAAAGGGGACTTAGAAGTAAAATGTGTGACTTTATGCCTGCGTGTGTTTATGTGGCTTCTTCCAAATGATTTTTAGAAGTCAGCACAGTAGAGAGGAAAGAATCCTGGATTGAGAATCAGTGAACCTCCCAACACTTTTCAAACCATATAACTACTACCATCTTTCAGTGATTCACATTGAGACAGATGAATCCAGGCAGTATTGGTAAGAGTTAAGATGTGCTAGCATAAAAAAAAATTTTTTTTTTAATTTTAAAAAAGAATTATTTATTGAACAGAATCCAAAAAAAAAAAAAAAAAGATATGCTAAAGTCCAGCAGTTCTCAACCTGTGGGTTATGTTCAATTTGTAACAATGAAAATACATCCTGCATATCAGATAGATTCATAACAGTAGCAAAATTACAGTTACGAAGTAGCAACGAAAATAATTTTATGATTGGGGGTCACCACAACATGAGGAACTGTATTAAAGGGTTGCAACATGAGGAAGGTTGATAACCACTGTGCTAGACAAAAGATTAAAATATCATGCAACACAGGCGATGTTTTCATCATTTTTGCCAACTGAAGGTAAGAGTCACAGAAGAAAGTAGATTTGGGAAATAGAAAACTTATTTAAAAGATACTGTTAACTTCCAGGTCATGGGAGTAACAAAATGAGGACTAGATATTTTCTCTGAACCCACCCCTGCAATTTCTCAAACCTCTCTAAAACAGAAACTAGGTACTAAAGATAAAAGCAATTTCGGTTATCGCCAAGGACTAGAACACCCAGAATCCAAAAGAAGGTTAAAAAAACAACCACAAATCATGAACTGGTAGAAAACTGGACCCTATTGAGATGAAGCAGCCACAAGGAATCATAATATGGATCCATGGGTGGTGTGCTCACTGATCCTGAACTCACTCATCCTGCCTCTTCTAGTTCCCACACTACTGTCAGTGAGGCTCCCTTAGCACTCCCAATAATTTAACACAAGCTTACAAAGAACCCACCCTCATACTCCAGTCCCCATCCCTCTTTTGAGTGCCATGGAAACTCTTACTCTGGGCTGAAGAAGTTTGACTGGGTTGGAACAGACAGCTAGTGTGGCCACAGACCTTCAGGAGCAAAAACCTATAGAGGACCAAAGCACCATAGCACCAACGCTGAAAAGCTCAGAACTGCTGAAGCTTGAGTGGACAACATCATAACACCAGCAGAGCCAGTAATGGGGCAGAAAACCCCATAGCATTAATGAGGCAAAATGCTGAATTTCACATACCAGGCCAGAGAACAAAGGAGCAGAGGGCTTAGGACAGAACACTGTGTGTGTTTGGGAGTGGGATAGGGGCTGAGGAAGGTAGTATATCATTCCTCTAAGTTGAAGAGAAATAGCACAGCACTCAGCTGAGGCCATTTCTGACCACCCAAAGTCACTTGAGGCAGAGACCTAAATTGGTAAATCATGAGTTGCCCAGAATGGGAGGGGGCTAAGATACTTTGAGAGCCAGTCTTGAAAAATACTATCAGAAGGGACAGAGTCAGAAAGTGAATAGGGAAAAATCAGGGAAGAGAAAAAAAAGACTGAAAGTTCCAAAGATTTCAAGGAGAAGAAAATTCAAAGACTTTGAATATAAATATATACATAAATGGGGAATATATTAACACATTAACAACAGAAGGAAATATGGCCTCTAGTTCTAATAAACAAGATCAGGCATCTATGAATCAATACTGCAAGTCAAAGGAAAATGATCCAACATTTGATGAAACAGAGGAACCCATGGAAGGTGAGGAGAACATGGAACCCCAGCATGTTGTTCCTGAGAGGTTCAAAAGAGAAATGAGAATTATGAGAAAAAATTGATGACTTGTGCAATAAAAATGATAGGCAGGGTAGAAAAATGAATCTGCAATGTCAAGTCTCACCTAAAAAGCAAGGAAGAACAATATTCTGGAATGCAAATATACAAAAAACAATCTAGAAGAAAAGAAGCAAAAAATGACGTTAAAAGAAAATATGCTTTTTATGCAAGGAAAACATGCAGATCTCAAAGACAGGATGTGTAGAGACAGCCTAAGGATTATAGTTCTCCCAAAAGGTGTGACAGGATGAAAAACTTTAACACCATAATAATAATATGAAATAATAGAAGAGAACTACTCAGAACTTCTGAATATAGGAAATGAAATACTAATTGAAAGAATTCAAAGATCACCTCCAAAAAACAAACAAAACAAAAAAATCAAGTCATCAAGTCACAAGACTCACAATAGTTGAATTTAACAATTTAATTCAGAAACAAGTTCTGCAATGATCAGAAGGAGGAAAAAACCTTTAAATACAAAGAAAAAGCCATCTGAAAAATGCAAGACTGTTCTGCACCCATCTGAAAACACAGGAGGGAATGGAATAAAGTGTTCCAAACAGCAATGGAGCCCAGGATATAGTCCAAAGTGACCTATACTGAAAATCTGAGTTTAACCCTACAGGAAAAAAGATGGACATTCAATAAGGAAGAGGCATTTGAAATATTTTTACAAAGAAAACCAGAACTGAACAAATTATTTACTTCTTGAACACCATAAACAACAGAAATACAGGATGAGCGAATAAAGGCTTCAGTCAAGGACAGCAACGGCAACAGAGTAACAGCAGAGAAAGCAGGCAGAAACTTCGTTCTAAATGTACTCAAGGAGACAGGGAACAGTGAAAAGGCAGGCTTGGGGCATTATAGACAGAGCCCTGCTTACAGTTGGATCAGTATTTATATGCATATATATAAATATATGTGTGATATGTGTATATATGCATGTATATACATATCCATGTATACATGCACATATATACACACATATGTACATACACACACATATATATACACACACAGATAGATACACATATATAGAGAGACTATATTCCAACATGAAAGGGTTGATGAAAGTGAGGGGGAGAGGGAATTAGGGAAAAAAAGGGGAATGTGTGATATGCCTAGGTCAAATTAAGGGCTAGCAATATTAGGAAAGTGACTCCTGTCTCTCAAAAAGAGAAGAGCCTACAAGGGAGTGAGTGAGGAGGAGGTGAGAAGGATGGGGGAAGGGGGAAGTCATGCACTGGCAATGGGTAGAAGTTCCACTGATAAGAACTTCTATGGGTGAAAAAAGGTCTGTGATGGGACATGGGGACCTTGTGCTGGGTGTGTCCTAGGGAATTTGGACTTGGAAAGTCTACTCATCCTACTTAGGGAGGAAGGAAGCTGGAATTTCTATGGACAAATAGCAGCTGGGGGAGTGGGAGAGCGTGGGTGCAAGAAGACACTTTGAGGCAAATGAATAAAGAAAGGTCACCAGGGGAGGATATAGATCAGTGGTGGACTTTATAATGAGGGACTTGGTGGAGGAGGGAAACTAGCTCCAAGCAATGTCCTCTCTTACACCTGCAGTAATTGGCATTGCTTTAGGACTGAGGCACCATAGAAAAAAGGAATTCCATGAGGTAAACCCTACAAGACAGTAGCAGAAAGCACCTAGAAGGGAGAGTGAGGAATGGATACCTTGGGAAGTTTGATCACATGAAAAATACAGAAAAAAGAGAGAGACCAGATCATTACAGGGTTATGATGTGCTGCCAGGAGGAGAGTCAGGAATCAGTCATTCCAGCAGAGGGTGGAACTAATTTATAATAACTCGATCTGGAATTGTAACATCAGCAAAATCCAGATCAAAAAGTGAAGTGGATCAAGAGCCTGCCCAGAGTTCCAAGAGCATGGGAGGGGCCAAAGCAAGGCCATCAAAAGAACTCCCAATTCATAAATGGGGGCAGGACACACAAAGGAAGGAAAGAAAGCACTGAACATAGTGAAGAAATATTATGGTTTAAGAAAAACCCAATAGATAAAGCCAGAAGGATCCCATTAAAATTCTAACGTCCTCTAGGGCCACAAAGGGAGTAAATTTTCTAGGCTAGGTTGTGTTACATATAGTATATTTTTAAGAGAAGAAAGAAAAGAAAGGGGAAAATACATTAAGGGATAAAAGAGAAAGAAGTGGGATTAATTTACCATTTTTTCATGATTGGAATACGCAAACATGAAGGAGGGATGGGAAGCAAGCATCTCAAGAATCTCACTCTTATCTAAACCAGACAAAAGAGGGTTGAACACACAAACGTAAGAAGTTGGTTAGAGAAATAACTCAACTGGGCAACTTGCTGGGACGGGATAAAGGAGGGGAATTTAAGAGGATACTAGTGTCTGGGAGGGGACAGTCACAAGTAAAACAAATTTTGACATCAAAAGGTGGCTCACAAAAGGGAGATTTAAGAAAGAAAAATTGTAGGGTTTTGTAAGGGAAGGCAAAGGCAAAGGCAAAAAGTCAATAAACAGTAGTTAGGTAAGGAGAATTTCAGAATTCTTGAACACAGAGGTAGTTCATTTGTGGGTGATGGCAAAGTCAAGGGCACGAAAGTCTTTGTGTGTGGCCAAGGTGGGGTGGAGGGGTAGCTCACAGGAGGTTGGTAGAGTTGAGGAACTGAATGGTTAGGGTATTTGAAAAAGAGTTAATATGTATGTTGACACTCCCTAGTATGAGGGCAAGTCTTGGGGAGAAGAGTAAAATTGTGATCCAGGCACCAAACTCATTGAGAAAGGAAAGGGAGTGACCTGAGAGTCTGTAGACAACAGCCACTGGGATTTTGATAGAGCGGCAAATATGAATAACATGAACCTTAAAGGAAGAGTTGTTATCTAGTGAAAGAGTAAGGGAGAGAAACTGAAGTGTCCATGGGGAGCACAGGTGTATCCTAACTCTCCTACCTTGAGCAGTGTAATGTGGAGAATGATGGAAGGTACAGGCAGTACTGGAAAAGGAGGTCAGGAAGGATGTATCATCAAAGGGGAGTCAGGTTTCGGTAACAGCTAGTAGATGGAAGGAATGGGAGAGGAAAAGGTTCAAGATGAAGGGAAATGTGTTGCCTATGAAACACACATTCCAGAGAGGCACAGTGGAAGGACTGGGTGGTATTTGGTTTGAACCTTCGGATAAGAGAGTGGAGGAGAATGGGAATGAGCAGCAGATGGTAGGGGATGAGAAATGGGTTTGGTTATTGATCTCCAGAGTTCAGAGTCACTGGAATGTGAAGGGTATAACCAAGTGTGAAAATGTTTGTCATTTAGTGTAGGATGCCACTACTCCTCCAAATAGAGATTGGAGATTGGGATAGAGGAAAGTCAATTGGAAGCATTTGGTCAGATGGTCAGATGAGAGGCCTTCCTCATCCCTCCAAAGGGCAGAAATTAGGTAAGAAAAGGGAGACGAAAGCTAGAGATGAAAATAGAACCTACCTAGCATAAGAAAGAAGTCTCGTTCTCCACCAGCCTTCTTCTTCCCCTTTCCTCAAAAGATAGATACAGCAAGAGGTTTCCCTTTTTTCTGGCCTTCAAGTTTTAATTTCAAATCATTTTATTTTTTAAAGATTTTTCTGAGCTCCCAGTTTAAAACTGTTTTTCTGACAGATAAACTTTAAAAAACTACTTTCAAGGAAATATTTTCTCAAACTTTTCTTAAGAGATGGACTGTAATTTATATTTCTAGCTAAATAATTGTGAATACTGAAGAAGTATTTAAATACTTTGATTATTTTGCTTTGGAAGGGACTTTTAATCTTCCCATTCTGGGAACCACATTTTGTTTTATATTTTCTTTCTTCCAAAGTGGGCAGATTTTCTTTTGAAGCACAGATGATTTTGTTTCTTTCCTGGTTTTATTCTGGAATTGGGGTGGTTTTTTTTTCTGTATTCTTAAATTTTTTTTTTCACATTTTCTGGAAATGCAAAGAGCTTATGCATGCTGCCTTGGCTTTATTTGTACCTGATGCTGGAACAAAAATATTGTTATGTTACTTGCCTATTGCTAAATTTATTCCTTGCTGTCTCTCTGAGCAAGTTTCGAATGTGATTTAATGTGTTATTCTTTACAATGTGTGAATCCATGAAAAAGTCAATAGTAAAAATGTCATTAATATTGTTTTCATGACTTGAAGCAATCAAGCTATCTTGGAACTCATAACAGAGAAGAAAAGGAAAGCAAAGTACATAAATTCTGATATTTCCCTTTGGCTTTCGAAAGGTAGTTTTCAAAGGGTTCAGAGGAATAATAGGCAGGATCAAAAAGGTTAAAATTCTGGAAGGAAAGTCCAAAGAGAGATGGGAAGATCTCCAGAATGAAATTCTGAAGACACCCACCAAAACAATTTTGATCAAGAGAAAAGGAGGATGTTTTCACTTCCAACTCCACTTCTGACTCTCTGGACTTTTCCTGCTATGCCATGGTACCCTTCTCACTTTCCTCATTCTGTCTTTGGTACTTCTGTCTTAGAAGTACACTCTGCTTCTAAACCCCTTCTTCTGATTGACTATTTCTTCCCAGAAACTGCATTTGAGAAAAGTGCCCAGTCCAGCCTTGTCTTCACTCTTCTGGACACTACTCCTGACTCTCCAGACATTCTGCATAGGTACATTTTCCTCCTTCCCCCACCCACCCAATATCTCCCACTCTACTTCTAGCTTCCTTTTATATGTTGTCTTCCCTCGTTAAGATGTAAGCTCCTTGAGGACAGATATTTCTGCTTGTATTTGATTCCTATTGCTTAGCATGGTGCTCTTAATAAATGATTATTGACTTGACTTCACTTATCTAATGAGACTAGTATGTATGTATAAACAGGAACTCTAGCAAATTTAGATTTTAAAACTGTAGGTATATCCATCCAAAGTACTGCTGGACCACAGGGTTTGGAATACTATAGGCATGGGTTCAGTCCTAGGAAGCTGACCCTTAAAGGGGAGTATCATATTTCCTTTTCATATGCTTATTGGCTCATTAAAACTTCCACCCCAGCATCTCAGGGAC
Organism: Pseudochirops corinnae; assembly: GCA_028646515.1. Lineage (NCBI taxonomy): Eukaryota > Metazoa > Chordata > Mammalia > Diprotodontia > Pseudocheiridae > Pseudochirops > Pseudochirops corinnae. The sequence goes on from CM053591.1 coordinate 60,448,917, forward strand.
AAAATTATTTATAACTTACATTATGGTTTGTGTCTAGGATATCTCATAAAAGGGGGAATAGTAGAAAGATACTCAATGTTCAACATGAATCAGTCATGGGACAGATACTTATTCTTATACACAAAAAAAGATGAAAAGCATAGGAGAATCACAATGAACATTAACAGAATGAACTGAGACAAGATCCAGTAACTTAACATATAACAACTGTGACAATCTGGTGGAAAACTGCTACATAGATCTCATCGTAACGATTTATAAGACTTCTACTTAGGCGTTTTACAATTCACTTCAGTTCTACTCTGTCCAAACAACTCCCAGTATATGTCTGCTGGTAAATGACTGGACAGGTTAATCCTTTTATCAGTGGTCATACTCTCCAAGATCATGGCAGTAGTTGCTAGGGACTCATTCCCTGGCACCACTAAGCTCTGACCCAATAGGATCCAGGACTTCTGGACCACTCAGACTCACAAGATCATCTCCAAGCCTTGTCACATCCATCTCAAGATAGGTTCTTGCTTGACTAAATTCAGGAAAGAACAAACCCCAAAGAGGAAGGCCAGTCAATACACCAAGAACAGGCTTACCTAGTTGAGCCCCTTGCCCTGGATGCTACATGAGTGAGAATATTATGAGAGTGGGGAGGAGAGGGCTAGGTCTAGAAGTTTTAGAATTATGGGGTGCCATGGTAAAGCAATGCTGAAACAAGAGATGCCAGGACAGAGGCTATTTTTCTTTTAAATAACATTGCATTTCACTCTTCCACCACTGTCCTGGGCATGAAAGGACCAAAGGAACATTCAGAGTTTGTCGTGTCATATCAAAATGCCAAGTCCTTTCAAGGTTGGATCACCACATAGCTAGGAGCAAGCTTGAAAGCTCCCAGGTGTTCAAATGGAATCAGGAAAGACAACTCAGAGCTTGCTTCCGTGGGACATTTCAGCCACTACTACTTAAAGAAGATGGAAACAAAGACTGTAGGAGGGAATACAAAAGAGTCTATTAGTCCTACAGAAATGTTGTCAAGATGTTAAAGCTGAGAATAAATCAAGGCTAACAAAGAATGCTAAGGAAACCAAAAAAAAACTTTTTAAAACTATTTTGTAAAAATAGTGTCAAGGAAGTGAAAAAGACATTGCTCAAGGTTGAATGGTATGATCAAAGGGAGATAGGACCATAGATTTACAACTAGAAAGGACCTTAGAGAGGCCAACTCTGTCATGTTATAGATGAGGAAAGTAAGGCCCAGAGAGCTTTGATTTTCTCAGGGTCACACAAGCAGCAATTAGCAAAGTTGGAATTTGAAAACAGATCTCCTGATTCAAAATCTAGGGTTCTTTTCATTGTACCATAAGAAGAGAATATAACTCAACTCTTGCTTTGCTTCTCTTTTTTCTGCGGATGAGAATAATCTTTGGAAAAGAAAGGATATAGTAAAAATGGCTAAGCAGGAATTAAAGCCCAAGACTGGTAAAAAGATAGTAGGAGAGTACCTACCTACGTTTCCTTAATTCAAGATATCAGATCTAAATGAACTATATTCAACTCAGTCCAATAAATACTTAAATACCTCCTTT
>CM053591.1:60458054-60486314 GCA_028646515.1 Pseudochirops corinnae
ATTGGCTTTTTGGGCCTCTTTTGTCATTTGAGTTAATCTATTTTTTAAGGTGTTATTTTCTTCAGTCAGGTTGTTGACTCTCTTTTCATGATTTTCTTGCATCATTCTCATTTCTCTTCCCAATTTTTCCTCTACTTCTCTTATTTGGTTTTCAAAATCCTTCTTAAGCTCTTTTATGTCCTGTAACCAGTTTACATTTTTCTGTAATGTACCAAGCTTTTGGTGCAGGAGTTCTGACTGTGTTGTCTTCCTCCTGTTCCATGATTTGATCCTTTTTGTCCCTGAAAAAGGAATCTAAAGTTAGATTGCAGAGCTTGCTTTCTTCTTTTGCCTGCTTATGTTGCCAGTCAATTACTTCACTTTTGGGCTCCATAGAACTCTGCTTTCAGAGTGGAGAGCTCTGTCCCAAATCGCTGGGGTTTTTGCAGCTGCCAGAACTATTAGGAGGCTGCCATCTCTGCAGCCCCCACCAGCTTTGGCTCACTGAAAATGTACCACCCAAGACCACAATCCCGATCCAAGTAGCTCAAGGCAAGGGTACTTAGCCTCTGAATAGTCGCTTAGCCCCCCTGCAATCTGCAGGCCACAAGCTCTGAAGCAGCCACCTGGAGGTGGCTGTAAGGCTGCCACTTCAGACTGCTTCTAGCTCTGGAGGTAGTTGGCTGGACCCTCTCCCCCAAATTTAGCCAAGCTCCACTGACCTTTTCCCTTTGTCCTTGGCTCTTATGGGTTGGTAATTCTGGAAACCTCCACAGCTGCCAGTGATCCACTCTCCTGAAAGCTGCAGCTGCAGTTTCTCCTTGATGTCCTGGGGCTAAAACCACACAGATCTGGGCTCTGCTCCCAGCACACTGTGATGAGCCCTTTCTGTCCCTCTGCCAAGCTGCTTTTAGTGGGAGCCTTGTTTCTCTGTCATTTTATGAGTTCTGGAGCTCTAAAATTTGTTTAGAGTCATATTTTACAGGCATTTGAGGTAGTTATTGTGGGAGCCACAGAGTTCTCCTGCTTCTATGCTGCCATCTTGACTCTGCCCTCCTTTTTTTCCTATTTTTATAAGTAATTGATATAATAATAGAATTAATTGTTCTTTGAATGTTTGATAGAGTTCAATTGTCACTTTAGTTGTTCATGGGTTTCTGTTTTTTTTGGGTGGGGGGAGTTCCTTTACGGATTGTTCAGTTTTTTTTCCCTCTGAGACTGGGTTTTTAAAATTTTCTATTTCTTATTCCATCAATCTGAGTATTTTATATTTTTGTAAACAGTCATCCATTTTCATTTGTCAGTTTTGTTGGTGTATAATAAGCAGATTAGTTAATTATATTTATTTCATTTCTCCATTTGTTATGAGATTTTTCTTTTCCTTTTTGATATCAACAATTTGGTTTGTGTGTGTGTGTGTGTGTGTGTATGTGTGTGTGCATGTGTGTACTTTTACAACTAGCTAAGAGTTTAACTATTTTATTAGGTTTTTTAAAATTTCTAACTAATAGATTTTCAAAGTGTTCAATCATAAGTTCCAATAAGGTTATTTCTCCTACTGGAAATTCACTGGAGGCTCATCACTCCTTGAGCTTCTTGACCTGCACTAGTCTAGTGAAATATATTTTTGGTTCTAGATTATAGCAGATGTTTACATGAAGTGTATAACCTGTGTCTGATATATTCAGAAAAAAGTAACGGCTTGCACTATATATCTAGAGAGTATGTCTACATGCACACATATACACTATATGTATATTTACATATAGTATTTACTATATATACACATATGTAAATGTACACACATGCATATATGCATGTATAAATGCTTCCTGACCCTATTTGACATTTTCTTGGCAAAGATCATAGAGTGGTTTGCCATTTCCTTCTTCAGTTCATTTTACAGATGAGGAAACTGAGGCAAACAGTGTTAAGTGACTTGCCCAGGGTCACACAGCTAAGTGGGACCAGATTCGAACTTAGGAAGATGAGTCTTCCTGACTCCAGGCCCAATGCTCTATCTGCTGTTCCACCTAGCTGCTATATTATATATGCACATGCATATGTATGTGTGTGTATGTGGATGTATATGTGTGTGTGGATGTGGATGTCCATATAAGCTTGTGTGTAAGGACTTTCTGTTTTTGGAAGGAATCAGTAAGAACATCAGCTATATCCTAGTAGGAAGTGACCTTTTCACTTAGTATGCACAGTCATACCTATTTCCAGGAAGCAGACAGCTAATACAGTCAATAAGATGTAACATGAAAAATATTTCTCAGCATGTGACTACCTTACTAGAATCCACTCTGATCAAGGTAGTGACTTTGACAGTAAATTATTTGTGATATTGGTCTTAGAAAGACGCAAAAAGTCTGTACCATCCTATACTACCCTCCAGTGTTTGAGTCCTTCAACCTCATCTTCTGTATGTGCTAGGGACGTTAAGGCCAGAGCATAAGTCTCAGTGGGGTCAATACGTGGCATTTCTAAGGTAGGTGTACAATGCTGCTAAGTGGTGTCACTGAGAGTTACTCCATACTTGTTTATGCTGTTAGGGGTGGGGCTATGGTAGTGTTGGTGGGGTGTTTTCCTCTTGTCTTGAAGAAAATAGAGAAGAAAGCAAGGCTTATATTTGGTATTTATCTCACTTAAGAGATAGGATGAAGGAGTCTTAGTGTTTAGCCTTGGCTTCAACTCAGAAAAACTGATAGAAATGAGTGACAGCACAATTTCCTGGTTTAGGGATGGGTAACCTATAGCCTCAAGGCCACATGTGGTCCTCTTGGTCCTCTAGTGAGCTTGAAATCCAAACTTCACAGAACATATTTGTCCACACTTGAGGACCTAGAGGGCCACATGTGGCCTCGTGGCCACAGATTCCTTACCCCTGAACTAGTTCAATGCTAAGATCTCCACCCAGGTGGAGTTAACTTAACTTGTGTTAAGAAATTTTGGTGTTCAGGGAATGTACAGGATGGTATATTGATAGTCTATGTCATTAAGTCATAGAAAGATTGGGCAACTTGATTATTTACAAAATGGCCCCAGAATTTAGGGTCAGAACCCCACAAAGACAATAAATCAAATTGTCAAAAAGTCAAATCAAATATTGCCTATTGGGGAACTGGCAAGACTTGCTGAAAAGCCAATGGAGAATAATGACAGAATATGAACCAAGCAGAATATGAAAAGAGAAAGTCACTAACTCACCATGGAGAGATTGTCATCATGGAGGGACGCCATGGAGAATTAGTAGCTTAGAAAATGCTTAGTCTGAGGATGGGAAAAATTGTACATTGGTACCTCTTTAGGAATCAGGGAACTCAACTAAGTATATCCCAACCAGAGGGAAATCCCTATGTAGATAATAGGAAAGGACTAAAACCAGAAGCAACTTTTGCCCAACTTGATACTCCAGTTGTGGGATGTTTTTAGAAATGGAAGGTACCTACAGGAGGCTCTAATAGTCAGCCTGAGCCATCTATAACCTCAGTACTAGACCTACAGATCAGCAGGCCTATTGACATTGATAACTAGGCATCCACAAACACAGGAGAGCATGGCAATAGTGCCAAGATCATTCAGTCAGTGAACAGAATTCTTATGTTTCTTCAAGAAAAATGAGATAGCTGGTTACTTATGCAACTAGATGAAAAGAATGAATGGATTTATGTTTCATCATGCTGTATATTTTGCCTTCAAACCACATTTTATTAATATGCAATGTTGATATCTATGTGGTTGTGTGAGATTCTCCGTTAAACTACTGATGTACATACATCTGTGATGTATATTCTAACACGTAGTGTCATGCACATGCTATTAGGGCAAATGAATTGGCAGGGTTTTTGCATGTGACATATAAATTTGGTTATTTGGAGCGCAACCCTACTGTGTTTAACCAGATATTTGTTTATAACCATATTCTCCAGGTCTGCTAGTTATAAGAAGCCTGGTGGGAATGATAGGAATATTAACCTTGCTTAGAGGCATTGGGTAATGAATTCAAAAGTACAGTGTGTTAGCATCCCTGAGTAATTAGAGCTATCTAGAATGAGAGAGTATGGATAGATGTGCCAAGATATTCCCAGATGATATTCTAAGAACAGTAAATATTTAACTCTAAGGAATGGAGGAGGGGGTGATGGAAGTGAGTAGTTGGCCTCTGGCAAATTTATTCTCCAACCTTCTCTGCCTCCACAGCATCAGTTGACGTAATCACAGAATAACAGAAGTAATAAAGAATTAACATGTTAACAAAGTACAAAGATCTGCATACACAGTTATCCCTTTATGAAATGTAGAAAAGTTTTTCCTTCATGGAATCAGAGTTGCAACAGATCTACCTATCATCCCCTTATGTAATGGAGAGGGATCTCTCTTGATTGAATTCAAAGGGGCAATGCCAATGAATGGAAAAAGATAGCCACCCCCTTAATGACCCCTTGTAAATCTGAGTTCACTTCTAGAACTACTCAAGACAGAAAGCAGAGACAGGCAGTTCTGAGAATTGGTGAGGATGTAGCTTCAAGGTACATGACCACTGATAATATTGGAGACATATAACCATTTAAAGGAGAAGATCCTGAGAATTGAATTGAGCGACCTACCTAGCAAAGATGCCATTCTATGCGGTTGCAGCATGAGAAATCCTTGAGGAGAGAAGGGAGATCAAGGTTCTATAGTATTAGAGGAATGAGCTTCCTTGGACAAGTGGAGTTCCTATATATGTTCCTCATTACCGTGTAAGTTTGTTGCTACTCTTCCCATGGATACTATGTGTATTTGTATGAGGGTGTACTTCATTTCTGAGGAGGAGGGGGAATATCTTGTAGCTTCTATTGTTTTTTTACTATGTCATCTTAATAAATGCTATTTCTTTGAACTTACTGTATCTTTTAGTTGATTACAAATAGGAAGACTACTGGTGGGGGCTCATGATCTATTATTTTTGGGAATACAGATCCACAGAGAAACCCCTGAAATCTACAGGTAGTAGCTACCCTCTGGGGATGTAATTTAGAGGAGGTGCTATGTACAAAATAAATAAAACTTGTAGGAACAAAGGCCTAGGATTTGCTTCTGGATATAAAGAAATAAGTAGCATAAGAAGGTCAACTAGCATAGGGTCATCCAGAAGAGTAGACAGGAATAAAAATGAAACATAGACCTGGTAAAACGGGTATATATGTTTTGTGTGTGTGTGTGTATATGTGTGTGTGTGTGTGTGCATGTGTATGTGTGTGTATGTGTGCACTTAGTCATGCAGACTAGGCTGAAAAAGAAGAAAAATGCCCTGGATGTGGAGCTAGAGAACTTAGCTTTGTCACTTATGTAACTTTGTCCTAGTCATTTCAGCTCCTGAGTCTGTTTCCTTTTCTGTTAAATGAGAGGAGGTGCACTAGATGACCCCTAAAGTCTTTTCTGATTCTGAATCTCAATAATTAAAAATTTATTAAAAGAAATTAAAGGTAATTTAAAAATAATGTTCACCCCATACCAGCCCAGCCCTTGGCTGATGTACACAAATATTGTACATTTGCTCGTATTTTCGGGGGTTTCATTCTAATGTATCAATCAGTTGTGCTGGTTCCCCCCTTTATTTCTTTTTCTATTTTTTTCTTTTGGCTTTAAAACATATTATTTGTTATATGAGATACCTTTCAGGCAAGAGTACAGGAGAGGATCCTGGAGAAAAAGATGGTGATATTAAAAAAGAAACTAAATAAAAACTTACTTAAAATATAATAAAAACGTGGTTGAATTAAATCAAACATTGTTATTTTGAAAACATCTAGTTCCTCCCTGATTACTAAACAACTATTTCACTGAATTAAACCCTTCTCACTTCCCCAACAACAAATTTGTTTGTATATATAGCCAAAGTGTGCTGTGTGTTGTGTAGATGTTTACAACTGAAGACTGGAAGATAAGAATGAAGGATAAATCAGTAAGATGTTGAATGATGCTTCTTTAATAAATTTCCACAAAGGCAACAGCAATAATAAAAGTGATAGTAATTACAACAGCTCACATTATGTAGCATTTATACTCATTTCCAAAGGGTTTGCCTTTCAACTCTATATAGTAGGTAGCAAGAGCATCATTTTCCTTTTATAGGTGAGGAAACTGAGATTCATGGTAAGCGTCAGAGTTGGGAAGCCTTCCCCGGTCTCCTGATGCTACGTACTTTATTTCCACTATTCTACAACACAAAAGAACATGCAGAAATATGGAATTAAGAATCAGAATGATAATTGAATTGGGTAAAGTAGTTCAGCAAAAATTATTTCTTAAAAATTATGAACACATAGTTAAGCCATATGTTAAATAAGATTTTTTTTTCTTTTTTCTTTCCTTTTTTTTTTTTTTTAAAAAAAAGAAATACAGTCCAGTTTTCTATTAAGAGCTTTATGTGTTGCTTGATTTAGAGTATGATAGGACAAAATATAACCTCTTGGAGAGGAATTTGTTATTCCACCTTAATAGTCATTAAATTAAAATCTATTAAACCGAACAAGGAATTCTATTTTCTCCATGTTAGGGAAACAATATAGGGTAAATTTTCTAAGTGGCACAGGGGAATTATATATGCGGAGTTCTTGTCATTATTAACATGAATTGTGTGTGGCGCTGCCTACCAAAATCTACTTTGTAATGACCAATGACCAATAACAAGACTTCCTCCAGTGGGGGGGTGGGGTGTGGAGGGAGAAAGAAATCTGCAGTGGAACTGGCTGGTAACTAGGGGTTCCACAGACTGTGCCTGCCAGAATGAGGGTGTCTCTTATGCTCGAGAGGTATTCTCTTTTCTTGTTGCTCTCTCACTTAATGTTAATGAGTTATGTGTGTCCATCAAGAGAAGAATAGACTCCTTAGAGAGAATTCTATGTAATGGGGGGAGAAATAAGGTTTCTTTCCCAGCATAAAGGCTTTTTGTGTTTATTTGTTAGAAATACAACATACAAACTCATTTAAAAAAAAATTCTGATTAACAATGATGCCTTTGTTCCCTTTCCTTTATCTCTCCCAGTGTTGCTTAGTGCCCATTAATGGTGGTGTCAAATGATGGCAGGGAAGGGAAAGAAAGAGGAGGAAAAAAAAAAAAACAACCCAACCCTGAATAATCATTGGAAAGAGTACTTTCTGAATGAGCTGTAATTTTGTTCTCAAGTAGGATTTTTAAGCTTCTGCAAAGTGAAATCTCTGTCTCTGGGGAAGAGTAGGCACCCCAGCCTGGTGTCATTCAGAGCTCTTCTCTTTCTCATGCGTCATCATCATTGTGATTGCGACTGTTCTTCTTGAAAAGGCATTAGATCCCTAGATGACGGACATGGCCCAGCTGTGTACATGGACTGGGAAACACTGGACTGCTATTTAAAAAACCTTTTTTGGGGGGTCCAATTTCTAGTTCTCAAACCATTTAAATCTATTATTCAGTCGGGCAGGGACAAAGACCTCTTCCCTTCTCTCATTTCTGTTTGCTATTACAAAATAGATCTCACTAAAATTAATGGAAAGACTAACATTCCTTGTGATTAGGCCCCAGTGAGATTCTATGACTCTGTGGGCGATAGCCAACTCTTACTAAATGTCAGAACTAAAGGATGTCTAAGTGCTAGAATAAAAAAATCAAACATAGGCACTGCAAGAGATTGTCCCACAAGTTACCTGGAGAGTCTCATAGGTCAACAGTGGTCCCTGTGAGAGACATCAACTTAAGCTGTGGCTCTATGAAACAAAGATATCTGATTCAGATGGTATTTTCACAGTATACAAACTACAATTTAAATAATTTAGGGCAAGAGAAATTCTGACTCTTTTTGGCTGACAAAAGCACCTTCGCAAAAGTTCACTGATCAAGGCATGAGAATTTACTTAGATTGCCAAAGGTGGAAACCCTGACAACTCACCCTACCTTCCCATCTCTCTGATTGTTTCTCCTAGTTAACAGTATTCTCTTCCTTCTCAAATTATCTTATATTTGCTCACCAGTATAAATGTCTGTTCCTTCTAGTAGAATGTAAGCTTCTTAATGTCAGGGACTTCTTTTCTGTCTTCTTATGTCCACTGTATAGCACAGTGCCTGGAATACAGTAGGTGCTTAATGGATGCTTGTTAACTGACTAATAAGTGCTTTTTGAATTGACTTTAATAGAATGGAATGGAACAGATGGAAAGATTTCAAGGGCAGTCATCCCGAGCAGACCAACTTTTTTGCGGACCAGAACAGCTAAACTCTGAGATCCATCACCAGAAGATCAGCCAACAGTTCCATAGGAATGCATAAAAGGTTACTAAGGATCAACATCAATGGAAGAATTGTCTATACCAATGAAACTACGAATCCTCAAAGTGTTAAAGCAAGTATAGACAAAACAAATAGCTGACTAATCTTTTTCATTTTTCGTCTGGTTCATCTGAATTCACATGGACACAATCTCAACCAAATCATACAAAAATCCAATTAATATGCCAAATCTTGATTGGCTGAATTTTTACCTAATTGATTGGATATTGGGCAATCCTATGTGTGTGTGTACATGTATATATGTTTGTGTGTATATGTATATATACATATGTAATTTATAAGCAGTCATGATATACAGTATTAGTAATATAATGCTCAGTTTAATTGTCTAATAATATATTGTCATACCCTGCATAAAGATCTCCTGATCAACGTCATTTTACAATAATATCATAGTATAGTTACCAAACCCCAATATAAAATTGCAGAACTACTGCTATTACATTGTTTGATTGATCTTCTATTTATAATTCTGTTGCTATGGAACTGTCTCTCTGTAAATATCATTTTTGCCAAATGCTACATTTCGGTGGAGCCAATAGAATATTAGTTTCTTGAGAGCAGGAACCTATTGTTTTTTGTTTCTACACTGGCAGCACCTGCCACATAGTATATGCTTATTAAATATTTGTTTAATTGAATTGAACTAGACTAATTCCCAGATGAGAGTATGTCGACTTGTGTCTTCTTTAGAGACGATAAATATGTATATGGACAGCAAATGCTCTTATAGGATTAAAAGGCCCACCCTACCACCTTACCATAACCTTCCAACCAAAAGAAAAAACATTCCTTCAATAAGGGGAAGTTCTGCCAACCTATCATTCTGTGATTCCTGGTCTTATCCATGAATATTCTATGCAGAGATTGCCACTACCTGCAATCAAATCTCCATCTTGCTTAGACGATGCCAGTAAACAAATTAGAAATGAACGTGTGTACGTGCAGATGTTAGGGTGCCCATTTAAGTTTATAAAATATACACTATGTGCACTTTTAGGATGCGCAATTGGTAACTTTCAGTTGCACTTTTTAATTTGCAGCACAGACTGTAGCCTTCTCTGTGGAAGGTCTCTGAGGAAAATCTAATAATGTCATAACCACTTGTATTCAAAAATTATCTGCCTTGCCTCTAGCAAGTTATTTGTCCCATGAGCTTTATTTATAAACATTCCCACAGATAAGGCATCTGTTTCTTAGCATTAATTTCAGATGCTAAATGCATGCAGTATGCCCAACAGAGGAGACTTTAAACTAGTGGGCAGGCAAGAAAGAGCAGGTAACATATGAGATGTGTTGGAAAGGAGGCATCCCCACAGGCCCTAATAAAGTAGGCAGATGGGAGAAGGAGAGGAAATAGTCATTTCATTACTGAATGCCATTGGAGTTTTGGGAGTGCCAAAAGGGAAATGGACAACCCTTGAAGTGAAAGCATTCATGATATGCCATCATTTGGGTCGTAGGAACAAATGAGGTGTAGAAATAAAGGGGCCAGAAAGAAAATAGAGGCACTATGTCTACATGAACTAAAACAAGCTGCAGGGGTTGGAACTGATGAGTTTCTTGTTGATGTTTTCTTAAAAGAAAAGTCACATGTGTAGCTTCTTGTGCCTTGGAAATGTATGTGCCTTTTTGTGCTGGTCTTTTGTACCATCTGCAAGAAAAGCAGAGAGAATCAAGATAGCGCCTTCATGTGTAGGGTTTCTGCAGCCATCTTTGTTGCTAATTTCATGCTTCCATGAGGTCTAGCAGACCTCTTTGTTGGGAGGGAGAGGTCAGGGAAACAAGGTCTTTTATTGGGCATCAAAAAGATGTCCTCTCTTCTCCCTCTATACTATTTCCCTTGGTAATCTCATCAGCTCCTACGGATTCTGTCATCATCTCATATGGTAATGATTCTCTGATCTACTTATCCAGCCCTGACCTCTCACTCAACTTCCAAATGCCTATAGGACATCTGGAATTGGATGTTCCATAGATACCTTAAACTCAGTATGCCGCAAACTGAACCCATCACCTTTTCCTCAAATCCTTACCCTTTCTGGATTTCTCTATTATTGTTGAGGGTACCATCTTTCTCCCTGTCACCCAGGCTTTCAACCTTGGTGCCATCTCTGATTCCTTCCTCTCTCTCACCTCTCCATATACCATCTGTCACCAATATCTCTCCAAAAGTCCCCTTCTCTCTGCCAACACTCAACTAGCCTGGTGCAGGTTCTCATCACCTAATGCCTGGACAATTGCAATAGCCTTTTGGTTGGTCTTCCTGCCTCAAGCCTCTTCCCACTCCAATCTGTATCTCACTTAGCAGTGAAATTAATCTTCCTAAAGTATAGATTTGACCATGTCACCCACCTATTCAACAAACTCCAGTGGCTCCCTATCACCTCCAGAATCAAATGTAAAATCCTCTGTCTGGCATTCAAAGTCCTTCAAAATCTGACCTCTTAACACTTCTAATACATTAGTCACCCAAGTGACATTCACTCTTTGCTGTTCTTTGCATGAGACAATCTCTCTCTTAACTCTGGGTACTTTCACTGACTGTCCCCCATACCAGAAATTTTCTCCTACTCATCTCCTTCTCCTACCTTGCTTGGATTAATTCAAGTCCCAACTAAAATCTCACCTTCCATAAGAAGGCTTTTCTGATCCTCCTTAATTCTAGTGCCTTCCTCAGTTAATTATCTCTAATTTATCACACATGTGTATATGACTATAACATGTTGTCATATATGCATATATAATATGTGTATAATTTGTACACAGTTGTTTGCATGTTGTCTTCCACATAAGACTGTGAGCCCTTTGAGGACAGGGAATGTTTTTTTGCCTTTATTTTTATCCCTAACACTTAACATAGTGTCTGGTATGCACTAGGTCCTTAATAAATGTATCTTGACATAAATAAAACAAAGGGGAAAAAAGAAGAGGAATCTGTCTTTCGTGTCTATCATTTTCTTCTGTGATTTCTCAATAACTATGGCATTCTTCCCTCCTCCCATATTTATAATTATTTGGAACACATTTCATAGGCATAAGATAATTCCCCGATGACTTATCTGGGAATTACCTTGATGACCCCTCCCTTTCTTCCTGCTTTATTAGGCAATGCTTTTTTTTAAACTAAATGTCTGCTTTGTATTCTGAAATCCTCTCCTATTATTATTATTATTATTATTATTATTTCACTATACAGAAATTATAAATGAGAAGGTGGCTTGATGTAACAGATAGAAATCTAATTTCGGAGGCAAGAAGACATGGATTGAATGCATACCAGTTGAGTGACCACAAATGCATCATAACCTTTCATGTCTCCAGACAATTCTCTAAGACCTTAAGTAATAGAAGAGTTACCCACGCTAATAAAAGCACAGATTGTCACCAGCAGATGAACTAAAGTTCATTTATTGAATTTTTATTTTGTTTTGTTTTTTGAATATTATTTGAATATTTTACTTATTGAACTAAAGTTCAATCCATTATGCATTCATTTGTTGTGTGAAGAGAAACAGGGCCAACATCTGACAAAACTGTCGGCCAAGTTAAGTTCATCTTATGAGCTCCCAGTTGTTCCATGCAAATGCCTTTTCTAGGCTTTGCCTCTTTCTTCTCTATCAGGTCCCTAAGGGCTTTATGCTCTCTCCCTATGCTACTTATTTGAAACCTGTCCCCAGAAAAGGCTGTAGTGTCAGTCTTTTATAATTCAGTGGGAATTTAAACCAGTGTGTTACTTCTCTCTAAAGGTATACACTTTACAAATATAAACAATTTATATATCCTGCTTCTATAAACCACTGAATGTCCCAGACATTTTAAAAAATAGTAATAGGATGAATTATGGAACATCAGTATAATAAAACTATACATGGAATTATTTAGCATTTTCAAACTTCTCTTTAATTGTAGAATGGAAAGATTTGACCCACTAATAAAATTCTAGATCTTATCACGGACAATTATTTATTGGGAGATTAGGTTGGATGGATAGGCTCCAGGTTGTGGAGAGACTTGAGTATTAAGAATTTTGAACCTTTTCCTATGAGCAGTGGTGAGCCACTGAGGGTTTTTGTGTAGAAGAATGTTTGGGGAATATTAATTTGGGAATCATGTTCTGAAATGAGGACAGAATGGGAGAACAGAAAATACAAAATTTTTTAAATACCATTTTACATCCATGTTTGATGATGTGGGTCAGAGCCAGAAATAGAAAGCAAGGAACAGACAGAGAGTTTACAGAGAGAAAATTGAGAGGAAATGATGATTGGGAGGACAAGAAGAGAAAAAGAGAGAGAGCAAGAGCGAGAGCGATAGAGAGAGAAAGAGAGAGAGAGAGAAAACGATATCGAGGTCTTTTTATTTTGAGGTCTTGAAATTGTATCACTAAAAATACCATTATAGGGAGAAATAATGAATGTAGATTTCAGATATGTGAGTTTATAAGGATATTAAGGAAATTAAAGTAGAAATGTACAGCAATTAGTTGGAGAAGCAGAATTGAAGCTCTTTGGTCCTATGGTTAGGGGATAATTGATAGACCAGGAACTGAATACTAATAGTAAAAACAATACTCCCCCTGCCCCAAAAAATCAGAGAACAACAGGAAAAGAAGTGGGGAATAGTTATTTTGGGTGCAGGGACTTTGTCTTAAAAATCATTCCAAAAAATAGCAAAAAACAATAGCCACAAAATACAGAGAATCTTAGGATGAAGAAGGCTAGAACTCAGGTGTAATAGCCCTTATGTATATATTTCTACATATATATAGAGAGAATGTATGTGTTTTGGTGGTGTGTAGCCTAATGGTGTCTCCATCTTTTTGAAGTTCCTAGATATAATATCTTCAAATGCTATACTCTACACTCTATAGGCTAATAGGAAGGATGACATAACTGTCCAGATTTCAGTGATACACAAAGTAGAAACATTCTCTGTCGCAATATATGTCCACTTTAGGCTTCCAGAAGAAAAAAAGACTATAGGATTTAGAACTGGAAGAGATCTTAACGATCATTTAAGTGAAGCCCAGAAAGTTGAAATGATTTGCTCAAGCTTACACAAGTAGTAAGAAACATAGTTAGATTTTGATCCTAAGTTGTATGTTTCTAAATCCATTGCTCTTTCCATTAGCCCAAACTGCAATTCATCCATACTCTCCAAAGTAGCTCAAAAATCCAGGCAGATTTTTCTGCTTGATAGGCATATTAATTAATAAATCAACCATCAAGCATTTATGAAATACTTAATGTGTGTCAGATGCTGTTAGATAAGCTCTGGAGATACAAATAAAAAAGAAAAGCAGTCCCTTCTCTCAAAAGGTTTACATTCTAACGGAAGAGATGACATACATAAACATTACAAGATAGATTCAGAGTAGATGAATGAATGAATGAAAAAGTATTTAATAAGTGATTAGTATGTGAATCAGACATGGCTGAACCCCTGAACAACAAACAACAAACGTAGTAGGCACTGTGTTAAGTGGCCAGAATACAAATGCCAGCCATTAAGATGGTACCCACTCTCAGGTCATGTACATTCTAATGCCAGCATACAAATGGTACCATCATCTAGAAATGGCCATGAAGTCATATGAGGTCAGTCAGCCAATAAACATTGATTAGGCACCTACTATGTAGAAGTCACTGGGCTAAGGACTGGGAAAACAGATAAGAAAAAGAAAGACAGCTCCTACCATCAAGGAGCTTACAATTTAATGGAGGAAGAAGCACATAAAAGGAAGCTAAAAAAAGAGGGGGGCACAGGTGAACAGGGAAAGTCAGAGAAGTACCCAAGTCAAGCAGACAGATGAGAAATGAAATGTTTTAAACTGAGTTTCCTCCTTAAAGAGTTCATGGTTCCACCCTCCAATCACTGGAATGAGGGTAGATTACCAAGGCTGACAAGATCTTGGAAGATGAAGAGGTTTTCACAATAATGAGCTTCCTGGGCATGAAGCCTGCTTCCTGGTGAGATCAAATGAAGGCTGATTTCCCAGGGCCAGAATACCAGGGGCAGAGTCCAGGCGACAGACTTAGCCTTAGAGGAGAAAGTACTAGTAGAGGTTGCTTGCTTATGGTATCACATATCAGTAAAGCTCAAATCACATCCTTTCTTAAGTAGCAATTTTCTAGAAATCCTTAACCCAGATATTTGCTTTAATCTGAGCCATGAGATGTGAAATAATGCAGATGGATTTTGGAGGAAAGCATTAGACCACTCTTTTTCTCCTAGATCCTTTCTCTTCTCTGGGTTTTGACACTCTTTTGATCACTTCCCAGGGGGTCAATGATCATTTCTGTGCAGATAATTTGCAAGTCGTAATTGCAGATGTCCAGCCATGATATATCTCACCTAAGCTCTAGTCCCACACCTACTTTTTGGACATCTCAAACTAGATGTGCTGATGTCAAATTCAATATGTTTAAAACTGGTATGATGTAGAAGTTTTCCTTTTTCCTCACTCCACTTACTAGTATTTTATTTCTTGCAATTACATGTAAAGATAGTTTTCAACATTCACTGTTATAAGATCGTGAGTTCCAAATTTTTCTCTCCCCTCCCCAAGATGGCAAGCAATTTGATACAGGCTATAGATGTACAATCATATTAAACACATTTCCACATTAGTTTTGTTGTGAAAGACGAATCAGAACAAAAGAGAAAAACCATGAAAAAGAAAAAAAAGAGAAAATAGTATGCTTCAATCTGCATTCAGACTCCATGTTTTTTCTCTGGATAGATGTTTTCCTTAAGTGAGATGTAGATATTCCCCTGAGGTATGGTATAGCTTTTCTGCTGATCTTTCAGAGCCTTGAATTTGCCTTTCTTTATCAAGTTCAATCTGTCCTTGCCTCCCAGTACCAACATGGTTACTTGGAGCTTCTGTCTTGGGAACATCATTATGACACCAATGAAAAAGTCCAAATCCCCCCAAATCTCCAAAGTTCATAAAGTCCTTTCTAGTGAGAAAGATTTCCTCCCTCCCCCCCAATAAATTCTTATATCTCCTCTCCATTGCTAGACAGTTGAATTTTTGAATTATTTACTGGTTTGCTATTTTATGCAAACCCCCTGCCCTTTCTCCCCTCTCTCCCAGCCCCCAACTTCTCACTAACAGTAAATCTCTCTCAGGGACTCTGCTAGAACCTTCTGGACACTCAATATCTGGTTGCAGCTAAATTGCTTGTTTTATGCAAACCCCCTGGGGCATGACCAAGTCCCTCAACATAAACAGACTTTCCATACAATGTCACTTCAGTTCATCCAGACTTCCAAAGACACCTAAATTAATCAAGGACTTGTCACACTTAGTGTAAAGCCTACAATTGATTGATTTAATGGGTGTGTGTGTGTGTGTGTGTGTGTGTGTGTGTGTGGTAGATCTTGTTAACACCTAGTGTGAGTCAAGAAGGTTCTTGACTGTTAAGATATTTGGTTACAGCATCGTAACCTAGAGGTGACAAGGTGGCTAGGTGGCCCAGGGGTGCTGGGTCTGGGGTCAGGAAAACTTGCAAGATTGACCCTTGATACTTAATAACTGTGTGATCCTGCTCAGAACACTTAATATCTATCTGCTTAAATGAGGATAAAAACAGAACTTTTTTCTCAGGGTTGTTGTGAGAATCAAATGAAACAATACTTTTAAAGTATTTAGCACAATGCCTGACAAAAAGTAGGCACTTAATAAATGTTTCTTTTCTTCCTCCTGACTTCCTTCTTTCCTTCCTCTAAGTGGAAAGGGGTAATACGCTGACCCCTCTTTTTTCTTCTTCTTTTTTTTCTTTAAATTGATTTGTTTATTTACTTTTAATTTACAAGATTCAGTTCCACAATCCCTTGAGTTTCAAATTTTCTCCCCTCCCCCCAACTCCCATGGTGGCTTGCAGTCAAGTATAAGATCTGCAAATACTTTGACTTCGGACATTTGTCTGGTTGTACAGAAGGGTTGTAACCAATGGAGTGAACAACGGGGAAAAAGAAACAATATCAAACATGGAAAAGAACAATAGCATGTAGATTGCTTCAGTTTCTATTTAAACTGTTCTTTCTAGATCTTTCTCTGAATGTAGATATCTCCTTCCATCCTGAGACTTGTAGAGTTGTCTTATAGCTGTGCGTTGCTGAGAAGAGTCCAGTTTATCAAAGTTGCTTGTCACACATGTGATGTGTCCATGATTGTGTGCAAATTTTTCCTGGTTCTTCTCTTCTCACTTAGCATCAGTTTGTATAATCCCCTCCGGGCAAATATGAAGTCCATCTCCTCCTCATTTCTTATAGCACAATAGTATCCCATTACATTCATATAGCACAACTTGTTTAGCCATTCCCCAATTGATGGGCATCCCCTTAATTTCCAGTTTCTTGCCACCACAAAGAGAGCCTGACCCCTCTCTTTACAATCTGATGACTAACCGAGATCCCAGAGGACCAGTAATGAACTTTATTTCTCACTGATAGGGAGATGATGGACTAGATGCAGAATGATAGATATTTATAATTTCATATACAATAGTCTTTTTCTGTTCTGTCTGTGTGCAAATACAGATACAAAAAAAAATTTTTTTATAATTTAATTCTCTGGGGTGGCGAGGTAGTGCAGTGAATAGAGCACCAGCCTGGAGTCAAGAGGACCTGAGTTCAAATTCGACCTCAGACACTTACTATCTGTGTGACCTTAGGCAAATCACTTTAAGCCAATTGCTTTGCCTTCCCACCCTCCAAAACAAACAAACAAACAAACAAACAAAATAATTCTCAGAGGAATTCAACCTCTTCCTACATTTTTCCCCTAGGAAAAAAAATGGAAAAAGTTTCATTTTCTCACTTTTCCATCCCCTTTTCCTCTTTTGTTTTAGCAGAACTGCCCTCCCCCCACCCCATCGGCAGCCCAGTGTCCTCACCTGGGTCTGCCCTCCTGGCAACCATCCTGTGCTGCAGGCTTTTCCTGACCTTCCTTCAACTGAATTTGCCTGGTCGTTTGTCCCCTCAGGGTCTTGCTAGATGACTGGCTGTGTAATCTGATAAACAAATTAATTTTCCTTAATTAATGGTGGCTAGGTCACATGTTGGCTCTCTCAGATAACATTTGTCTTTTCAAAGAGAACTTCAATGCTTTACTTCAAAGGAGAAACTCTACCAATGGGGATTTAAGGATGAGGGATCTGTTGGTGGGTAGATGTTGATCAGGGGTCCTGTTAGTGCCCATCAAATGCCTGTGCTACCTGCAGCCAGGACTGCTCCTGCAGCTGACCCAATTACTGAGCCCACATCTGGAGCATATCATGAGAACTGCGGTCTTCCAGAGGGAGGGGCGGCATCAGCTCTGGGTAGTGGAAAGAGGCAGAGACACATGGGTATAAGTCCTATTTCTACCACCCAAGTGATACTGTGCAAGTCACTTCTTCTAGGCCTCATTTCCTCATCTATATACATGACCTTAGTGAATGTACCTTTCTAAAAACTAGTTAAGTATGGCTGACTGATTGATAATCAGGAGATAATCACCAATAAGGACTTATGAGCTGTTGTGCAGTTGCCTTCTCAGAGATCTGAAGAGAGGTTATTGGTTGCTTGTAGAATGAAGAGAGTTGGAATAAAAGATCTCTAAAGTCCCTTCTGGGTCTTTTTGATTGCATTCCTTTGCCTTGAGGATACCTTAATAGTTCAAAAGTCAGTTTTGCACAGGATTAGGTAATGCTCCCCTCTAAGCAGCCTGGGAAATCAGGACAAAATAGAGAAGAAATGCTTCCAAATATAGGACTTAGTGAAGTTATTTGTTGTGACCTAATGAAGTTAGATGGTTTCACAAAAGAGGGATTGTACCTACAGAATCTGTTGTAATCTTTTAAGGAAGAGATAAAATGTTTAGAGCTAGGAATCTGGAGGTAATTTAATTGCCCCTTGGGAAAAGCTTTGGTTATAATGCTGCACACAGTGCTAATCTACAAGGATGAAGAGCACAGAGATCTTCCAGAGATAAAAAACAAACTTGGATGCTGACAATAGGGCCCCTATTGTGAGGGAAAACATCGTGAGAGGGACAGACACCAAATTCCAACTAGGTCCTGTTCCTAGGCATCCATCCTTCAGAAGCAGTGAGGATCTGGGAGGAAAATGACGGACCTAGTTTTCATCAGCATTATGAAATCTTCTAAAAGTGTTACAGGTTGGGTGTAATTATAAACTAATGAGACTTATTCTCCCGTACTATTTGTAACCTGGAGAAGCAGCCTATTCCAAAGGAGAATTTCCAAAATGGCTTTGAGTAAGGGTAGTGAGGTCTCACAGTGAATAGAATGCCAGGCCTGAAGTTGGGACAATCTGAGTTCAAATGTGGCCTCAGTTACTTACTAGCTGGGTGACTCTGGGCAAGTCACTTAACTCCGATTTGCCTTAGTTCTTCATCTGTAAAATAGAGACAAATTGGAGAAAAAAAATGACAAACTACTCTAGTATCTTTGCCCAAAAAAACCCCCTATTAACAAAGTCCATGGGGTCATGTAGAGTTAGACATGACTGAATGACAAGGGCAACATCCCAGGAAGAAGCTAGATTTGAACTCAGATTTTCCTGACTCCAATCTTGGTGATCTAGTCACTTCCCTACCTAGATGGCTTGAGGAAGTCAAGAAGACCTGCATTCAAATAAGCCTCTGACACTTACAGGCCGTGTGACCCTGGGCAACTCATTTAACCTCTGTTTGCCTCAGTTTCCTCATCTGTAAAATGGCATGGTAAGTGCTAAGTAAATGTTGACCATTATGACTGTTGTTGTTTGTCTTTCATTCTCAAGATGACCAATGACATTGGGAGGGAGGTGTCTCGACTGGAGAATGAATTGGATTTAAGTGAGGCAGAACTGTGCAAAGTCATCAGCCTCACTCTCTCCTCCAGAGCCATCGGAGTCCAGTGACAAGACAAAGGTCAAGACAACAGGTCGTTTCCCTGACCCTTTGGAATTATGGTCTTTTCCAGACCTCAGTTTGCCTGAAGCCACTCCCATTCAATGCATAAGGGTTAGGTAAGAAGTGAGACAAAAGATGGTCCAATTTACCATCCCAAAGATATCAATCTGAACTTGCTAGCTATTATAACTCAGCCTGTGAAAGAGAAATTAAGCAAGCCTTCCTGATTTCCCCTGGTTGTTGGTATTTTCTACACATACCAAATATGCATACATTGTCTCCTCTTCTAGAATGTGTGTTGAGGACGAGTTAGGTCCTGATTGGTATGAAGAATGAGTCCCCCTGAAGTGGCTGCATTATTAGAATTCTCACTGCATATTTCCAGTGGACTGGAACTGATCCCCATGTTTGACATGATGTTAACTCAGAATAGTGAGGGTTTGAATGCATGCTACCACTTCGAGGAATTCATTGTTGACATTAATCGGAACCTAGCAGCATCCTAGGATCCAGCTAGTGTGTGACTCATAGAGGCACTTATTTACTAGACACTTGGTGACGGATAGATTGAAGTGGTAGAGTCAGGACTTGAGCTGGTTCTCAGATTCTAGGTCCAGTGCTTTTTCCTCTTACAAACATTCATATAGACTATTTGTGCCCGACCTGTGGTGGAGACTTCCGAACGCTAATTGGCCTGATCAGGCACAGTTGAACACATTGTACCTTGACTCTGACATAGTGATTTCATTTTGGTCCTTTTTGAGCATGAAGGACAATAACTAATGAAGTCAGGAAGTACAAAACCAAAGAAAAATGGACATATCACCATAGCTTTAGTAGTACGTATCTTCAAGTAAATATCATATCTTACTATGAATTCTGGTCCAGCACAATGACCTTAGTAAGCATGAGAAATAGCACTGAAAGACTCAATTTTCTCATCTATAAAATGGGGATGTTAATCCTTATAGAATTTGCCTTATAACAATACTATTAGGTTCAAATGACCTTTTATATATAAAGTGCTTAGCAAACCTTAAATTTCTATGTAAGAGTCAATTATTATTACTGATAAATTTTCAGACTGTGAATTATTTTACTAGGGTTGGGGATATGGATAGAAGAACTTTTGAATTTATAGTAAATAATTTCTCAATAATACAATAAATCAATTCTTGATTGTCCATATAAATGGAGGAAGAAACTAGCATTTAAATAATGTACAAATCATTATATTTGCTTTCAAAATGAATTTCATTTTGGGGGAGTGGAGGGGCAATAACAAGAAGGGAACTAATTATGACTTGCTTAGGTTATTCTTTTGGGGGGCAATGGGAGTAAGTGACTTGCCTAGGGTCATACATCTAGTAATTGTCAAATGTCTGAGATCACAATTGGATTTAGGTCCTCCTGTCTCCAGGGATGGTGCTCTATCCACCATCTCACTCAGCGGCCCCTTTGCTTACATTATCCTTAAGGTTAACCAAAATTCCCTAATATATGTCAATTGACAGAAGACCGCTAGGTGGTATATAGTAGACAGAGCACCATCCCTGAAGTCAGGAAGACTTGAGTTCAAATGCAGCCTCAGATACTTACTAGTTGTGTGACCTTGGATAAGTCATTTAACCCCAATTACCTTTCCCACCCCCATTCTGCCCCTCAAAAAAAAGAATAGGCATTGGATAATCCAAGGTGCATCCTATTTCTAGACCCTCCAGACAAATTGTGAGATCCTGTGTGCAGTATGTGTTCCCCAGACTAGCTATGGATTTACCACGTCTCATTCTACAAGCCCTCTTCATAAAAGTTGCATTCTGGGTCCTCCCTTCCAAGAAGCAGTTATGATCGGGTTGCACCCACACAAAATCAGTTGGACCAATCTTCCAGTCATTAATGATAGCTCACTTTTCCGAAGTAGCTCTATGCCTCTCGCAATGGCTTTCTTTAGCATCAGATAGACAAACTTTAGCAGCACCTTTTTTCAATGCCCTTTCCCCCTTTTTATGTATGGCCTTCTACCCACCTTCAGGTTCTTTGTCCCTTCACTCACACGTCTGGGAAAGATCCAATCATTTACACTTTAGTGTGAATTTAAATCCTTGTGTTACCTCTCCCAAGGGTCTTTTCCACCTCTCTCCCTGGAGAAAGACAAAGTTTCCTTCCATTTAAAGCAAGGGTCCTTAACCTGGGATCTAATGACATCGGATAGATTTCAAGGGAGGGTCTGTGAATCCAAACGGGGTAAAAATACATCTTTATTTAATGTCATGCTGCCTTCTAGGGATGGATTAGCATTTATTAAGCACTGACTTCTAATGAAATTTAGCATCTCCTTAAGTTACGACATTCTGAAAAGGGATCCATAGGCTTTATCAGACTGCCATAGGGATTCACGAGCAAAAAAGGCTAAAAGAACCCCTAATGAGAAGATCTTTCAGGCCACGGAGAGCAGGTGGGGAAGGGAGGGGTTTTTTGTTTGTTTGTTTTTTGTTTTTGGATTGGATTCTCTTTCTGAATGTCCCTGAAACCATATCACACAGGCTGCTTGTTACTGTTGCATAAAGCTGACCCTAATTATAGCAGATGTGGTACTCTCTACTCCTCCACTGCCCTAACTAACATGTGTGCACAATTCAGCTTGCAACTGTTGGTCCAGGCAATTTATCTCCCTTAGAACTGATGGGCTAGTCAAGTGTGTCTGAGTGTAATAAGTCCTAGACAGGAACAGGACTAGTTTCCTCCAGCTTGGTCCCAGGGGCAGAGAGAGAGAGGGAGGGAGGGGAAGGAAGGGGGGGAGAAAAAGGGGGGGAGAAAAAGGGGGGAAAGAAAAAGGGGAGATGGAGGGGGGGAGAGATGAAGGGGTGGGGAAGAGAGACAGAGAGAGAAAGAGAGAGAGAGAGAGAGAGAGAGAGAGAGAGAGAGAGAGAGATCATGTGATTGGCCCAGTTCTGCTCTCTCTGCAGAAGCTACTATGAAAGGTGGTGCTGGTTTCTGTCAGTGCAGAATTTAGCTTGACCTAATCTCTGTTCTTCTTCACCTTTCATTTGCTGCGTGAATAACAAAGTCCCTAATATCCATCTGTTCTTTGTTTGAACTACTTAGAGAGTTGCTGAATGTTCTGTGTCTAGGAACTATTACATATATAAACAGAGAGCTCTGTCCTCAGTTTCCCCATCAGTGATATGGGAATCATCTTACATACGTATAAGTATTATAAGACTAGTCATGCCTCTTTCTTCCTTTTTTCCCCTTCCTTCCTCCCTCCCTCTCCTTCCTTCCTTCCTTCTCTCTCTCTCTCTCTCTTTCTCTCTCCCCCCCCTCTCTTTTTCTCTCCCCCTCTCTCTGTCTCTTTGTTTTTCCCAATTGTACGTCAAGACAATTTTTAGCATTCAGTTTTTACAAGATTTTGAGTTCCCAGATTTTTATCCCTCCTTCCTTTCTCCTCTTAGTAATTTCTCTTAATTTTGTTTCCTCTTCTCCCTTTTACAAAACCCTTACATTCTACCTCATCTTTCCTTTCAGATTCTAATTTGAAATATCAGGAAAATCATTTTGCTCCCTAGGAAGACATATAAATAGAGATTTTATACATATCTATACCTATATATACACACATATATACGTATCTACACACATACATACATATGTATGTATCTATATACACATATATGTGAGTGCATATATATGTGTGTATATATACACACACACACACACACACACATACACACACACACACACACAGAATTTCTTTGTCTTCTCTTGTGTAGTTCCTAAAGTTTATGCTATACATTTGAAAACATCGTATATCAGGAAAAGCTGAGTAAATATAAGTATCTTCAAAGGGCTTCCCCCCCCCTTTTTTTTACTATGCTCTCATGTTTCTCTATCTGTTTAGTAAGAATTTTCTTCTAGAGGTTCGTTAGAGTTATTGGTTACAGTATCTTTGTAACCTCCAGAGGAGGTTTGATAAACTTGCCCAGTTATACAGAGGGTCTCCAATTTTTTGATCACACAGCCCTTTACTATATCAAAATTACTGAGGATCTCTCTTCCCCCAAGATATTTTTTTATGTAGTATATCTATTAATATTTACCATATTAATACATTAACAAACATTTATTAAGTGCCAGTGATGTACCAGGCACTGTGGTAAGCAGTGGGGAAGAGGCAAAAGACAACTCCTAGGGGGCAGCTACAATAGAGCACTGGCCCTTTAGTTAGGAGGACCCGAGTTCAAATTCAGCCTCAGACACTTAACACTCTCTAGCCATGTGACCTTGGGCAAGTCACTTGACCCCAATTTCCCTGCCTTCCCCCTTCCAAAAACAAAAAAAGACAACTCCTGCCTTCAAGGAGTTTACCATCTAATGGACTAGACAACATGTAAAGAAATATACACAAAGCAAGCATATGTAGGATAAATAGGAAATAATTAACAGAGGGAAGTCACTAAGTGAATGAAGAGAGATTGGGGGAAGCTTTCTGTAGAAGGTGAACTTTTAATTAGGATTTAAAGGAAGCCAATATTAGAAATTAAAACATCTCGATGTATTATTATGAAAATAATTTTGACCTCACTGACTTCCTGAAGGGTCCCATAGATTCCCAGTTGTCCCTAAGCTATGATCTGAAGCTACAGAGATTATGGAATACAATTAAGGTGCTCTAGCTGTCATGTTGATATTGGAAAATGTCTCTTGGTGGTGTTCTCTCCTAGAGTGGGTGAATGGGATCAGTGGCTTCTGCCTACACAATTGTGGAGAAAGAGAAAGAAACAGGTCTTTGAGCCCAACCCACCTTAGAACAGCAATGACTGGACAAAGGTCCTACTAACAAAGATCTAAATAAGCAGAGTTTTAACAGTACAATTTTCAAATTTCTATAGTTTTTTTTTTTTAACATTTGCAGTCTTTTACAGGTATTAGACCCCCACAACCATCCTGTGAGATAGATACTATTATTATCCCCTCTTTTTTTGTTGTTTAGTTGTTTTTTTCAGTCTGTTTTTCAGTTGAGTTTTCCTGGTAAAGATATTGGAGTGGTTTGCCATTCCCTTCTCCAGCTCATTTTACAGATGAGAAAACAGAGGCAAACAGGATGAAGTGACTTGATCAGGGTCACACAGCCAGTAAAGATCTGAGGCCACATTTGAACTCAAGTCCTCCCAATCCAGGGCTGGCACTTTATCCACTGCACCAACTAGCTGATGCCCATTTTAGAGATGTGGAAAATGAGACTTTGAGAGATCAAAGCACTTCTTCAGGGTGACACATCCAGTAAGAATTTGAACCCCAATTTTTCTCACTTCAAGTACCAGTACCCTAGTAGGCATGCTATCAAAACCACAAAAGCAGGGCGTGTGCTCCTAAGCAGGATTTTAGTGAACACAATTGTATAGGATGTACACTTGATAATTTGAGGTCTAAAAATCAGAGCACACATCTTGTTCAAGACAGAACATTGTGTTAAAGTCAACAAATAACAAGAAAATGCCTGAGTTTCTAACGTCTCTCTTGTTTCTAATGAATATTCAGGATTGTAACTCTCACCCTTTTTTGGACAGTGCTGTGTGGGAGAAGGCCTGGATCCAGAGTCAGGGGCCTGTAGGTTCAAACCTTGCCTGTTCCTTCTTTTTACATTTCCCTTCTCTGGCCTCAGTTTCTTCATCTACCAAATGAGGAGGTGGACTACCAAATGAGCTTTAAAGCCTTCTTCTTCAGCTCTAGATACCCATCCCATTTAGTCCTCCTCAGAGAGTTTTTCACATCGAAGATCTTTGATCTATGATTTTCCAACGTCTGGAGCAACTTTCTCCCTAGAAACTTTCACTTTTCATTTGTTGGACCTTGGAATGGTTCTTATGGGATGCCATAGGGCAAGCGACCTTCCCTTAAAATTTTACGTTTTCAAAGTGCCTTTGATTTCTAGGCAGATAAGCAATGTGCAGGAACAAAGTCAGTCTTTTGAATTTATGCAGTGACAAGACCAGATCTCAACATGAAATGTATTTGAAGCAAACCAGTAGGTGGGGAAGGAGGGACTCTGTTTTCAGTGTATATAGCAAGCTATGCCCTGAAGAAGAACGTGTCTAGCCTAAAAATAGTCAGGGTGGGTGGCGGGGGTGGAGGTTCCTGGGGGTATCATCTACAGGGAATATTTTCAAAAAATTAAAAATAGAAGTGCCCTCCATAAATGAGAACCATCAGTAGCTGTCTTGTTCATGAGCCTAACGGGCTTTTAGGATTCCCAGCAGACAGGTGGTAGCCAGAGTGACAGGAACGGGGAGATTATTTAAGTGACTGGAGCCAGGCAGCCAGTAGATAGACGGCTCAGAGCAGTGTAGATAAATGAGACTGTCACGTGGTGGGATGAATTGATTGGGATTGACAATAAGCCCGTCTTGTGCAGTCCTGGGAATTTAATGGGATCCAGTAGATGGAGGCTTTGTGCTTGATTTGATGAACCATTTTGTTGGTTTACTTAACCTTGTACCTGAGACCCCAGGACAGAGTGTTAGTGTCCCTTTCCCCCTGTTTGGGTCTGTTCTTTTAGTTCTCTCCCCCACTGCCCACATCTTTTCAGTAGACTGAATTAACACGGTTTTGTTTTCTTCTTAAGCCTCTTTGCAAATGCTTAGGCTTTGAGAGGTAAGCAAATGAGAACCTTACTTACTTTAGATGAATTATCATCCAGACTGACCGCTGGATCTGTAATTTTATGTGGTACAGCCTTGAAGGATGAAAGGGAGTCTGGGCCTAAAATCTGCATTTTAGCAGGGCCAGCAAGGTTTTCTGTACAGCTCATAGCCAACTCTAAGGGGACAATGGCAGAGGAAGAGGGAAGGAATTATCCTAAGAAAGGGAGGAGCACTAGGCCTCTTCCATTCTGTCGAACTGATCAATTCATCTATGCCATCCATATGGCATGTCTTGGAAAGGCAGATCTCCTGCTGGACCAGTCGGGTACCTGAAGGCTCAGTAGCCCTTAAGCCGTCCTTCACAGGGATGCTGTGAGAAAGGAACCTCTTTAGTTCCAGTGAGTTCAGTAAGCTGAGCAGGGCCACTTTCCATCTAAATGCAGACTTTATGCCAATTAGAATGGATAGCCTCGGAAACTGTCACAACCCATCTTTATCAATTACCAGGGAGCAGTTCTACCCAGAAAGCTATCTCTAGGCAGGGCTTTGTGATATGATTTGAGGAGCATTACACCAGCCTGCTAAATCTCTCCCCCACCTTCCTGCCATAGTGCCTGAAACTCTTTCCTCAAGACTAATTGCGTTGTGGCTGCCTGGTGAAATACATGCATTCCGAGATGGAGTAATGCCTTATGCCATTTTCCAATATTTCCAATGTTTCCAATATAGTATCTTCCAATAACTCCTAAGCATGGATTCATTGATCAGTGTTTACTTTGGAAAGAATGAGCAGAAAGGAATTTAGGGAACAAGACAAAGAAATGTTCATGGAAGCAGATAAGAAGGAAGTGCCATAAGGGAGGGCCAATCTGGGTGGGGTCCTATGTGGGACCCTAGTGTAGCCAGTAGCAGCAGGAAGATTGGTGATGCTTAACAGTATTAAAAGATGACCCATAAATGGGAAGGGTAAATGTATCTAAGACAAGTTCTCCCTGTGTCCGGGGCTCTCTCAAGTTCTTCACATAACTCCAGGACCCTTTGCTACTTCCTTAGTGCAAGGTACTCTTTGGGGGTCAGCAATTATTCTCCTGTCTATTCACTGATCACTGTCCAGATCCTCATCACCTCCAACTGGGATTCTTGTAACAGATCCCTAATTCATTTCCCTGCATCATCTCTCCACCCTACAAATCATCCTCCAGGAAATTGCCAAATGGATAACCACAAAGCACAAGTCTGACTATGATACCCATCAGATCAAGAAGCATAAGTTGCTCCCCCTCACCTCTAGGATAAAATGCAAACATCTCTCTCTCTCTTCCTCTCTTTCTCTGTCTCTGTCTCTGTCTCTCTCTCTCTCTGTGTCTCTCTCTCATTTGCAGCCATCTATGATGTGTCCCCAGACTATCCTTCCAGGCTGAATACACTTTCCTTTCCTTCTCACACTCTCTGGTCCATTGAGGCTGGCCTGGTTTGCTTCCCCTTACATCATCCTCCACCTCTGTGTCTCTATGCAATTTGATTCCTATATCTGTAATACCCTTCCTCCTCATTTCTATCTCTTGGAAACTCTACTTTCCTTCAAAGCTTAACTAAAACACTATCTTTTTCCAGAGGCCTCTCCTGAATCACCTAGTTTTTATTACCATGACCTCCTCGCCAATACTGATTATTTATTTTGTATATAATCTATTTTTACTTATCTGTGAACATGTTATATACATCCCCATCCTCCCCTCCTGCCCAGTGGAACATAAGCTCTTTGAAGTCACAGATTGTTTCACTGTGCATACTAGCAAAGATGGTCTCACCATCTAGATACTGATTTTATTTTTCCTGTAACTGTCCAGAGATAAAAAAAAGTCTATGCACTGGTAGGTGAAAGATGAAATGACTGAGGAAACAAAGGTTTGTTTTCCCAAGAATATTGATTTATTAAGCAATGCATGCCAATGTCCTAGCAAATAAGGACCAGGCCACTTCCTTAGCTTAGGGCTCTACCCCGAATACAGGGGAGACAGATTTTATACATTAAAAACAATTAATCAAATTAGGCTAATTAATTAAATTAAATACAACAATTGTTAAGCTGATTTCTAATTGGATGATAGATTAGGGACCTTCCAAACTGGGAGAGGGAGAGTAAATAGATCCAGTTCTCTGAATTCAGAAAACCAGGTGCTGCACCCCTCCCAAGTGTCTGTGAACTATTAAAGGACCATGGAAACAATAACTGATGGATCAGTATGGGGCCAATTCTGAGATTTTATATGTGTGTGTGTGTGTGTGTGTGTATAAGTACATATCTGTGTGTATGTATTGTACATATGTATATATTATGTAATGCACATAGATATATATGTTGCTTGAGATGTACAATTGTGAGAAAACTTCTTGCATCAATCTTTGGATCTGAC
>CM053591.1:60486814-60534919 GCA_028646515.1 Pseudochirops corinnae
CTATACCAATGCTTTTCTTTACTGGGGCCTGAGTGCCACCCTGCTATGCCAAGCTAGGGGAGCTGCTGTAAGCACTTTCACTGCTAGAACTGACTCTGTCTTTCCATGCCAGAGTTAGCACTGAAGCGGTGCTGAATGGCCTTTGTAATATATTTTGGGGTGATTTTTGTGGCATAGCTGTAACCTCAGTCTTGTGTATGTACCATCAGTTATGAAATCAGTTTAACTCTGTCCCTTCCCTCCCCCCAGCTGTACTGTGCTTTCCCTGCTCCAAGCTTTTCCTCTGAAACCATTAACTCTATAGCTATGATAACAAGAATCTTTTCAAGGCACTACCTCCTTTTGTCCTAGTAAAAAAAACTCATCCATTTGCAAAACTGGATGGGTACATCTCATTTAATTTGACCTCAAATCTGACCGATGGTTGACTTTATGAAGTTTTAAGGCAAAAACCACACCTCTCCCTTGAAGTGCCCTGCTGTTTCTCCCAGTGAATTATGGGCAAAATGCATGTGCAGTTCATGTGAAGGGTGCATGTCCCTTTAAGTATTGGCCACTCCCTGGCTCCTCTCAGGTCCCTCCCTAACTTTACTTCTATACCCCTAATTAGCCTAATGAACTTATGATCGGCAGTTTTATGTCTTTAAAAACTGTGTTTCTACCTCCTGCTCTTTGCAGGTAGGCTTTTTCTAGCCGGTTGTCTTTCTAGACCCCTGCCCCCTGCAGAGCGTCACAGTTTCAGGCTTTCTCTGACACCCCCCTTTCCCCCTTGTACCCCGAAAGCCTTTTCTAGCAGGTTTCCTATCCCTTTTGCCCTTGTGTAGCAATAAACTTTTATAAATCTGCCAAAGGATGCTGAGCCTATAATTCTTTTCAGACGCCCAACCTAGAAAGGATTTCTCATTAGAAATCCCTCATATTTATACCTCATCAGCACCACTGAAGGTTGTAGGGCTGCCAAGGCAGGAACACTAACATAGGTACTACCACTACTGTCATCCTAAAATGAAGCCTAGCATTGACCTCCTAGCTCAAGGCCTGACTCTGCCCCACCATGTCAGGCCCAGGGTTTCCATAGGTGGTCAGACCTGGTCTACAGGAAAGTGCTCATCAACTGCAAATTGGCTACAAACAAAGAAACAAAACTATGTTATATGAATGCAGTGGAATATTATTGTGTAGTTTAAAAAAAGGATATGAAAAATGCAGAGAAACATGACAAGATTCCTATTGACTAAATGATTCAGAGTCAAATAGAGTTTAAAAGAACAACACAGGCTATAATGAAAACCCATAAATGAAAAGACCACCTTTGGAAGGAAATTAAACTGAGTAGCAAGAAATCCTGAAGAATTTATAAATAAAATATGTCCCCCTGTTCCTCAGAGCAAAGAAATGGGATACTACTAGAGAATGTTATATACAGTACAGATGCTATCTCTGTATAAACTTTCTTTACTTAATTTGTCACAAGGAAGGGAGGCTCATTCTAGACTGGGTGTAGAGAAGTAGCTTCCCCTGCTTCTGTACCGCCCCCCCCCCCCCCAACATGATTGGACAAGAGGTATCAATAAAACATTTTTTAAATGATGCATGCCCTTTTCAGTATGATATAGGAATGGCATGGCAGCAGGGTGAAGACTACACAGGAATTTAAATTGGAAGACCTGTGTTCAAATCCAGACTGTTACTATTACTAAATGATCCTGGCTGTTATTTCACTTCTATGGGGCTCACCATCTTCATACGTAAAATGAAAGATCAGAACCAAATGATGTCTAAGGTGCCTTCAGGTTCTAAATCATGATCTTCTTTGTTTAAGTCAAAGTAGTTATTTTAACACAAACCTTATTGATCAGAAGGATTAGGTTTTGTTGATTTGTTCACTCTAAATGAAAACAAAATTCATTTTTAGAAACTTCAAGAATTCTACTATAAATTGTAAATATATTTTAATGTATGTATATTAATATTAATGAATTTTGATTGGTCTGAATTTATTATGATTACAATTGGAATTGTCAGAATGTTTTATTTTGTAATCACAAAATTCATGCAACATCACACCTATTACCTTGCTCATCTGTATTTTGTTAGGTTGTTTTGTTTTTTCTTAAACATGTTACCACAACCATTAAGTTAGACAAGGCTATTTTTAGATTGTATTGAAGACAGGGCTGATTTTAAGCAAAAATGCTGGGGAAAAGATTTAGAGCTACTCGAAGGTCATAACCATGTATTGGGCCTCCCCATTTGCCACAGTACCTAACAGCATTAAATAGAGTGATGTTTGTTATTTATTTAAATCCAGGGTTCTTAACAGGTGGCAAGTTAAGGATTGATCAGTAACATCACTAAGCTGGCAAGCATTGATACCGGGGTATATAAAGAGGGACATGCCATAGGGAGACCATGGGGTAACTCCCCTTTCAATCCTGGCATGTATCAAGCTTTTCTGTAAAGAACTATTACCCAGAGCCTGAAGAATGAGGAAGAGAATTTAGGGGAAATTGGGATTAAAGACTGGGAAATTGAGACAAGAAGGAAATTCTAAAAGGAAGGAAGCCCAGCTGAGGCACATAAACTAGTCTTTAGGAAGACATCAGCGTATTCAAAAATGAAAAGGAGTTTGTATGCGGGCTGATATGCAAAGTGTTGGGTATATTCATTGTCAGACCTGTTCTCCACTCTCTAAATGCAGGGAATTAAATCAAAACATATCATTTAAAAGGCTCCCCAGTTTAACTGAGATGGAGGATTCCTCCTCAATTAGTCCTTTGTCATGAATCAACTAAATGTATGCGTCACAGTCCCCAATTTGCTCTGTGGAAGTAGAAATGACCCTAAGACAAAGGTGGGAAGAGCAGCTGGACCAGATCCTGTCTACACAGAGGATGCCCATACTTACAGAATGACTGATTCCCTGGGTATCTCTGAAAGAGGGGTGCTAAATGCCTGGGCAAAATCCCCACCCCCAAAAAAACAAGCGAGGAAATAAGCATAACTCATGACTCACAGGCTGTGAGAGACTACAGTGAGTAGAGGAAATAAACCTGGAGTCAGAAAAACCAGTTCAAATCTTGCCTCAGACACCTACTTGCTGGGCAAATGACTCGATTACTCTCAGTCTGTTTCCTTATCTGTAAAATGGGGATAATAATAGTGACTACTTCACAAGCAAGGACCAAATGAGCTTTCAGATAGATATATAGATACATATAGCTATACACACACATATACATACACATGAGCACATATATACATATATGTATGTGTGTATGTACATACATACCTATGTATTCATATACACATGTATGTATGTGTCTACACACATATATGTATATATGTGTATGTGCGTATATATATATATATACATACATAAATGCATGTATACACCTTGGAAATCTGCAAAAATGCTACAAATCAGGGCCTGATTTGTTGTTTTCTTGATTGTCTAGACTTAAGAAAATAATGGAGAAAATGGTAAGAATGCAGGTTAAACTTAAAAGTGTGCCATGGGGACATTGATTTTTGGCTTTGTTTTTTCCAGAGAGTTGGTTGTTAAACATTTACCAGCATGCCCCTGAACTCCCATTTAGAAAGTTCTCACCCTCCTGTTTGCACTTTTGTATGGCTCTACATTTTAGGAAGCTTTCCCTTCCATCGAGCCTAAATTGTCTTCTACAGCTTGCACGCTTTGACTCTCATCCACACATCAGTCCTTCAAATGTTAGAAAACCCTTATCTCGAGCCCCTGAGTCTTCCCTTTTCCAGATTAAACATCTCTAGTTCTTTTCATTGAACTTCATATGACTCGAACTCAAGCCCTTTTATGTCCACTGCTGCTATTCTCTGCATGTTCTAATATTTATTAATATCCTTCCTAAAATGTGAGGGACAGCTAGGTGGCAGAGTCAGGAATACTTCTCTTCATGAATTCAAATCCAACCTCCTGTTTCAGATTACTACTAGCTTTGTGACCCTGGTCAAGTCACTTAACCCTGTTTGCCTCAGTTTCCTCATCTGTAAAATGACCTGGAGAAGGGAATGGGAAACCACTCCAGTATCTTTGCCAAAAAAACCTCAAATGTGGTCACAAAGAATCCAACAAGACTGAAAATAATTGAACAACACTAGCAGCTGGAGGCATCATGAAAAGGTTCAGGCAGCTCTTGAGTTAAGCCCTGATGAAAATTCAGGATTCTAAAATGTGGTAGTGAGGAGGGAGCGCCTTGAAGGGGTAGGATACAAAGGTATGGAGACAGGCAATTTAGTGTCTGGTATACAGGAAAAGTAAAAAAGCCAGTTTAACTGGAATATGATGTGCATAAAGTGAAGTGACTGGAAAGGTAAACTGGGGCTAGGTTGTAAAGGAAGCTTTACATACAATGCCGAACAAAATAATTTTTATCTGTTCCTTAAAGTTAAAGAAGTCACTAGAGGTTATTGAGTATGGAAATGACATAGTCATACCTGCAATTTACCCCAATCACTTTGGTAGTTCCATAGACAGGTAGATTACATAGACGGGAAACTTGAGCAGACAGCCTAATGAGGTGGTTATTGCAAACCCTCAGGTGAGAGGTGACAAGGTCCTTTCATTCTTCTCCCAGCTGCACTTTCCTCTCACTTCTATGACTCAGTCACATTCTCACCCAGAGCTTCCCTCAGTCCCTGGGTCTTCTCACTTTGAGACATCCTTCCACTGTGCTGGTCCCCTTTGGTGAATCTTCCAGGGTCTTCATATTGGGGACTGACCCAATCCTTGTTCTCTGTGCTTCTGACTATGGATTCTGATGACTCAATTGCCTTCCCAACTGGGAATTTTCCTCAGTACCTGGACTCTTCCTTCTACCACATCAATCCCCTTCTCTCATTAGTAAATGCAGTCTCAATATCATTCTAGCTAGTATTCATAAATGGCCAGACGCAGTGCTAAGCATGAAAATACAAAGAAAAGACCTGTCCTTCCCCATGTCCCCCAAAAGTCTCTGCTCTCAAGGACCTCATAGTCTAGCGATGGAGACAACATGAAAACAACTACATACAAACAAGCTGTGTCAAATACGGGATATCCCACGCAAGATAAATTTGGAGTTGTCTCAGAGGAAGGCACTAAGATTAAGAAACACTAGTTTAAAAAAAAGGAGGATATGAGAAATGTAGAGAAACCTGACAAGATTTCTATTAACTAAAAGATTCAGAGTAAAATACAGTTAAAAAAAAAAAACACAGGCAATAATGAAAACCCATAAATGAAAAGACCACCTTGGAAAGGAAATTCAACTGAGTAATTGGAAATCCTGAAGAATTTATAAATGAAATATGCCCCCCTCTTCCTCAGAGCAAAGAAATGGGGTACTACTAGAGAACAACAGAAAGATTTCTTGCAGAAGGTGGGAAAGATCCTGGAAAAATCCAGGAAATCTAGGAAATTAGCCTGAAGGAATCCAGGCAAGCTAGGAGGTAGAGATGAGGGGAGAGAGAATTCCAGAAATGGGGGAGGGTCAGGGAAAATTCAAGGGTTGGGAGACAGAGGGTCTTGTGCATGGAACAACAGGGAGACCAGTATCACCAGATTGCATAGTATGCAGAAGGGAGTAAGGTAGAAGAATATTATAAAGGTAGGAAGGGGCCAGATTCATGAAAGGCTGTCTTTGTAAGTCAAAAGAGGATTTTATATTTGATCCTGGAAAAGAGAACTATTCAAGTTTATTGAATGTGCTTTTGGTAGATCACTGATAGCTGAATGAAGGATGTATTGGAACAGGAAGAAATAGAGGGAAGGGAGACTAACCAGTGCTTATTGCAATAGTCCAGACATTACACCAGGATGCCTACAAGATGTATACAAGAGTCATTATGAAGTAAATTCCTTCCAGGGCCTCCATTTCATAGATGGATTCAGGCTAGTTGTGATTCATTCTTACCTATGTCTCTGATTCTTTGGATTTGGCCACCCGGCTCCAAGCAGGAGTCTTCTCTTCCCATCTCAGTCCCCAACTCCCATCCTCTATTTTTAAGCTCTTTTTATATATCTCCACCCATTAGAATGTAAGTTAACGGCAAGTAGTATCTTTCTTTTTTGTTTATATTTATATGAACAGTGCCTGGTACATAGTAAGAGCTTAAAAAAAAGAAATTAGAACTAAACAATTGGAAAATATTAATTACTCATGAGCAGGCCAAAGCAATAGAATAAAAATGACAATTTTACCTAAATTAATAAATTGATTCAGTGCCATACCAGTCAAACTACCAAAAATATTTTATAGAGCTAGATGAATAATAACAAAATTCATCTGAAAGAATAAAAGGTCAAGAATATTAAGAGAATTAATGAAAAAAATGCAAAAGAAGGGAGTCTCACCATACCATATCTCAAACTATTACAAAATGATAATCATCAAAACTATCTGATACTGGGTCTAGGAAATGGGGTGGTGGATTAGTGGAATAGATTAGGTACACAATGCACAATAGGAAACAATCATAATAATCTTGTGTTTGATAAACACGCGGTAAGCGCTTAATAAATGTTGGTTATGTGTTGCCTGTCTCCTGAAATAGGTTGATAGACGTATAAATGAAGAGAAAGAAAGAAACACCAAAAATGCTATGATGGTAAAAATGACCACATTTGGCAACTGTAGGGCAGGTGAGAGTGAGGAGACAAGGTTGACTCCCCGGTTGCAAACTTGGATAACTGGAAGGACGGTGGTGTTCTCAACAGAAATAGGGAACTTAGGAAAAGGGGCAGGTTTTTGGAGAAAAATCATGAGATCTGTTTTTAAATGTTAAGTTTTAGATGCCTGTGAAATATCCAGTTTTGGAAATGTCCAACAGGGGATGTGGGACTAGGAGTCATCAGTCCTGAAGTGATAATTAAGCCAATGTGAGCTGATGAGATCATCAAAAGATAGAATGTGAAGAGAGAAAGACAGACATAGAGGGAAAAAAACAGAGAGAAAGAGACACAGAGACAGAGAGAGACAGACACAGGGAGATGGACGCAGAAAAAGATAGACAGAGACAAAGAGAAGCAAAGCTAAGACAGAGCCTTAGGGTGTATTCACATTTTAGTGATGTGATATAGATGATTGTACAGCAAAAGAAACCAAGGAGTGGTCAGATACGTAGAATAAGAACCAGGAGAGGACAATCTCATGAAAATTTTATTCCTAGAATTTACATCTGTCTTAAACATAGCTCCAGATTACATCAGCCTTCTCAGCTGCCATATCACAGCATTGACTCAAATTGAACCAGCAGTTCACTGAATCCCTCAAATCATTTTCTAGACAAACTACTAGTACCTGTGAAATCAATTTTTAAAAACTTGTGTAAGACTTTATATTTAGATTTATTAAATGTCATCTTATTCAATTTAGTCCAATGTTCTAACCTGTTGACTTATTTCGGATCCTGACTCTGCCTTCCAGTGTGTCCTCCCAGAGTCTCATCATCTAAAATTTGACAAGCATAGCATCTCTGCCTTTGTCCAAGTCGTTGATAAAAATGGTAAACTCCAATAGAGCCCTAGAACAAAGGCGTCAAACAGGAAGCCCACAGACCATACTGAGTTCCAAAACACTCCAGTGCAGCCTGAGCCAGATTAAAATAAAATGGGGAAATATTTAACAAAATAACTAAAAATAGAATAGAACATAGATAGTGTTAATATGTAGTTTTCTAAGTCAAAATGCCGTCCACAGGGATTTTTACATAGGGCTTAGTAGCGCAGGTTTCTATTTGAGTTGGCCACCAGTCACCTTTGTGCCCTTCTCAAAGATTTCCTTCTAACTCAACACTAACCATTAATGGACACTTTGTGTTCAGTCATTCATCTGCTTCTAAATCCGTCTGATTTTTGCTATCATTTAGCCAAGATCTATCCATCTTTTAAAAAAGGATAACTCACTTCATCAAATGTCTCACTAAAATCTAAATAAATTATATCCACATCATCCCCACTCTCCCCAATCTATTTAGGTTAGTAATCCTGTGAACAAAACAAAATAATGTTAGTCTGCCATGACTTGCTCTTCATAAAGTTGGTCACTTTCTTTGCTAGTTGTTCATTAACCATTTCTTTATTAATTCTGTCTAGAATTTTGAAGGAAATAGCAGTCAAGCTCACTGGCCTATATTGGGCAGGTAGTAAGAAATAGCCTTACACTGAAAGTAGTGTTCCAAACTGGTGTACAAGACAGTGGTGACAGCGAAGAGTTCAAGTCATCCCAAAAAGAATGAGTTCTTCTTTGCCTTCCAAATCCTCACAGACTTTGAATAACTTATGCACAAAAATATTGTATAATTTAAGTTTTAGTTTTCTTAAAGTCAAATGATTGATTTCATTTTTTTAAAAAGACTTCTCAGTTATAAAAGATATATCAAACATGAACTAAATCATGCATGTTTGGCATAAAAAACATTCCTCCACTTAAACTATATCTTTGAGGATAGTTTTGTGTGTGTGTGTGTGTGTGTGTGTGTGTGTGTGTGTGTGTGTGTGTGTGAAAGAAGACTGGGGAGGGGAGAAGTAGGACAGGTTTCAAAGGGCATTGAATAGAAACAAAGGATTTTACATTTGATCCCAGAAGCAACAGGGAACCATTGGAGTTGATTGAATAGGAGAATGACATGGTCAGACCTGAACTTTCCAAAGACGATTTTGACAGCTGACTGGAGGGTAGAATGGAGTCTCTCCCCACTCCATTCTACCCTCCAGTCAGCTGTCAAAATCACTGTACTTTCAAAAAGAAGGTGTTGGGTCCTTCTTGCAGAGTAGCTGTGGATGGGTTCAATCAATAAACCAGCATTTATTAAGCCCACAATATGTAGCAGACAGTGAGGACGTGAAGACAAAAGCAAAACAGTCCCTACCATCAAGGAGCTTCCATTCTACAGGAGAAATTATACATATACGTGTGTGTATATGTGTGTGTATTTATATATGTATATTTTCATACATTCATATGAGTGTATGTATGAACATATACATATATGCTTTATATATAATGTGTACACACACACATATATATGTGTGTGTGTATATATATATATATATATATATATATATAAATTTTAAATAATTTGAGGGATGGGAGAGATATTAGCAGCTAGGAGACTCAGAAAGCCCTCATGTAAGAGGGAACATTTGAGCTGAACTTGGAAGGAAACTGGAGAGTCTAAGGAAGAGATGAGGAAGGAGTGGATTCCAAGTAAGAAGGAATAGCCAGAGCCCCAGTGTATAAGGGGCAGTGATCTATAATAATGCTGGAAAGTTAGTTGGAAGCCAAGTTATAAAAAGCTTTAAATTCCTAACAGAGGAGTCTCATTTGATTCTTACAACAACCCTTAGAGTTATCTTCAATTTTTCTGTCTCTTTCATAATCATCATACCCAATCACTTGTCAAGTCCTAACCAATTTGCTTCCATAACATCTGTGCACCTCTCAAGTTCTCCTTCTCTCCACTTATACAATAACCACTCCAATCACCTCTGGACCTTGTTCCTTCTCACCTGAACTATTGCCTCTCAATCAGTCTATCTGGCTCTCATTTCTCCCACCTCTAATGCATCCTTCACTTTGTTGCTAAAATAATTTCCCCAAAGCATAAATCCTATTCTGCCATTCTGTTCAAAAAACTTTATTGGCTCACTATGACCTATCTACTAAGACTGGCATTGAAGGTCCATCACAAACTGGATCCAATCTACTTTTGCAGGTTTCATATAACTCCCCTTCCCAAGTCCCTATACCATGCATGTAGATATTTGTAAAAACAAACAAACATCGTTGAGTGTTCTCAGATATCATTTATTTAGTACTTGACAACTTACAAAATGCTTTAGTTTAAGTAGAACTCAAGAAACAAGACTCACAATGACTAACAATGTAAACAGAATGAATAAGTATAAAATAAAAAAATAAGCTGAATACTGAATCATTGCGATGACCAAGTTTGACCCTAGTTAGGAAAATATACCTTCCTTCCTTCTTTGCAAAAAACTTTGAAAAAGTGTGGATATAGAATCTTGCATATGTTATCAAGCACAATTGGCTTTGCTGACTTCCTATTTTTTTTTCTCTTTCTACAATTTTGGTTACAAGAACTAGCTCTTTGGATAGGGAAAGTGGAAAAAGGGCACTATATTTCAAAATGAATATGATGTTTTTAAAAAGATATCTATAAAAATAAGGTTAAACGTTTTGAATTCTTTAATTACACTGTTTAACTATCATAATAACCGTGCAATTGTAAGTGACTTGCCCGCAGTCACACAGCTAGTAAATGTCAGCACTGGTTCTCAAACACAGATCATAGGACTACAATTCCATTCTTTCTAGTAGAAACTTCATTTTAAGGGCAAACATGTCTTCATTCATCTATAGACGACTTTCCTAACACTCCACAAGACTTTCTCTGTCATGCCATAGAAACCTCTTCACCCTGGAAGCTCACTACATCCCTGAACTACCTCTCACATTAGAAATACTTACCATGGCAAAGAATTGGAAATTGAGTGAATGTCCATCACTTAAGGAATGGCTGAACAAGTTGTGGTATATGATCGTGATGGAATACTATTGTGCTATAAGAAATGATGAGCAAGAATTTCAGAAAAACCTGGAAAGAGCAGAACCAGGAGAACATTGTATACAGTAGCAATAACATTGTACTATGATTAACTGTGAATGACTTAGCTCTTCTTAATACGACCATCCAAGACAATTCTGAACAACCCATTATGAAAAAATGCTATCCACCTCCAGAGAAAGAACTGATAGAGTCTGAATGCAGATCGAAGAATACTTTTTTAACCTTTATTTTTCTTGTGGTTTTTTTCCTAGTCTGTGTTTTCCTGTGCAATATGGCTAACATGAAATATGTTTTACATGATTGCACATATATACTCTATATCTAATTGCTTGCCATCTTAGGAAAGGGGGAGGAAAAGGAAAGAGGAAGAGAACTTAGAACTCAAATTTTTTAAAAATAAAAGTTACAAATTGTTTTTACATATGATGAGAATGTATGCACATATATGTATATATAATTTTTAATTGTTTTTAAAAAAGAAGTACTCCTGCAACCTCTCCCTCTGATTGACTAGTTTCTCCCATAACCTCCAATTTAAGGAAGATACTCAGGTGAACTGTGCCTTCATTCCTCTCCAGCTTTGAATTCTTGACTCTCTGGACCAGAGGGGGAAAAGGGGAACCCGCAACCTCAAGGCCACATGTGACCCTCTAAGTCCTCAAGTGTGGTCTTTTGACTGAATCCAAACTTCCCAGAACAAATCTTTAACCCTGCTCTGGACTTTCCTTTCCGTGCCTCCACCCTAGATACTTTCATTTCCTCTCACATCTTTTCAGCTTCTTAGAATGTGTTATCTTCCCCTACTAGGATCTAAGTTCCTTGAGGGCAGGGGCTATCCATTCTTTCTGCTTGTAGTTGTATTCTCAGTGCTGTGTCTGGAACATCATAAATGCTGTTGACTTGATTTTTACCACTTAGTTCCACAGATAATGTCTCATTAGTCAATGGGTCAATATGACATGACAAAGTCATATTTAGGGAACAAAGGCTACATTACTTTATTATG
Organism: Pseudochirops corinnae; assembly: GCA_028646515.1. Classification (NCBI taxonomy): domain Eukaryota; kingdom Metazoa; phylum Chordata; class Mammalia; order Diprotodontia; family Pseudocheiridae; genus Pseudochirops; species Pseudochirops corinnae. The sequence continues at coordinate 60,498,429 of CM053591.1, forward strand.
CTATTCTATATAGTAAAGTACCTTCAGTTTTGAATGTTCAGTTTTAATTCAAAAGATTGGCCCATAGCTTGATTTCGTTCAAGCCTGGTGCCTTTGGATTCATGCCAATTCCCACAGCCCTCTAGCAAAACATATAGAAACAGTACAATTTTCACATTTTCATAATCTCATCCATGGCCCTCCCCTCCCCCTTTTCCACACAAATTGACTGACTGCTCATACTCCCACAAACTACAGCCCTTATTTTGGGCTTTCTGAATTTTTAGTAAATGGCAAATTGTTCTGAGTCCTTTATGCTCTACATATCAATATTTATTTCAATGGCAGTTTCTTCCAGATATTGTCACCTGAATAAAATTCTGAGGTGGGCATGGAAACCTTATGAAATTGAAGTTTTTTGTCTAGGCAGCATGGTACAATAGAAAAAAAAAAATGCTGGCATTTGATTCCCAGGAGCTCACTTCTAATATGAACTCCCTCTGTGACGCTGGGCAAATCACTTAACTTTTCTGTGTTGAAGTATTTTTTTCCCCTTTATCTGTAAAATGTGAGGGTTTTACTAGATGACCTCAGAGGTCCCTTCAAGCTTTACATTTTTGATCCTGAGTTGAAATGGGTATATTCTGGCTGGGAAGAGAGATAAATGAGAGGGGGAAGCCCGAGTGTCTTTTGCCCCATAACTTCTCAACCTTTCTAGACTTGAACCATAGCTTGGGAGAAATGCCTTAGGGGCTAAGATATGCCTGGGAGTCACTGAAAATATGACATAGACCACTGATATCCCAGGATAAACTAACTCCATTTTGGGACTCAGAAACATGAAGGGAAAGGGCTGGTTTTAACATCACAACCCTTATTTCCAAAACAAAAAGTAATTGCATGTAGTTACTTAGAAATCCCTAGTCACCAGACTGAACCATTTTTAGAACACACCATCATTTATATATGGGAAGTCACTTTGTACTTCGTACCAACACCACAAACACGTGAGCCACAGTTCAATCCATCAGGAGCTTAAATGTGATCAGCTTTTTTTTTTTTTTAGACATGTGCTGCAAATTGCTTTTCCTAATTAGCGTAGATGAAGACATAAGCACACACACCACTTACCGCTCTGGGATAAAATTGACTTTCAAATGAAATTTAATGGGCCAGCCTGATGGTAATATTCCACTGTAGCAGGCAGGAGGCCTGGATTTGGCTCTCTCACAGTAGAATAAAAGGGAGGGCATTTTTATCACAGTGAGAGCGAGGGAAAAGAGAATAATTTCTCTCAAGAACAAATCCCCAGTGCCCAGAAAGGCAGCATTGTTTTTATAATGTGGGACCATGGGGAAGTTTCAAGAAAGAATGAAGAGGAAGTATCCTGGTGTTCCTATAGTGAAGGGGCAGGTTTGGTATATTTCTGGATGGAACGCTGAAAAAAAGTCTAGAAATACTTTTCTTCTTTAGTATTTACTGAGAGGCACTGAGTGCAGTGGTAGCATTGGACTCAAAGTCAGTAGATACCTAGGTTTAAGTCCAGTCTGTATGTCTTAATAGCTTTGGAACCATAACTTGGAGCCTCTGTTTCTTCATTCATAACATGAGGAATGACAAAAGGGAAAGTACCTCATTGATTGTTGTGAGGCTCAAACAAGATCATGTAAGAAAAACACTTTAAATTCTTTATAAATGTTAGCTATCATCATTAATACTATTATGGACATTAGTTGTCTTCATCAAACTGTTTGATGATAATAATAGCCCCATTTTATTGATGGGCAAACTGAAACACATGGCAATGGAGAGGTTTTTTTTATTCAAAGTAGGGTTAGAATTTCAAGATTATCAATCTCAAACCCTAATTCTCATCCAGTCAAATTGAGTCAACAGCCATTTATTCCTTTTGCGTGTCATCTTCCCGCATCAGACTGTGAGCTCTTTGGAGATGTCTTTTGTTGCCTTATTTGTACCTTCCCCTCCCCCCCCCCACCCCGAGTGCTTAACACAATTCTGGGCATATCTAGGAGCTTAACTTTTATTGATGGAATCTTGAATCAAATTGAATTGATGAAGCACTAGTGTGTGCCAGGTGTTGTACTAAGTTCTGAGAATAAAAAGAAAGAACAGCCCACATTCTCATGGAGCTCTTGATCTAATGGGAAGAGTTAAAAGGAGAATAGTTATGAACAAACGAGCTCTATGTGGAATAAATTGGAGATAATCTCAAAGGGAAGGCACTAACATTAAAGGGATTTGGGAAAGGCTTCTTGTAAGAGATGAGATTTTAGCTGGGAACTGAGCAAAGCCGTGAGATGTAAAGAAAGAAGACTCTAGGTAGGGAGACAATAAAAATGCAGTCATGAAATGGAATGTCTTGTTCAAGCAACGTTAAGGAAGGCAGTGCAACTGGATTATACGAAAGGGAATAAAGTGTGAGATTGGAAAGATTGGAAGAGACCAGGACAGGGGTGGGGAACCTGCAGCCTCGAGGCCACATGTGTCCCTCTAGGTTCTCAAGTGCCGCCCTTGACTGAATTCAAACTTCACAGGACAAATCTCCTTAATAAAAGGATTTGTTCTGTAAAACTTAGACTCAGTCAAAAGGTTGCACCCAAGGACCTAGCAGGCCACAGGTAGCCTCAAGGAGGCAGGTTCCCCATCCCTGGACCAGGTTATGAAGAGTTTTGAAACAGAGGATTTTATATTTGATCCTGGAGGTAGGTGATAGCCACTAGAATTTACAAAATATGAAGAGTGTTATGGTTAGGCCCACATTTTAAGAGGATAATTTTTTCACTTGAGTGAAGGATGGATGGAAATGAGGAAAAATTTGAAGCATAGAAACCAACCACAAGGTATTGCAATCGTCCTCATATGAGGCAATGAGGGCCTGTACCAGGGTAATAGCAGTGTCAGAGGAGAGAAGAGGAATTCCAGAAACTATAAGACTTCTCCATCACTAATTCTAGGTCTATTACTTTTTTTTTAGAGTTGGAGATGAAGTGGAGGCCAGAAATTTGTGATATTTTGACCAAACCCAGCTTTGGATCAATTCGTTCAGATCCAAGACCCAAAGTCCACACCGTAGCAAGGATAACCCATCCCTGAGAGGCACTTAAAGGTCAGGCAGACACAATTGAGATTCAGTGATTGAAGCAATACAGTGAGTCCAGGACCAAAGACAAGGGGAGGTCTGAATTTCAGATTTCATTTTTCCTTTTAGCACAAAAGAGGATAAAAAGTTACTTTCCTTGGTAGATCTACTTTTTTCTGATAACTTCTTTGGCAGGTCCTTTCTTGCTTCCCTAGTGTCTTTAATAAAGGTCATGCCTATATAATGTTACACTTTGGAAAGAATAAAAACAAATCGGTGAGAGTTCTCTGTTCATCATCATACTTTTTCTTTTCCTTTTTAACCCTCATGACATTTGGGTCAAGATAAAACGGTAATAGATGACCTTCAGTTGGCTATGGCCCTCACCTCCAATTCAAAGCTTCCCATAGGAATAGTAGCTCAGGAGTGATTTGGGAAATCAATTTAAGAGGTGAAGTGGGACAGGAAGATCACTGAATCAGAATGAGCCATTCCAGTTTTTCTGTACTCTTAGGAGGGGTGGGGAACATGTGGTTTCAAGGCCACATGTGGCTTTCTAGGTCCTTGGGTGGGGCCTTTTGACTGAGTTCAAGTTTTACAGATCAAATCCTTTTATTAAAGAGATTTGTTCTGTGAGGTTTGGATTCAGTGAAGGCCAGCATTTGAGGACCTAGAGAGCCACATGTGGCCTCAAGGCTGCAGCTTCCCCACCCCTACCTCTAAAGCCTACAGAGGTTCAAATGCTGTCCTAAAGATTATGAGCCTATTTCAAAATAACAATGGTAAGAAATAATTTACATTTATATTTTACTTTAAGATTTATAAGGTGATTTTCTCACTCCTCTGGGGTAAATAATGCAACCATTTTGATCCCCATTTATAAATTATCAAAAAGGTGAATGACCTGATCAAGGCCAAACTAGTTAGTGGGAGAATCAGACCTTGCCAGGTGAGTCCAAATCCAGTCCCTTTTCTAACATGTCTTAAAGAACTTAAACTTTCCAGTGATTTATTCTCATTATATGCTTTACATAGAGTCATAAGATATATTTTACACATTAATATATTTTATTACTAAAATATTTTATTATATATAAATGCTATATATTATTAAACATAATCATTTTATATATTGATATAAATAATATAATATATAATAAAAATATGTGAGGGAAGAGAAAAGATAGTACCAAAGTTGACAAGAAGGGGGAACCTAAGGGGACAGAGCCAAGACAGCGGAGAAAATGTAGCCACTGGCCTGAGCTCTCCCAGCACTCCTCCAATCACCTTTAAATAATTCTATAACACAATTCCTGTAGCAGTAGAACCCACAAGAAGGTGGGGTGAAATAATTTTTCAGTCAAAGACAACTTGAAGGTCAGCAGGAAAGGTCTATTACTCCTGAGTGACAGTGAAGTACAGTCTAGTACCAACCACACCAGTACAGCTCCAGCCCCAGCAAACAGGAGCAGAAGCCACTGAATTACCAGTGGCAGTAGCTGGTTCTGGAGCTCTCAGCCCACAGATGGTAAAGGGGTCAAACTGGTCAGAAGATTATAGGGGTTACTTTGCTAGCACTGGGGATAGTATTTTGTTGCTTTGCCCATTCTCAGATCCTGGCCACAGTCCTAGGTGGCAGTCCCAGGATAAGGAAGAGCATTAGCACACCACAGCTTGTGACCACAATGGTGTGGGGACCCTAGTCATAGTTTCAGGCAAAAAAGATTACTTGTGGTCACTCACAGACCAGAGCACAGGCCAGGAAATTATTAAACACACCTCTCCTTAGCTTGTAACTCCTTGGGACAACCAAAAGCTTATTGGTTCCTAGAAATATCTCTGAAATAAGCTGGGTACAAAACCCCTGAAGCTTGGGACAGTGCTCCCTCAACCCCAGAAGCAGAACCCTACTTTGACACAGAGCTAAAAGTCAAGAAATAGGCTACAAAAATGAACAAGCAACAGAAAACAAATCTGACCATAGAAAGTTAGTATGGTGACAAGGAAAGTCAAAACACACACTCAGCTGGTCCGGCCAGAGTATCCAGAGTGTCTATATCTGTAGTGGTAACCACACTGGCATACCCAGGATGGCTGCTAGCACAGGTTCTTAGATTGCTTTACTAGGAAAGATAGCTGTTTAAAGGGTCAACAATCTTTTTTAATTACATCCATTAGTTCAAGGGAAAAATTAGCAGCCTGAACTTGAGTAAAAATCCAAAGAAAATAGAGAAAATACAAGCAGAGAAATAAAGACCAACAGACAGGGCTTCTAACTGTCTGAGAAATTAGCACAAATCAATAGATAGATCCAACTGTCTGACCAAGGCAATACATACATAGTTACCAGAGAGAGAAGCACCAACATCTGCATTTTTAAAAGTCTGGGGGAGCTCCTTAATGGCTACTCAGAGTCTCATCTAGTCAAATCACAAGAACACTCTTCCAATGAGTGAGCTCCAAAACAAAATGCTAACCTCAGAGTACAGATATGTATATGTATACATACACACACACACACACACACACACATATATCCTTTTTAGAACCAGAGAGCATCACAACCTTGTGACTCAATGCCTAATTAGAAATTAACAAAAGGTGTGAAAGTCTTCCAACAAGCAATTCTCCCCTAAGCAAGCTTCCCTTAATGGCTCCACCTGAGGTCTATTAATAGGTGGGGAAGATCTTAAATCCCATTGACATTACAATATCACACAAACAAAATGCAGTTAGGTGGCACAGTAGATAGAGCTATGAGCCCATAGTCAGGAAGACCTGAGTTCAAATCCAGTCTCAGATACTTACTAGCTATGTGATCTTGGGCAAGTCACTTAAACTCTATCTGCATCAATCTCCTCTTCTGTAAAAACAGGGGGGAAATAGCAGTACCTACCTTGCTGGGATGTAGTAATGATATTTATATTTATAAATTTATAAAGCACTTACTTTGCACAGTGCCAAGCACATAGTAGGTGGTATATAAATTCCTTTCCTTTCCCTTTCTATGTTATTGTACTGAGGATCAAATGAATTAATTTTTGTAAAGTACTTTGCAAAAGTACTTTATGGACTTAAAAAGTCTTATAAATGCTTATAAATGCTGTCATCATCATCATTCTTTTCATTTTCATTATTATCTCAATAGAAACATGGGAAAGCAGTGTGGCATAATGGATAGAGGGATAAGTTTAGAATTAGGAATATCTAGGTTCAAATGCTAGCTAGCTACACGAACATGGGATAAATCCCTCAAACTCTGAGTGTCACACAGTAACACGGATAATTTGAGCCAAACCACTGAGCTGTCAATAGCATTTTTCTCTATGAACCATTTTAATAATTGCTTCAATATAAAATTTCATTTTATGTTACTGACATAACCATAGTGCCCTTGTTCAGTTCTGCAGAGATCTTTATTGTGACCATCTCTGTATGGATAGAATTCTGCCTTTAGGGTTAGGGAAAAAAATCCTGCTTTAAATCATCATTCTTCAACGTATTGGTTGTATGATCATGGGCCTTCCCTGAGCTTCAGCTTTCCCACTTAGAAAATAGAGAAACTACCATATATCCCAGAGTTGTTGTGAAACCCAAGCAAAGTATGTGGAGCACATTGTAGACTTTAAATTGCCGCACGAAGGTCAGTTTTCTTTCTGATCATTGCCTACTTTAGTGTTAAATACAAAGACAATTCCTAATCATTCAAATAGAAACCTTCAGACAACAAACTATTCTTTGAGTTTGAGATAGCAAAGACAAATCCATTTTGTTGATAAGGGGTTGAGCTGTAAACAGTGATATCAAGCTTTGGTTACTGGTACTAAAACCCAGAAAGAGACAGACAGAGAGACTGGAAGAAAAAGAAAATGTGAGTGAGAGATAGAAAGAGGAATTGTAGCAAAATTGTCCCCCATATGTACAATTAGGGCATCATTGTGTGGCTCAAAGGGAGGCAGAATAGACATGTCTGACTGATCCTCTTTCCCACCAACCTTTTCTTCAAGGGATATTTTAATTCCAACCAAGAGGGGAAGCAAGAAGTTGGAACCAGAAGCTTAACCACTCTGCTCTCCTCAGAGAGAAGGGTACCACACTAGAATTATATCTATTTGCTCCCTTACATATTGTCAGATGTGGGCCAAGATTTATATCTAAGACCACTCCTTTCCCACCAAATAGCATTTTCACAATGGACACATATGGGAAAGAAATTCATTTATCCAAGTTAATGGCAAAAGAGAAATCAAGTAAATTATACACACGAGACAATAGGCAGACAACGCAGAGTGAAGGAGCTCTCCCGTTGGGAGCACAGTAACTCAGCTCAACCAAGAGAGTCCTAGATCTCATTCAAAGGAAACTTCTCAAACACCCTAGTATAGTAAACTGGGAATAGGGACATGATGGAGACTGCCAGCTCCTCTCCTGTTGATTTCCTCCAAGACTCTTATTCTCCCTCAGCAGACTACCTTCTGTCAAGAAGCTGGAAGCCAGAAGTGCCTGAAACAACTACAGAGACTGAAGAGATTGAAGACAGTCCCCCCCAAAAGTCTGAAGAGCTCTCCTGTCTCTCACTTTCAACAAATCCATCCTGCCTCTCACATAGGTTACAAAGTATTGATCTCCACCAATAAGGAGAGAGTCCCATACCAATGGACTTTAGGACTTGGGTTACAGAAGTAAGCAAGCATTCATTAAGTACTTATTAAATACCAATCTGAAAAGACCCTAGCCTAAAAGGGCCAGGGTCTCCCATTGTTTCCTGGGCCATCTCCAGTTGTCCTGATAAATATCCGACCACTGAGCGCAGATGGCTCTGGAGGAGAAAGTGAGGCTGGTGACCTTACACAGCAAATCCAAGTCAACTGCAAGTCATGTCATCATTCCCTGATGTCACAGTCTTCTTCAAGAATGAAGGACAAACACAACACACAACTATGTACCAGTCACTGTGCTGTGTCCTTTACACATATTGTCCCATTTGATCCTCATAAAAACCTTGTGAGGTAGGTGATATTATCCCCGTTTTCCTTAGCTCAGTTGAAAAAACGGAGGCAGACAGAATGATACAGGGTTACAAGATTAATGAGCATCTAAAGACATATTTGAATTCAGGTCTTCCCAAAACCAAACCCAGCACTCTTTTTTTAAAAAATTAATTTGTTTATTTACTTTTAGTTTACAAGGTTCAGTTCCACAATCCCTTGAGTTTCAAATTCTGCCCCCTCCCCCCCTCCACCATGGCAGCCTGCAATCAAGTACTTTCACACTGGACATTAGTCTGGCTGTAAAGAAGGGTTGTAACCGATGGAATAAACAACGGGAAAGAGGAAACAAAACCAAACATGGAGAAGAAAGAGAGCATGTAGTTTGCTTCAGTCTCCACTTAAACTCTGTTCTTTCTAGATCTTTCTCTGAATGCAGACATCTCCTTCCATCCTGAGTCTTTTAAAGTTGTCTTATAACCTTGTGTTGCTGAGAAGAGTCCAGTTTATCAAAGTTGGTCATCGCACATATATTATGTCTGTCATTGTGTACAAATTTCTCCTATTCTGCTCTTCTCACTTAGCATCAGTTTGTATAAGCCTCTCCAGGTAAATACAAAGTCCATCTGCTCCTCATTTCTTATAGCACGATAGTATTCCATTACATTCTTATACTGCAACTTGGTTAGCCATTCCCCAATTGATGGGCATCCCCTTAATTTCCAGTTTTTTGTCACCACAAAGAGAGCTGCAATAAATGTTTTTGTACATATGGATCTTCCTTCCACTTCTATGATCTCTTTGGGATACAACCCTAGAAGTGGTATTACTGAGTCAAAGGGCATGTAATTATTTATAGCTCTTTGGGCATAGTTCCAGATTGCTCTCCAGAATGGTTGAATCAGTTCACAACTCCACCAACAATGCATTAGTGTTCCAATTTTTCCACATCCTCTGCAGCATTTGTCATTTTCCTGTTTTGTCATCTTAGCCAATCTGACTGGTGAGATGTGGTACCTCAAAGTTGTTTTGATTTGCATTTCTTGAATCAATAGTGATTTAGAGCATTTTTTTCTTTTGCTTATAAATATCTCAAGCCCAACACTCTTATCAATTGTGCCACCAAAAAGAGAAGGAAGGAGAGAGAGAGAGGGAAAGGAGGGAAGAATGGAGGGAGACAGAGACAGAATGTACTCCTTCCAAAGCTCATCCAGGTAATCACAGTCACTATCCTGTGCAAAGGTATATAGGAAAAGGTAGAGACAAGAAAGGGATAAGAAAGGGGACTGGACCTCTTATTTCAATGATACAGGGAACTCCCTCTACCAAAACAAATTGGCACCTTCTCTTTAACTTACAATCTTTGAGAGTTGCCTCAGACACTGAGACCTTAGGGGTCTGCTCAATATCATACAGCTGATGTGTGTCAGAGACACGACATGAACCCAGTCTTCCCAGTGCTGAATCCAGCTCCTTCTCCACCAATACCACAGTCTCCCACAGTCTTCTTTGACCATAAGTTAAAGTTTGCAAAGCATGTGGATTCTTTAATCCCAGCACCCTGTGAAATCAGACAATGGCACTCTTCAAATGCTGACAGTGATATCATTTTTTATAAATCAATATATCCCCCATAAATTGCTTCTTTTTGATTTTCTTTCTTTCTTTTTTCTTTTTTTTTTTTTTTTTTGGCATCAAGTAAAGCCCCAAAGGAAGCCTAGGGAGACAATAAAAGCATTAAAATAAAATGTCAGAGTCATCATCAATGAACGCCTTTGTGACTCTGGGAATGGAGAAGGCAGTGATGTCCCAGTTGGGAATAATTTAAAATTTCCATTGAGAAAAGGATACTTATTTGCACAGAAACAATTCTCTCTAAAGGACTTCTCATGGGGGTAGCCCCAGAGTAGAACTCAAGAGAATCCAACTCCATAGCCACTGTGAAGAAACAAGATTTGTTGGTTCACAAGCTATAAAAGCTACCTCTGTTAATTTGTGAAATACTTTTTAACTTAAAGATTATTGTGAAAGTAAAAGAGATTGAGGATAGACTTTTCTCTTCAGAAGCATAAGCATATAATGGATTGGACGACCTTTGAAAAAACCCACCTTCCTTTACAGGTAAGGAATATCATACATCGATATACATTCCATAGTGTCTAGGCATGACTAGAAGATGGCACAACTGATGATCATCATGCTCTCTGAGCACAGATATGGGAAGGACAACAACATAGGCCTCATAGTTCTCTCTAGACTTTGCAGGGAATAAAACTCATCTATGTAGTGTTAGTCCAAGACTCTATCATGTCTGCTTCTGCATCCCTGTAATTATTTGATGGGTTTTTAAAACGTTCTGGTAGAAAAGTAGAGAGGTATCATAAGACTGAAATGTCAAAGAAAATTACATGATAGTTCCAACTAAGTGTTTTTGTGGGTACAAACAGTACTCTAGGGCACTGAGTATCACTTAAGGTACAAAAGGGGAGGAATACAGCATTACTTGGATATTCCATATTACTAGTCAAACCCCTCTGCTAACCATTCCCAGGACACAACATTCTATCTCCCACCTCCAGGTCTTTGTTCAAGTAGACACTCCACCCCCTTGCATGCCATGTAACTACAGTGTAGGTGCCACCTCCCACACAAGGTCTTTCCTGTTTGCCCCAGTTATTAACAGTCTCTTTCTCTTGAAATTATTTATATTACTTTGTTCCTCTTTTGTAATTACTTATTTGTACATAGTGTGCCTCATATAGAGAAATATGAGTTCCTTAAAGTTAGGACAAACAAATTTGTCTTTGTATTCTCAGTGCCTAGCTTACTGTCTTGAGCAAAGTAATAATATGCTAAATAAAATGCTTATTGAACTGAATATTATCCAAGTCACCTTAGTGAAGTATTTTAACCATACATCTCCAATGTCTCTGACCGTATCATTAGCACAAATGAATCATGGTGAATTTGATAATTTGATGACATCAACGATGCGTTCTTCCATAACCTGCCACCATTAAGATGGTTAAAAGAGGAGGATAGGGGGAACCAATATTTTCCAAGTATCTAAATTAATGCAATCTTTTAGCAGTGAAAATGATAGAAATTATGAGGAATGTTGGCAGTTTGGTTTCCACAGATTCTGTAGGAACAATGGCTGTTTACATGCAGGAAGGCATAAATCTGTAAAGGGGCCTGAGCTATGCTGGCTGGGACCCGTTGGGGGATGGTCACTAACTCTTCATTAAAATGCATGCTTAACGGGCAGGTTGGGAAAAGTTGTAATTCAAAAGAGCTGGAGGCAATCCCAGCTCTGAAGAGATGAACACGCGGGAAATCCAAATAAGGAGAACATAAAAAGGTCTTGCCTTTATCTGATCCTTTGTAGTCTTTTTCGAAAGGCTACCCATTTATTCATTACAGAATAAATGTAAAATAAAGATAATGAAACTTCCTGGATCCTCAACAAGCATGGTTATTTCCTAGACAGAGCACAGAGATTTTATTTATAACAAGATCATAAAAATTTGCTGAGACTCCAAATCACTAATAATAAAAGAAATACAAATCTAAACAACTCTGAAGTTTCATCTCTGAGACCTTGAAAAATGAAAAACATGATAAAAGATATGAACATTCAGTCAGAGGGGTTTTGGGAAGATGGAAGACTAGTTTATTGTTGGTGGAGCTGTGAATCAATACAGATATTTGGGGAAGTAATTTAGAATCATTCAAACAAAGTAACTAAAACATACAAACTCTTTCACAGAAAGTCTATTTCTAGGCTTATACCTCAAGAGGTCATTGGCAAGAAGAAAGTCCCCTCATACACCAAAATATTTATAGTAGCACTTTTTGTGATAGCAAAGAATTGCCCACCATGCCAACTGCTCTAACCTTCAGTTAAACTGTTAATCCAGTCTTCAGTGTCTATTTTCAATCCCCCCAACTGCCTTTTAATGACATTAGCAATTGCTTTTACATGGGGAAGGAATATCTTAATATATTTTTATTAAATGGATCACTCATTTGAGCCCTTGGGCTCTGGGTGACATTCTACCAGATCTATGACCTTAGACCTGGTAACCTGGGACACTGAGAGATTTAAATGGCTTGCCCATAGTCACAAGGCTAGTAGGCAGCAGGAGTGGAAGTCAGGTCATCTTAGCTCTGAGGTCAGCTCTCTAGCTAGTAATCCAAGCTGCCTTTGAGTAAGATGAATGATATAGTACAATAAGGACAAAAGAGGCAAAGTCCCAGACAAAATTTTCTAGGAAAATTTGAGAATGAGAACATTTTTAGTGGGGGGAACCTGGGAAGCCTTCATGGAGGAGGTGGCAGCTACATTAAACAGTGCCCTATATAATATCTCCAGAGTTTTGGATGTTTCAGAATTCTCCCTTTTTTTTTCCCAGTCTTCCTTTATATTTGTGCTTAAATTTTCCCAGAAGGAAACCTGCCATCTATTTAAGTGATTCTTCATAGGAAGAGAAATGCACATTTAGTACAATAGAAACCTTTGCTACGCAACATTTAGGAACATGAGGTGCTTTCTAGAAATAACTTTCTGTTTCAAATGTCTGGAGACATTTGATAGGAAAGCTAATCTAAGTTTTTTAGACTAGGTTTGGTCATTGTCATAATTTATGTGACTCTCTGAAAATGAGAGCTTGATAGAATACATGTCTCCTCTGGCCACAAATGAGAAATATAACGGAACCAGTAAATTCTGCCAAGGCATGCTCTATGCCAAGTACATGGTCTGGCCTTCTTTGTGAGTCTGAGCACACTGAACTCCCAAACAATGCAAGAAATTAGGAAATGACTTCCTGGACAAATCATTTAACTGTTACCTCATCTGTGAAATGGGGATAATTTCCACAATATTTACTTCATAGGGCTATAATGAACCTATCAGTAAAGAACATTGCTGAGCCCGAGGGGTTGGAGGAGTCCTTCTATCCGGACTCCTGTATATATTAAGACTGGGTTTAATCCTGGGGGAACGTGGCCTCTATTAAGAGTAGAGCTAGTTCTCTTTTCTCACTTTTTTGAGCTAAACCCTCATCCTGGTGTCTTAGGGACAAAATATTTAAAGTTTAAACTTGGGCTTGTTTCTATGTCTCTCCAAAGGAGGATTAAAAATGTACTCAGTAAAACCTGAAAATCAGGTATAAAACAGTGTAACACCAATGCTACTTGCAGCTTCTGTGGGGGTGTAAGGCCAATGATGCCAGCACACAGGAGGACTGATAGCACATGTTCTTTGATCTGCTTTTCTAAAGGAAAGCAACTCAAAAAGAGTCAACAATCTTATGTTAATCAAACATATATATCATTTACTTAGTTTAGGGGGGAAAGTCTGCACCCTGAATTTCAGAAAAAATACAAACAAATTATAAGCAGAAATAATAGTGTGAAGGACAACAGACAGGGCTTCTAACCATCTGGCCAAATAGTATATACATCACAGATCAACAGACAGATCCAGCTGCCTGACCATTACATACACACATAGTTACTACCTGAGAGAGAAGCACCAACAACTGTGTTTTCAAAGCCTTTGAGCTCCTTAACGCCACCCAGAGTCTCATCTGGCTACATCACATGAACACTCTTTCCATGAGTGAGCCCCAAAGCAAAATACTAACCTCAGAGTATATATAGTTCTTCAGGGTCAGAGGGCATCACAACCCTCATGACCCACTGCCTAATTACAAAGTAAGAAAAGGTGTGTGCCTTCCTGAAAAACAAACCTCCCCTAATCAAGCTTCTCTTGTTGGGCTCCATGTGAGGCATATTAATGGGCTAGGAAGATCTTCAACTCCATTAATATTAGAAACAGGTATCTATTTCCTGTACATAAGAGAATAGAAAGAACATTCCCCATACATATGACAGAATAACAAAATAAGATTCAGTAACTTAACCTTACAATAACAATCTCTCAGGAGGGTGATATTTAAACCTTATCAGTAAGTCAATAAGCATTTATTAAGCTCCTACTATGTGCATCATGCTAAGGGCTGTGAATACAATGAAAAAGCCCCAACTGTTGAGAAACTGAGAATTTAACAGAGGTAACAACATGCAAATAATAAGCTATATGTAGAATAAATAGACAGAGTGGAGCAGATATGTACCCTCAGTGCTCATCCTCTCCTCTTGTTTGTATTTCTCTTTGGGGTTTTGCCTATTAGTTCCTTTCTTTCTTCCACTTTTTTCTTGCTATAAAATTCTTCCCTCCTTTTATCCCCTCTCAATTAATCAAACAGATTTTCCTTTCCTTTCCTCTCTTTGAATTAGTTTTAGTTCATTTAATTTTTAAATTTCATTTTTGTATCCCTTTCCAAAAAGAATTGCTCTCACTTTCTTCATTATTCATTCTCTCTACTCTAGACCCTTGTTCTCTGATTCACAACCCCTGTAATTATCTGATTTCTCCTTTTTTCTCTGTATCCCTCATGCTATCAAAGCTTCCAAGGTTTCCATTCCATCTAGACTACTGTCAACCTTGCCCCATGGATTCCCCTTTTCCACTGTGTCTCACTCCTAAAACAATGCCATTTAGGATAGGATAGGATACTGCCCTAGTAGAATAGAGTACTGTCCACAGTAGAACCCCTCCCCCACCACATTCCTAATTATGTAGCCTACCACTGATCTATACTCTTTCCTGGTTACCTTTTTTCACATTTACTGTACTTCAAAATCACCTTCCTGAATCAATGCTCTCCAGCTCCTCCAGGTGCCAGTTGCCCCCAAGAATTCCAACTTCTCCCCTCCCAAGGGAGGATTAGTAGACTTTTCAAACACCAAATTCCCCAGGTTACATCTAGTGCAAGGTCCCCATCTCCCTTCACAGACCATCTTTCCTTACCCATAGGAGCAATATCAGTGAGACTCCCCTCCCACTAACAAAACAAGGTCTCCTTCCTTCTTCTCCCCATCTGTCTTTTCAATCTTTTCTTCCTCCTCCTTACACACTTCTCAGAAGGTTCTTCTCTTTCTGAAACCACAGGAGTCACTTTTCTCTCATTGCTAGCCCTTGACTTGACCCTGGCACATCACACACTCTTCTCTATCCCCTTTCATATATTCTCCTGTGCTGAACATAGCACATTGCTATACTTGTAGACAAGGTGTTATCAGGTCCGTAATGTCTGTAATGCTCCACCTCCTCTCATCTGCCTCGCCGTCTTTACCTCTATGAGATTTCCACCTTTGCCCCTGTCTCCTTGCATACATTTAGAAAGAAGTCTCTTACTGGTCTCTCTGTTGCCGTTTCTGTCCTTGGTTGCTATATTTATTTGCTCCTCCTTTATTTGAATTTCTGTTGTTTGGGATGTTCAAAAACCAAATAAACTCTTTGGTTCTGGTTTTCTTCCTAAAAATGTTTCAAATGTCTCTATTATGGAATGCCCATCTTTTTTTTCATGGATGGTCAAGCTCAAATCTGCAGGGTAGGTCACCCTGGGCTGCATCCTGAGCTCTGTTGTTCTTTGGGTCATATTATTCCATTCCTCCCTGCATTATCTGGTGGGTGTAAAATGCTACTGTGTTATTAGAATTTCCTTTCTCTTGTATTTGAAGTTTTCTCCTGATTGCTTATAGAACTTGTTTCTGAAAGCACTCTGTATCTTGGAGTTTGCAAACTTGGGTTTGTTTATTTTTTTGTTTGTTTTTTGTTTTTCTTCCTGGAGGTGATCTGTGAATTCTTTCAATTGGTGTCTCATTTTCTGTGTTCAGAAGTTCTGGGCAGTTCCCTTCTATTATTTCCTGCATTGTGGTGTTAAGATATTTTGTCTTTTCACATTCTTCTGGGAGACCTATGATCCTGAGGTTGTCTTTATGAATACAGTCTTCATGATCAGCAAATTTTGCTTGCATAGTGAGCATATTTTCATTAAAAATAACTGTTTTTGTTTTTCCTTTTCTATACTGGCCTTCCATTCTGAGTATTTGCAATATCAATCTATTATTTTCTCTTCTGTTTCTTTGGTGAGACTTGCCAACTCAGATTCCAGTTTTTCTGTTTCACTCTTTATTTTTGCTGTGCAAAGTCATAAATCCTGCTCTCATAATTCTCATTTCTCTTTTGAATCCCTCAAGAACATGTGCTGTGGTTCCTTGCCTTCCCTACATTTATTCCACAGGGTCCTCTGTCTCATCAAATTTAAGATCATTTTTCTTTGTTTTCCATATTTATTCATAGATGCCTGAACTCATTCACTAGATCTGGAAGCCATTTTTCCTTCTATTGCTCATGTTTTCTCTGTTGATTTATCTGCTTATATTCAAAGTCCTTGACTTTTTTTATTCCTGAGATCTTCGGTAATTTCAATCCTTCCTTCCATCCCCTCCACTCTGCCCCCCCCCCCCTGATTTTCCCCCATTCATTTTATGATTGTCCCTTCCAATGGTGATTTCCTTAGAGGCTGGATCTCAGTTTCTCAGCCTCCTCCTACACTGGACAATTCATGGTTCACCAGCCTACACAGTCCCAAGTGATTTTTAGGTGGTCAGAAGTGACCCCACCTGAATGCTGTGCTCTTTCCCTCAGGCTTGGAGGAGTGCTGCAGACTATTCCCTCTCACTACTGTCCTACATACAAACACTGTTTTTTCCTGCTCCCTCTACACCTTAGTTCTTTGTACAGCACTGACAATTCATAACATCACCGTGCTGATGCAACCCCAAGAAGGCTTGGGCAAACTTCCACATCCTGGAGCTGGGATCTCTACAGCACTGGAAAGAGGGAGGCAGACTGTTATATGGTAGTAGGCTTTGTTGTAAGACTCTGTCGGGTCCTTGGGTCTGCTAGTCCAGCCTGACTGCAGGTTGGGTAGGAAATGAGGGAGGAGTGCTGAGTGAACTCAGGTGGGAAAGGGGTGATGAATGAACTGACATGAGTTGATACTCATGGGTTTCTGCAAGGTTTTATTTTTTAACCTTCTTTTGGATTCTGGGTGTTTCAGATTGCAGAGACATCTGAAGTTCCTTTATCTTTGGCATATGATTTCCCTTTTGGAGACATTTGAGAAGGCATGAGGTTCAGAGAAAATGTCTCTTCCTCCATTTTGTTGCTCATATGTCCTGGAAGTCAGACATAATAGCATTCCATCGTATTCATCTACCACAATTTATTTAGCCCCTCTACAATTGATGGCCTCTTCTCCCCTCCCACCCCTATGCCCACCAGTTTCCAGTTCTTTGCCACCACAAAAACAGCTGCTATAGCTGTCTTTTGTACACATAAGTTATTTTCCTTTTTCTTGGATCTCCTCAGGTATAGGTCTTGTACTGGTATCACTTTGAAAGCATCCAAATTGCTTTCCAGAAAGACTGGACCAAGTCACAGCCCCTCCAAAAGTACATCAATGTGCCTGTTTTCCCCCAGACCTTCCAACATTTGTCATTTTCCCATTTCATCAATTTGCCAATATGATGTAATCCCCTCATTCTATAGGTAAAAGGCTACATAGTATAATAGAATAAAGAGGTGATTTGGAGCCAGAAGATTTGGATTTGAATTCTAGCTCACCTACTTATTCTGGGTGACCTCAGGCAGGTCACTTCACTTTTCTGGTCCTTGATTTTCTACTTTGCAAAATGTGGGAGTTGGACTAAGTTGTCTTTAAGGTATTTTCCAACTCTAAATCCTGTGGTTTTTCCCCCATTTAATAATATTTTTATTTTTTCCAATTACATGTAAAGATAATTTTCAACATTCATTTTTTAAAAGATTTTGAGTTCAAAATTTTTCTTTCTCCCTCCCCCCCTCCTCAATACTGCAAGCAATCGGATATAGGTTATACATGTGCAATCATGCAAAACATATTTCCACATTAGTCATGTTATGAAAGAAGGAACAGAACAAAAGGAAAAAAAATCATGAAAGAAACAAAAAAAGTGACAATAGTCTGCTCCAATCTGCACGCAGACTTCATCAATTCTTTTTCTGGATTTGAATAGCATTTTTCATCATGAATCTTTTGGAATTGTCTTCAATCACTCTATTACTGAGAAGAGCTAAGTCAATGATAGTTGTAAATCCTGTGTTCTTAAAAGTGATTTGCCCAAGGTCACATAATCAGTTAGTGGCAGAAATGGGTCTTGAACCCAGGTCCTCCAATGCAAGGCTTTTTTTTTTCTGGTTGCAGCAGATGAGGCAAAGATTTCATCAGCACCATTTTCCAAGACCCACGGTATATGAGTGGTGGAAACCCAGTAATACTGGTTCCTCTGCTATAGGCATTGTCTTTACAAGCTGCAGAGAACTGGACTGATCAAGTCTTTTTGTTTCATCTGATTTAGCTGAAATTAGTTGTACAGACAGAGTCTTTGTCTCAGACACAGATGGCGAGGCAAATCTAAGCTTTTAGATTGAAAAAAAGGCACCTGCTAAGTTATCTTTCTGGGAGGCAACAGGATACAGGTCAGACTAGTCTGGACATCAAGTAAGAGAGAAGACACACTCTGGTTGGGCTAAGGAATTTTGGCAGATAACCTTCCAGTTCAGAGTTCCCTCTACATTCCTCTGCCCACCAAGAACAAGCTGTTTCAATATGAGTGGTATTTCCCCCCCAGGCTTCTTTCTCTAAGTGCTTTCCCTAAATAGATTTGGAGGGAGGGTCAGGTAGAGGGAGGAGGAAGTAATTGAAAAAGAGAGAAAGATGTTTATAGATCTTTTCCATGACAAGTCTAAAGAGGTGAAAAAGTATCTCTTTGCCACTATTCAAACAGCAACTAAAATCCCACTTAATAATAACTAATCTTAATAATTAAATAATTAATTAAATAATGATTAATAATTAAACAATAATAACTACTAATATAGTGTCTGCTATGTGCCAGGTGCTATGCTAAGCACTTTACAAAAATCATACTATTACAAGCACCTCGAAACAACCCTGGGAGGTAAGCAATATTATTATCCCCATTTTATAGACGAGGAAATTGAGTCAGAGGTTAAATGATGTATCCAGAGTTGCACAGTTGGTACACATCTGAAGCAAAATTTGAAATCAGGTCTTCCTGAATCCAAGCAGGATGCTCCAACCATTTTGCCACTCAAACGAGGTAACTGTCTCTTGTCTATGTGTAGAAACTCCTATACTTCTTTACTGTCTTTTCCATCCCAAGCAACCACCTACTGTATGTGGGTAACAACAATAACAAAAAATTAACGTTGATAGAGTGCTTTAAGGTTTCATTTTATCCTTGTAACAATCCGGGGAGGTAGGTTCTATTACTATCTCCGTCTTATAGGCAAGGCAAATGAGGCAGAGGTTAGGTGACTGGTTCAGGGTCACACATCTAGGAAGTGTCTGAGGCTTGATTTGAACCCAGATATTCCTCCCTCCAGCTCCAGTGCTCTGACCACTATACCATCTAACTGCTTTATGGTAGCTAGCTTCTTCACCAGTGGCTAGAGTGTTGGACATGGAGTCAGGAAAACCTGAGTTCAAATCCTGACTCTGACATTTAATAGCTGTGTGAATCTGAACAAGTCACTTGACTGACCTCTGCCTGCCTCAGTTTCCTGGTCTGTAAAGAGGAATAACAATAGCATCTGCCTCCTACAGTTGTTGTATCAAATGAAGTCATGTATCTAAAAAAACTTTCCAATCTTTTAAATGTTTTATAAACACGAGTTGTTATCACTATTATTTGTGAAAATTCGACTCAATGAAAAAAATACTTATGAAGGGTCTATAATGTGTCAGGCTCTGGGATAGGTGATAGGGATATAAAGGAAAAAATGAAAGCATCTCCTACTCTTAAGGAGTTTATATTTTCCTGGACTATGATAATACCTATGGCACCTACCTTGTGGTGTTGTGAGGCAACAAAGAGAGGAGGGGAAAATACATGCATACATATATGGCATAGTGAGTCTCAGACTTGGAATCAGGAAGACCTGAGTTCAAATCCTGCTTCAGACTCTCATTAGCTGTGTGACTATAGGCAAAGTCATCTAATAGCAGTTTCAGTTTCCTCATCTGTAACAGCACCTGCCTGATCGGGTTGTTGTGAAGATCAAATGAAGTCTAATATGTAAAGTGTTTTGCAAACCTTAAAGTGCTATTTCAATGCATATATTATATATTATTTACATAATCAGTATGCATATATAACACATTATCATATATTATATATCACTCTAATCACATGGTTAACATTATTCTATTAATGAATGAATCACATTACAAGATATTTTACATATGTAACTTTGCAGACTTTAAAGGACCATATTAATTACAAATGCTACGAAAAACGTTATCATTATAAATATCCTATCACTATAAAATATCCTTTCTTGGACCTGTGATCATAGTTGTGCATTTATGATTGCCCTTGCACATAAGGTTAGTGTTTTGTCTCTTTGCTATGTGTCATTTATACATTTGTCCCACATCATTTAATGTAATTGCCTTTAATTGAAAGCTCCCAGAGAAAATATAGGATTTAGAGTTGGAAGGATCTTCAGAAAATCATCTGATTTTTGATGCCTGCTCCATTTAACAGAAGAGAAAATTGAGGACTAGAAGGATGATGATGCAGCTTGTCCAAAATCCCAACAATAGTACGTAGCCCAGTTGAAGTCCTTTCAAATACAGCACACACAGCCTGGCTGGGTCAGTGTTTATCTGTATAGAACCTAGCATGTGCAACTGGGTGCCTCCTAAATTCTTTCAGATGATGGTAGAATAGCATATCTTACTTTTGTTTATTTTCGGGTTTTGCTGATTTTCTTTATTACCCAACAGACGTAAACACATGAAAGATCTGTGACTTTCAGGGAGGGGAGCCCCTGGTTCAAAATGCATACCACTTAACTATGACTAAACTGATAAATGCTACACAGTTAGTTGTCTGAATCACACAGAGACCATGTGAAGCGACCGGGGTCACACAGCTAGCAAGTTTCAAAGGAAGGATTCGAACCCCATCCTGGCTTTGAACCTAGCGTTTTATACACAATTCAATAGAAGTTTTCTTACGTCCTCAGTTGATTTAGGGGGAGAAAAGTAACAACAACCTCTAAGAATCTTGGAAGGCAGAAAAATCTTGACATTTCTTAAGTCTCACTTGCTTTGACTATTGAAGCCATACCTGAATCCTTGCTGTGATCACAATTTTCTCCTTTGGAAGCAATTTTTGAGAAACCTGAGAATAGAATGACATAAAAACTAATTGGGGGTGGGGGCGGAGCGGGGAACAGTCTAGCAAACGATTGAACCCACTTACAAGCTCCCCTCAGGCACCTGCCAGGGTAAGAAAAGAGAATGAGGCGAACCAACCACTGGCTTCACAATTAACATGAGTTCATAAAAAAACAAAAGATCTCGTCTTTGCAAGGAAACGTCCCTTGTGAAATCCAACAAAGGGAGAAGAATTTGGAAAGCTGACTGAGGGTCCCATCATTCACTTCTTGCTCTGGAACAACTCTCTCATTGACTCCTTCTAGGAACGGTGGCTACGGAAATCTTTGCAGGATTTGTCATAATGTTTCAGCCACCTTTTAAGTGAATTAGGTTAGGCTTTCACCCCCTCCCCTTTTTTTTTTGATAAAGCTGGGAAAGGTTCACCTCAGGCTGAGTACATGTAGCAACAGCTAAGAGAAGCAGACAGAAAGCAGAAAAATTATTGCAAGCCTGTAGTCTCCCTCATATCATTGTATCAAAGTCCACATGATCAAAGGTCAAATTCCAATTGGATTTCTGGGTTTTGATATTCCATTGAAATTGTTCTTACCAGATACAGAAGGAAAAGATTTTTTTCAGGTCTCAATAAGCACCCTTTACAAGCACAATTCTCCCCCCACCTCCCCAAATGGGCAACAGTGCAATAACTGCGATAGAAGACCACACAGAGACAAGGATCTGGGTTCAAATTCTGACTCTGCCTCATGCCTCAGCTTCTCATCTGGCTCTTCTCTTTCTTCTACCTATCCTCTTATATGTAATATAGGACTTGTATTTTTTCCTTTCTTTTTTTTCCTTCTCTCCCCCATACTGTCCTTGCATTCAACATAATAAACTCTATGCTGTAGGATCTGGCCTTCCTTTTCCTCTTTTTGCTCACCCTGCTGATGAGAAGTGCCAGGGACAGAACAAACCGAATATATATCACCAGCCCAATAGCCCTAAGATACCTTTTTAATTATTAGGAAAACAAAACCAAAAAAAATATCATAAATATGAAAAGAATAATCAGATTAATTAGTTGAAGTGGGATTTTTTTTTTGGATACTACTGTGTACTCAATTTTTTTTTACTCAAATTTAGTGGATTAATGTTTCTCACATATATAAAAAGAAAATCTTTACCTTCTCAACAAAAATAGTCAAGTGACTTTGGACAAGTCACCTGACTCCTCTGGGCCTCACTTTTCTCAACTTCTAAAATGAGAGGATCAGGCTAAATGACATCTATGGTCCCTACCAGCTCTCTGTTTCTTCTGATGAAATATTCTTCTTAATAAAATTAAAGAGAATCAGGCTAAAGACAATGCAAAAGTCCTACTTTTGAGGGGGGGAGAAGGGAGGGGATGGGAGGGAAGGAGAGTGTAGCTATGTGATTTCATTGATACAAGAATGCTTCCTCTGTGGTGTAAATCGTCTAATCTGCAAATTATTGTCACAGAGTAGCCTAGGATATAGAGTAACGGTTCTCAACCTGTGGGTTATTTCAATTTGTAACAATGAAAATACATCCTGCATATCAGATAGATTCATAACAGTAGCAAAATTACAGTTATGAAGTAGCAACAAAAATAATTTTATAAAAGGGTCATGGCATTAGGAAGGTTGAGAATCACGCACATAGAGAGATTGACTTGCCCAGGGTTACATATCGTGTGTGTGTGTGTGTGTGTGTGTGTGTGTGTGTGTGTATAGTTTTTCCTGGTTCCAAGGTCTCTATCTAACCCTCCATGTTGCCTCACTCAAGCCTTCCCACGTTTCACTGAATTCTTCCCATTCCTTTGTGATTTATGGCACAGCAATATGCCATTCCACTCATGAAAAACAATTTGTTTAAGCATTCCCCAATCAATGGGCTTTTACTTTACCTCTAGTTCTTCCTCTTTTGTAGTTTCTGGCTGCAGAAGGTGCAGCTATCAATTCCTTGATGTACAGGAGATCTTTCTATCTTTTTTTTGGGGGGGGGGCATAGGCAGAGAAGTGAGAGCGCTTGATTAAAGGGATAGGTATTGCAGTCATTTTCTTAATCAATAAACATTTATAAGAGCCTATTATGTACCAGATGCAGAGCTAAGTGCCTGGGATACAAAGAGGCAAAAAACAATCTCTGCCCTCAGGGAGCTTATAATCTAAGAGGAAAGATAACACACACAAAAATATACAAAGCAAGCTATATAGAGGATAAATAGAAAATAATTCAAAGAGGGAGAGAGAACTAAAGTAAAGTGGGGTTGGACAAAACATGGGGTTTTAACTGATACTTAAAGGAAGCTAGGGAAGTCTGTAGGCAGAATTGAAGAGGGAGAACATTCCTGGGAGACGGCCAGAGAAAAAGCCTGAAGACAAAAGATAAAGTGTTGTTGGTGGAACAGCCAGGAGGCCAGCATCACTGGATCAAAGAGAATGTGTCAGGGAATAATGTATAAGAAGGTTGGAAAGATAGGAGGGGGCTAGGTTATGAAGGGCTTTGAATGCCAAATAAATTTTTGTATTTGATCCTGGAGGCAATAGGGAGCCATAAATTTACAGAGTAGGGGAATGATATGTTTAGACTTGTGCTTTAGGAAAATCATTTTGATGGCTTAATGGAGAATGGATTGAAGAGGGGAGAGACTCCAGACAACCAGACACATGATCAGGCTATTGCAATAGTCCAGGCATGAGGTGATGAGGTTCTGCACTAGAGTGATGGCAGTGTCAGAGGTGAGAAGGGAACATACACAAGAGATGCTGCAGAGGTGAAATCAACCTGGCTTGGCAACAGACTGGCTTTGATGGATGAGAGATAGTGAGGAGCCTAGAATGACTCCCAAGATGGGATTCTGAGGGCCTGGGAGGATGGAGCTGTCCTCAACAATAAGAGGGAAGGCAGATGAGGTAAGGATTTAGGGGGGAAGATGAGTTCAGTTTTGTACATGTTAAATTTAAAATGTCTACTGAACACCCAGTTTTAGATAACTGAAAGGCAATTGGAGATTGGAAGTGAGCAGTGGGGCTGAGGCAGGATAGGTAGATTTGAGAATCATCAGCATAAAGATGGTGATTAAATCCATGAAAGCTGAGGAGATCACCAAATGAAGGACAATAGTACAGATGGAGAAGAGAAGAGGGCCCAGGACAGAACTCCCCTCCCCCTGGACCCCCCCCACACTATTGTTTCCCTTGATAAAACATACACTTTCTACAATGTAAAGACTAGAATAATGTGAATTATTGCTATTATTTTCAATAATTATTCTTTTATAATCATAATCCAGCGAAAAAAATTCTGAGACCTTTTTTTGAGATAACATCTCAATTTTAAGTCTCCCCAAATCCTAGATTTTTCTATATAAACTGCAATTCTAACCATCTCTCTCCCATCATTTACTTATACAGTAGACTTTTTAAACCTTAGTGCAAGTCTTAAATTTCATCCATTTTCATTTTCATCTGGTTATATCCAGCCTATCATTCTAGCCTGTCAAAATCTGTTTTGCATCCTGATTCTGTCATTTAACATATTTTCTACTGCATTAGTCTGGTGAACAAGCCAATCAGAGCTTGAATTCAAATTAAGAGGTGCAAGAGGTGACTACACAGGAGACATACAATTATAGAGTGAAGCAAGGTTTATTGAGGCATACACAGGAAAAAATGTCTACCAGAGGCATCAAATTCAGTGAACTCAATTTGCGGCAGACCCTAGACCAGCATACCAAACAACTGCACTCTACTCAAGACTGCAGACCCCAGATTCCCATTACTGGGGACACAGCAGGCCTCATTCAATGGAATTCAAAATACACAACAACAAAAAGCACTTATAAAGCTCCTACTACATGCAATATACAGTGCTGGTGAGGAAAAGACAAAAATAAAATGTCCCCTGCCCTCAGGGGGCTTATAACCTACCAGAGGAATAAAAGCATATAAGCAAATAGGAAAACACATGTTATATATAAAATAATTTCAAGGGAGAGTGAATATTAACGTGTGGAAGGATCAGATAAGGCTTCATATAGGAAGGTATCTCCTGAGCTATGATTTGATGGAAACAAGTGAGTCTCTGTATACAGGAGCCTAGATTTCAGATTTGAGGAATCATATTAAAAAGTTGCACAGTGGAAGATCGAATGAAATGCACAGAGGACCACTGCCTAGCCAATTCAACTAAACACACAGTGTATTGTTGTTGAAGATTTTTATGGGAACATGGGGGTATTAGGGTCAGGTCTATGTTTTAGGCATATGAATATGAAATATGTCTGAAGGATGGATTTGAGAGAGAGGAAAATAGAAGCAGAGAGACCACTTGAGAAACTAAATGCATATCATACACACTAAAACAGAGCCATTTTTGTGGTAGCAAAGAACTGGAAACAACGACGATGTCTTCCAGTTGAGGAATGGCTAAACTAATTGGGTTACATGAATATAATGAAATGTTACTCTGCCATGGTTCAATGGGTAGAGTGTCAGGTCTAGAGTCAGGAAGACTCATCTTCTTGAGTTCAAATCTGGCCTCAGACTCTTACTAGTTCTGCCACTCTGAGAAAGTCACTTAATCTTGTTTGCCTCAGTTTCCTCATCTGTAAAATGAGCTGAAGAAGACAATATATCTGCCAAGAAAACCCCAAATGGGATCATGAAGAGTCAGATATGACAGAATATGGATGAAAGAAACAGCACATACGAATACAGAGAAACATGGAAATATGAATATGAAGTAAGCAAAGCCAAGAAAATGCTATAAATAATGTAAATGGCAAGAACAATAACCCCAAATGATTTTTTTTAATGTCAAAAGATTATAAAAGAACAAACTTGCACCCAAAGACATGAGAATATGAGAAGACACTTCCCAAACATACACTGCTCCCCAACTTATTTGAAGAGGTATGAGGTACACTAGGATAGAACATTGCATATATTGTCAGATTTGTTTTTTCCAGGATAGTGATTTTTTTTTCTCTTTTTCCTGTTTGAAAAAAAAAACTTTGTTATAAGGGATGGCTCTCTTGGGTGGGGGAGGGAAAGAAATATAAGAAGAATCTTAGATCACATAAAAAGATATTAATAAAGGAAGTATTTCAATAATTTGATCAATAAATGGTAAGGAGCCAAACTAGAGTACAGATTTTGTGAGTGAAGAGAAGGGGACAGATTCAAGAGATTCTGTGGAAATGGATTCAAGAAGTCATACAGCTGCCTAGGGCTAGGGCTGAAATGGCATAGAGATTTAGTGATAAATATGGGGTTAAATGGATTTTGATGGGGTCCAATGGGAGGTGGAAGGGATCCTGAGGGGCCCTCTAGTCTAACTCTCTCATTTTACAAGTAAGGAAACTGAGATCCAGGGACATTTAAGTGAATTACCCAGATTTACAGAGGAAGTGGCAGAACCAGGATTTGAACTCAGGTGTTTAATGCTATTTTCACCACACTAGACTGCCTCCTGATAACTTTATCCAAATAATTAATTTAAACTAATATGTTCTCCAGTTGGCTTACAGAGTTACTGAGGCACCTACAGGAAAAGGTGTCTACCAGAAACCCCAAATTCAGTGAATTCAGTTCTCTAGAGGCCCTAGCAGTGGTTCTCAACCTGTGGTTAATATTCAGTTTGTAACGATGAAAATACATCCTGCATATCAGATAGATTCACAACAGTAACAAAATTACAGTTATGAAGTAGCAACAAAAATAATTTTATGGTTGGGGGTCACCACAACATGAGGAACTGTATAAAAGGGTCATGGCATTAGGAAAGTTGAGAACCACTGCCCTAGAAGAACATACCAAGCAACTATGAAGAACTTTTTTTTTCCAACTATGCATAGAAAAAAAGATCTTGACCAGATGAAGGTAAGGGAGTTTACAGGAGAGAAAATGGACAATTTTCATTATAGAAATTTGAAAGTTTTTACACAAACAAAATAAATTCAGTTAAAATTAGAATAGAATAAAGGTCTCTGATAAAGGTCTTTAATCCAAGATATATAAGAAATTGGTTCAAATATATAAGAACAAGAATCCTTGTTTAAAAATGTTTATTTGGATGACCCTATTCCATTAACGTACTGTGTGTAGAATGTAGTAAAATTGTGAAACACTTATTCATATCTCATTATTCATTATGTTATGCCTTTTGCCTTATGGTTTCTTATTTTTTTAAAGTAGATGGAGAAATTTAGACATTTGTGAAAATGAATTCAATTTTATATTTTAAATTATGTTTTTATTTCATGATATATTTTCCAATTATATTTTTAATTTAATTTTCATTTTTTTAAATTTTGAGTTCCAAATTCTCTTTTCCCTCCCTCCTCCATCCACTGAGAATACAATGTGACATCAATTGTACATGTGAAGTCATGTAAACAATATTTCCATATTTTAAATGTTGCTCTCCCGCAAAAAAAAAAAAAAAACATATACACTAAAAAAAAGAAAAAGAAAAAAGAAAAAAAAGAAATTTTAAAAAGTATGCTTCAAGCACTCAGTTCATCAGTTCTCTCTCTGGAGGTGGTTAGCGTTTTTCAGCTTGAATCTTTTAGAATTGTCTTAGATCATTGTCTTGATCAGGGTAGCTTGGCTCTTTCACAATTTGTGGTGCTTATAATATTGTTACTGTGCACAGTGTTCTCCTGGTTCTACTCACTTCACTTTGCATGAATTCATACAAACCTTACCAGGTTTTGCTGAAACCACCCTGCTGGTCATTTCTTATAGCACAATAGTATTCCAGAACAATCATACAATACTTATATCATATACCTATATCATACATCATATACCAATTGTTCAGCCATTCCCCAGTTGATGGGCATCTTGTCAATTTCCAATTCTTTGCCACCAGAAAAAGAGCTGCTGTAAGTATTTGTAATGCCATGCACAAACAGCTTTCCAGAGGATGGCTGCTATAAATAGCTTTCAAGGTTCAGATTACACAGTATAGTGAACATTCTATTTATTCAAGAACAAAACATTCACAGTAAATCAAGGTACAGCAGTCACAATGTTACAACTTATCACAGAAAATCAAAATATAGCATTCATAACAACTTACCACAGAAAATGGCCACAGTTTCCACCACAGCTGTCACAAGGTTTTGAACAAAGAACAATCATTTAGTAACTTAATCATTCAATCATCTCGATCACTCAATCATCCTTAAGGAGACCTCCTTAAGGGACACAAAGTACAATAGTCAAAGTTCTCCACTCATGGGGCACACTAAGTTACAAATCAGTCACTTATTCAGTCATCAATCACTAAGTATAATCATTTAGTCAATCAATAATTCAATCAACTCAATCATTCAATCACCCTTCATCATTCACTATTCAATCATCAGAAAATACATACTCTTCACCCCTAGATCACTAGTAAATTTACAATTTCTCAGTCAGTACACAGTATCCAAGTAAAGTCTTCTTTCAGCTTCACTTGGGGTGGTCTCTCAGATTCCTTGGATCCCCTTCCATGGTCCCAGATCCTACCTGGATTCACCAAACTGTTACCTGGGTTCAAAGGCAGACAGCTCCCAGGTCTTTGTCCAGCTCTCTTTGTAGTTCCTGCTCCACATTGGAGCTCACAGTGTCCAGTCCATCTCAAATCCTTCACAGTCTCTGTTCCTGGGAAGCCAAGGCTTAACAAAGCCACCAATAGGTTCATGCAAAGTACCTGCATCACAGTCATGCTTCCTCAATCTTTGGAAGCTCAGAAATCCTCAACAGCCTCAGCAGCTCCGGCTGGCCCTCAGATTTAGCAGAAGTTTCAGCTGGTTCCCAGAATCAAAATCATTCCATCCAGGTTTTCAAAATCAAAATCATTCTCTCCAGCTTGGGGTGAGGGGAGGAGGAAAGTGGGAAAGGGGCTTTCCTCTTCAGCCTCCCTGGCAGCTGCAGTTTCTGCCTCCACAGAGCTTGCTCCAAGAAGATTCAATTCTCCCTCTCTGGGGCTTTTCCTTATATACAGTATTGCCCCTCCCTGCTCAGCCCCTTCCTGTTACATCAGCAACAGAGGGTCACACCTTCTGTTTCTTTTACAGAGGCTTGATTAATTACTAAGTGCTAAGTACCTGTTACTTTTGCCAATACAAAGGGATCTTCAAATTCAAATTACATTACCATTACAGTATTTTTGTTCACAGATTTTTTTTCCCTTTTTAAAAAAATTCTCTTTGTGACAGAGACCTAGTAGTGGTATTGCTGGGTCAAAGGATATACACAGTTTGATAGCCCTTTGGACATTGTCCCAAATTGCTCTTCAGAATGGTTAGACCAGTTCACAACTGCACCAGCAGTGCATTAGTGTACCTATTTTTTCACATCCCTTCCAACATTTATCATTTTTCTTTTCTGTCATGTTATACAATCTGATAGATGTGAGATGATGCCTCAAGTTGTTTTAATTTGCCTTTGTCTGGTCAATAATAATTTACAAAAATTTTTATGTGGTTATTGATGATTTTGATTTTTTCTTCTGAAAACTGCCTTTTCATGTCCTTTGACCATTTTTCAATTGAGGAATGGCTCTTATTTTTTTTTTTTATAAATTTGGCTCAGTTTCCTATATAGTTGAGAAATGAGATGTTTTTCAGATAAACATTGTAAAAAAATTTTCCCCAGTTTCCTACATTTCTCCTATTTTAGCTCTTAGACTAACTAACTTCTTCTTCCATTTTTTTTAGAGGGGGGAAGGCAAGGCAATTGGGGTTAAGTGACTTGCCCAAGGTCACACAGCTTGTAAGAGTTAAGTGTCTGAGGCCAGATTTGAACTCAGGTCCTCCTGAATCCAGGGCTGATGCTCTATTCACTTAGCCTCCTAGCTATCCCCCACAGCTAACTTTTAGTTCTATTTAGTGGTTTAATTTTTTTAACTTTTAATTTTATTACTCTCTTCTTTGATTTTCAGGATTTCCCTTCTGGTTTTTAATTGGAGATTTTTAATTAGTTTTTTTCCCTAGTTTTTTTCCCCCATAGTTTCATGCCCAATTCATCAATCTGCTCTTTCTCCCTTTTATCAATGTATGCATTGAGAGATATATATTTTACCCCAAAAAGTGCTGCTTTGGCTGTTTCTCACAACTTTGGGTATGTTGTCTTTTTGTTGTTATTGTCTTTAATGAAATTGATTGTTACCATAATTTGTTCTTTGACAAACACATTATTTAGAATTAGATCACTTAGTTTCCAATTCATTTTTATTCTACACTTCTATGACCTTTTGTTAAAATTATTCTTTTGCATTTTGGTCTGAAAAAGATGTATTTAATATTTTTTTCTTTTCTGCATTTGTTTGTGAAGTTGTTATGTCCTAATACATGGTCAGTTTTTGTAAAGGTGCCATGTATAGCTGAAAAAAGGTATATTCCTTTCAATTCCCATTCTATTTTCTCCATAGGTCTATCATATCTAACTTTTCTAAAATTCTATCTCCTTAACTTCTTTCTTATATTATTTTATGGTTAGATTTATCTATTTCTGAGAGAGGAAAGTTGAGGTCCCTTAGTATTAAAGTTTTACAGTCTATTTCCTCTTTTAATTCATTTAACTTTTTCTTTAAGAATTTAGATGCTACATGATTTGTTGCATATAGGTTTAGTATTGCTATTACTTCATTGTCGATGGCATCTTTTTAGCAA
Source organism: Pseudochirops corinnae (assembly GCA_028646515.1). Taxonomy (NCBI): domain Eukaryota; kingdom Metazoa; phylum Chordata; class Mammalia; order Diprotodontia; family Pseudocheiridae; genus Pseudochirops; species Pseudochirops corinnae. The sequence goes on from CM053591.1 coordinate 60,529,338, forward strand.
AATGTAGTTTCCCTGATTATCTCTCTTATCTAAGTCTATTTTTGCTTTTGCTTTCTATGAAATCATGACTGCTACTTCTGCCTTTTTTAATTCAGCTGAAACATAATAGATTCTGTCTCAGTTCCTTATTTTAACCCTATGTGTCTGTCCCTCTCTCTGTTACAATTGTGTTTCTTGTAAACACCATTTTGTTGGGTTTTGGTTTCTAATCTATTTGGCTATCATTTTGTGAGTAAATTTATCTCATTCACATTCACAGTCATGATTACTAACTGTAAATTTCCTTCTACCCTATTTTGTTCTGTTAATCGCACTCTATTTTTATCCAGTTGCTCCTTAAAGGTCTGTTTTGCTTCTGACCACTGTTTTTCTTTATTCACTCTCCCCTTTTATCACACATGCCCTTTTCTCCCCTCCCCTTCCCCTCTTATTTCCTTGTTAGGTAAGATAGATTTCTATACCTAATTTAAACCCAAACAATGAACAAGTGAGACTTGGACTGGGGTCTATTATTAGTCAATCAGGGAGAGCCAGAGTGATTTGGCTTTAAAGGCATAGTTATGAAGCTCCATTTCAATCCCAATGGGCTTCATCAAAGCCTGGTTTTTCAGAGCTATATTTCAAGAAATCATAAATGAAAACTAGATGAGAAGCTTCATTTCCCCCCTACTTATTTATTCTATCATTGTGGCTTTTTCCCCAAAAACTGGGACAATTAACTCTTTTGTCTCATGTAGAAATGATCAGCTTATCCTAGGAGGATCATCTTATTCCTTGGAGTTGAAACCAGGTGGAGGGGCAGATGGAGAATGAACATACTGTTAGTTGTAAACTAGTCCAATCATTCTGGAGAACATTTTGGAACTATGCCCAAAGGAGTCTACAATTGGGCATATCCTTTGACTCAGCAATCCTTCTAAGAAGTCTAAATCACATTCCCCACCTCCCACCCCCAAAGAAGGGAAAGGACCTATATGGACAGAAATAGTTATAGCAGTTCTTTTTGTGGTGGCACTGGAAATTGAGGTGATGTCCATCAGTTGGGGAATGGCTGAACAAGTTGTAGCCTAAGAATGTGATGGAATACTATTGAACTGTAAGAAGTGAGAAAATGGATGATTTTAGAAAAATCTGGGAAAACTTGTATGAACTAATGCAAAGTGAAGTGACTAGAATTGGAAGAATAATTTATGCAACAATAGAAAAATTGTAAAAATGACCAACCACTATTTTAGAAGACTTATAATGAACCATACTATCTCCTCCAAATATAAAGATGATGGAACCAGAGTACAGTTGGAAGGATATATTCTTCTCTTTCTTTCTAAAAATATTTTCGACGTGGCTAGTGAAGGAATTTATTTTGCAAGACTATGCATATTTATAATTTCTTGCCTACTAAGGGAGTGGGGGAGGGAACAGAGAGTATTCAGAACTGAAAATAAAATAAAATTCAATTTAAAAAAAGAAAAACTTGATGTTTTCAGGATGTTGTATAAGGGGTTCTTTATTAGTTGGAGAATGATGTCACATAGAACCTTTAGATCCCCTCCAATGTGAAGATTCTGTGGGGCAATATAAAGCAAAGTACAATTGTGTTTATTCTACCTACAACACACCTTATTCATAGGGTTGCTTTGGAGAAAGTGATACTTAAATGTCATCAATTACCCTATTTTGCATTCATCACTAACCTGAGAATTGGAGGAGGGGAGGGTAAGAACAGAGCACAGGATGTGCCAATCTGACTGCCTGACAAGAGATAGCAAGATTACATTTCAAACAGTTGAAAGTTTTCAAAGATTCAGAAAATGAGAGACAGAGTCAGAGAGATGCAGACACAAAGACAGAGACAGACAGACAGAAAGATGGGCAGAGACAGAAAGAGCCAATGTAAATTTCCTTAAATAGGCATAGATTAATCTGCATCCTAAATACTCCCATCAAAATTAGGACTCCCTCCAACGTTTTCAGTGTTCCTTAACTATATATTATCGGAGAATGGTTTTCCCCTTCATGATTTATTTTTTTGACTCATTTCTTTTCCATGTCCCTCTAAAATAATTCCTAGAATACAAAGAGATAGAAGAGGAGAGGTTGCTGATGTGAGAGAGTCAAGTAGCCTTCCCCCTTCTACTTCTCTCTCTCTCTCTCTCTCTCTCTCTCTCTCTCTCTCTCTCTCTCTCTCCCCCTCCGTCTCTCTCTCTCTCTCTCCCTCCGTCCCTCTCTCTCTCTCTTTCTCTCTCTTCACTCCCTTTTCCTCTCTTCTTCCCTCCCTCTCCCCTCCCTTGATCCCTCTCTTCCTCCTTCCCTCTGCCCTCTGCCATATTTCCTTCTCCACATCCTCTGTCCTCTCTAAAGCAAGGTCTGTGAATTTGGTTTTTTAAACATATTGATAATTATATTTCAATATAATAGGTTTCCTTTGTAATCTTTGTAACTTACATTATGCATTTAAAATCATTATTCTGAAAAAGGGTCCATAGACTTAACCAGACTTTTAAAAAGGCGGTGGAGAGAGTTAAGAATCTTTGCTCTCAAGTAAATACTTAGAAAATTTATTATGGTGAGGAGAGAAACTCCGAGGGTAAAAGGGTTTGTTTCCTTTATATACCATCCCGCATAAGGCAAGTAAGGTGCTTATGCAAATCTTAAAGCACTATATAAATGCTAGTTATTATAGCTGGTACTCTCTGTCTCAGCCCCAATTCTTTCACTGGCAACCTTAGGACCTTCCAATAGAATATCAGGTCTTTTAAATCAAGGACTGTGTTCTGCTTTGTCGTTGTATCCCCAGAGTCTTGTACCTAGTGCTTAAAAATGTTTCTTATAATGGACTGGACCTTGGACAGGTCATTTAATGAGCCTGTTTCCTCACCTGTAACATAGGGATAATGAGAAAAAGTATAGAAATATGAGTTATGAGGATTGTGGTTATTATTGTTATGATTACTTCTACTTTCTACTTCAAAGGATTTTTATGAGGATCATCGAAGATAATGAATGTGAGGGAGGGAAGGAAGGAAGGAAAGAAAGGAGGGAGGGAGAGAGAGAGAGGAGAAAGAACAAGGGAGGAGAGAAGGGAGGGAGGAAGGACAGAAGGAAACAAGCATATATTGAGTGCTTATTATATACCAGGCACTGTGCTAAGTGCTTTACAAATATCTTATTTGACCCTCACAAGACCCCTGGAAGATAGGAGCTGCTATTCTCCTCATTTCAAAGTTAAGAAAACTGAGGCAGACAGAGGTTAAGTGACTTGACCAGGGTCACTTAACTATTAAGTATCTGAGGTCACATTTGAACTCAGGTCTTTCTGATTCCAGGCTTAGCATTCTATCTACCCACTATACCACCTAACTGCAAATTCAGAAACTTCTGGGAGAGTTTAAGAAATACAGCACTTTAAGATTTGCAAAATGCTTTATGTACATGACCTTATTTGATGATGGAGAGTATTGTGTATGAGGTAAGTCCAAGAAACCTGTGTGACGAAAAGCATAGATATTCCCATTTTACAGACAAAATCCTGAAGATGATAGGGGTTTAATTGATTCATCCTGGCTCTGAGGAGGTAGAGGTCCCTGCCAGATCTATGTCTATGGTGAGCGGCTGGTCTCTTCTTATTATAAATCCAAGGCTCTTACTTTCTCTTATACCATATAGCCGTCTCATACCTCCCAACTATATTCACCTCCTCACTTTTTACTTTTTTAACCCTTTGTAATCTGGCTTCCCAACTCATCAGAGAACTGAAAATTGTTATCTCCAAAGTGCTCAGTCATCTCTTAATCACCAAATCCAATGACCTTTTCTCAGACCTCATCCTTGCTAACCTCACTGCAGCATTTGATCCTGTAGGACCATCCTGTCCCCTTGGATATGCCCTCCTCTCTGCATTTTTGTGACAATACCCTCTCCTTTCTATCTGACTGTTCTTTCACTTTCCTTTGCTAGATTATTGTCTATATAACGCCTCTGAACTGTGTATGTATTCCCAAAGTTCTGCCATAGGTCCTCCTCTCTCTTCTTTCTCGCATTGGTTCTACGATTCTCTCTCTTGATGACCTGTTCAATTAAGCAAAGTACAATTGTATTTATTCTACCTACAACATACTCCAAAATGTCCTTTTTCTGCTGAGGATACCACCACCCTCCTACTCACTCAGATTAATGACTTCAGAACCATCCTTAATTCCTCATTCTCCTTCACCTTACAAATTAAATCATTTGACAAGTCCCATCGGTTCTATCTTCACAACATCTATCACATTCATACCCAATTCTCCATTCAAAAACTACCACTCTAGTTCAGAGGTATCATTGCCTCTCACCTGGGCTGCTGCAGTATGATCATAATTGTTTTCATATCCCTCAAATCTCTTCCCTGTCCAATCCAAAAAGTAATCTTAAAGTAGAATTCCACCTATCTTAATCCCCTACTCAATAAATTTCAGTGATTCCTTATTACCACTATAATTAAACTAGGAACTTCTTTGCTTGGCATTTTGCCAGTCTTATTATGTGTTATTTCTATCACACACTCTTGAAGTCAGTGAAACTGGCCTTCCTGCTATTACACACACACACACACACACACACACACACACACACACACACACACACACACACTGACATTCCATCTTTCATCTCTGAACTTTTGAAAAGGCTTTCTCCCCAAGTCTGGCATGCACTCCTTTCTCACCTCTGCCATTTTGAATCCTTCCAAGATCTAAGGTCAAACATTACTTCTTATCTGAGATCCAGTCTGATCTTCCTGCTGCTATAAGGGTCTCTGTCTCCAAAATTACATTGTATTTAATATTACATGTATATATGCTTTATCGCCTGATAGGATATAAGCTCCTTGAGCTCAAGGACTGTTTCATTTTCATCTTTGTACTCCCCTTCCCCCCTCCCAAGCCCACCACCATCTACCACAGCCCCTGTTACTAGTAGGCCCTAAACAAAATGTTCATTGATTGACCTAGACATGGGCAGCTTTGCCAACACTTGAAACTTGGACATTTCAGACTAGAATCCAGAAAACTTTCTTGCCAAGCCAGAAGTCCATCTCCTGTCTTCCCTGCTCCAATCAAAGTCACTCACACCTAGTAGAGCATAGTTAAATAGTGGGTGTGAAGTGGGCATCTGGTTAGTACATGTCTCCCTCCAGTTGCAAAACTCACTGACTCTTCAACTCCCAAATGCTCAGCACCTTGATTCTGATCAATTGTTTCAAAATTTGCGTATTGTTTCATGCAATCGAATTGCTTAGATAAACCTTGCTGATAAATTTTCAGGATCTACCAACCTTTCTATACCTGCAAACCTATTACTAACTTGGAATCTCTCACAAACTTTCTTGATCATTCCAATTTATTTACGTATGTACGAATGTGTGTATAGTATATGTGGGTATAATGTATATATCTGTGTATATAATGTACATTATGTATGTAATATGTATCTAAGTACATTTGAGTGTAATGTATATGTGTACATATAATATATGTGGGTATGTATAATGTATATTGTATATTATGTATATGTGTATAATGTAAATGTGTATGTATTTATGT
>CM053591.1:60535419-60565632 GCA_028646515.1 Pseudochirops corinnae
CATATTCTTAGAAGCGGTGTCCCAGGAAAAGGTTCTGGAAACTTTAATTCCTTTATCCTAGTTCAGATCAAGCAGATAAAAATTATACCATGGTGTTCTTCCTATCTTCTCTACTTTCCACTTCTGCTTTGTTTTCAATCTCTTCATTAAAAACTCAGGATGAAAAGAGAAGGGATGTCCCATCGCAGATGGAAAAGAAAAGAAATCCCTCTTTTCAACCCACCCTAAATTTCAAGTCATAATCCATGAATCATTATTGGGTTCCGATCTCTTCACCAAATCTTTCACAAGTACAATTAACTTGGATTAAAACTTTTTGGTGTAAAATTCTCTCATTTATTTCCTCTTCCCACTGGTTAAAAGAGAATTGAAATCACTCAAATAAAAGCAGAAAAAGAAGAAGAGGAACAAACAAGGGTCTGTAAAATCTATAAAGTAGAAAGTCAGTCTGAATAATTGCCAAGTCAACAAAGATTTATTATACATTCACTGTATGTCAGGCTCAGTGCTGTGATGGGAATACAGATACCAACAGAAAGTCTTTGCCCCCAACCACCTTACATTCTACGGGGGAAAACAGATAAAAGGAAGCCAAAAAGGGGGTTATGGGGGGAAAAGGACCTATGTGCACTGGGGCATGATAGTGAAAATCTAGAGTCAGGAGTACAGGCTCAAGAGAATTGGAGACCTATATGGGCTAAGCATCCTCCTTAAAACAGGAGTTCTGGGAGGAACCAGTCAGTCAGAGGAAGAGGCCACAGAGTGGGAGGTATTTCCAGTGTGAGAAGTCCAGGAGTGAAGAGAGCTTCAAAGATATCTTCCTTTCTTCTTGTATTTGTACTCCCAAGGCTTAGCATGCTGCCTGGTAGAATTGGTACATCAGTCCTTATAAGTGTTTATGAGAATGAGAAGGAGATCTTATTCCTTTTCTGCTCTATCTTTCTCCCTCCCTTTCTAGCTCTCTTGTCGTCAGCCTCATCCCATTTCATTACCTCTCTCTTTCCTATTTGCCCCACACTTTTTTAAAGGTATTCTTTTTTCCATCTTATTTCTTCCCTCTACCACATAAACATGATCCATTCCAGCTAAGAATTTACCCAGGCTTGAGAGTTGAGAAAGACAGTGCCAAAACGAGGTATACAGAGAACTGCAGAGGTCAGAATGTTAGTATGCCTAGGGTTGAATCTTATCTGACTCTAGAGACTGGGAAAGAGGAAAAGTTCAAAGTATTTGTTTGATTTTTTTTTTTTGGTCTGTACCTGTGGTTTCACTGGCATAGGGAATTCCCACTGAGGAAAGACCCTCTACCCATGCAAAGGAACAACTTATCTGCAACAGGTAGTTTCAAATAGTGAGAAGTCACACTGCCTGTGTGTGTCAGAAACAGAATCTAAACACAGACTGTCTCTCCACCACATCACATTGCCTCTCTCAAGTGAGTGAAAAGATGTTATTTGGGGACCAAGGCTTCCCCTAAATCCCTCTTCTGCTGCTTATTAATGTCATGAGAGTTATGTTGGCTTCTCAAGGACTATGCCAAAGGGACACAGGCCCTAATAGGCCCCCTCAGGGCTCAGTCTGGACCTGGCAATTATCTCTTCTTGGTTTGTGGTCTGCAGACCAGCCTGGATGAGTGAGATGAAGCTCCTAATCAGCTTGGCTACCGAAGCTACTGCTAATGGTGAATTACAGCTGAAAGGTACCTTAGAGGTCTTCTACTCCCATGCTTCCCCTCTCCATACACATACTTTACACATGGGGAAACTGAGGCCTAGAAAGGCTGAATGTTTTGCCCAAAGTCACACAGGTAGAGGGTGGCAGAATTGGGATTTGAACCCAGATACTGCCAGTCTTCATCTAGCATTCTTTTCACTGATCCACACTGCAAACCGTGTCAAGAATTCAAGTCTTTCCTATAACGAAATATTGGCACTATGAACAATAACCTAATGGAAGAATATTTCATCTTCAATGATATTTCAATTAAGACACAAGAGAAAAAAATGACTTCCTAAAGAAGGCTTTGCAGCAGACATACATAATTTAGCAAATTCAAAGACAAAGTATGTCTAAATTAGCTCCTTTGTTTACTAATGCAAAGTTAGAAGTACAGTATGTTATAGTTTCAAAGGATCTTTCTTAGACATGAGCTAATCCAACTGGATGAGGAAATTGAGGCCTGGAGCAAAATGGTTTGCTTTAGGTTACCCAACAGAAAGATACTTAAAATATAGATCATGGTGGAGACTGCTTTAGCATAGAGGCATTTCATACTTTAAGAGGACATCACATGATACACACAGATATGCCATCATCCATCGAGTACCTTCAATTTAAGCTGTTTTTCCTTCCACCCACAACTAACAGCTGAGATTCCTGAGGACCAGCCTGGAATGTGTTGTGACTCAGTCAACTATGTGAGCCTGCCCTATCATAAATATTAGATTCCAGTGTCAATATTTCTTATTCAGGTCCACTGTTTCCTGAAAATGCAAATAAATTCTATTTTCCCACTCCTTTTTCAATCTCTTTTCATTGTCATTCTTATTCTTTCCCCTACTGAATCTTCCTTTTAAACCTCTTCCCTCATTCCATGTCTTTTGATTTCTACCTCTTTTTCTTTCCTTCCCAAAATGTACCATAATCTGTCAGTCGGCAAGCACTTATTAACCACCTACTATTTGCCAGATGCTGTGCTAAGTGCTGGAGACATAAAGAAAGGCAAGAGCAGTCCCTACCCTCAAGGAGCATACATTCTAATGGGTAAAACACCATGTAAATAACTAAATATATATAGAGTGAATAGAAGTCTATCTGACTGAGGATTCTTCTCTACTTTCAAGAGAATAATCCTACAAGAAATAGGACAGAAGCCAAAAGGAATGACTGTCAGTTTCCTCAAGGAAATTTAACACTTGAAAGCACAGAACCAGCCAAGCCAAGAAGTAAGGCTAATTACCACTCTACAAGGAAAGAGAAGCAGACTATAGTGAGTGTCTTCCCAGCTATAAACCACGGACTACTATGATTAAAATAATTTACTGTGTCTCTTCTACATTCCCTTCCTCAAATTGGGGATCCTAAATTTCTCTTTTTGGATTTAAGGCAAATAAAGCTTACAAAATACTATTTACAAAAAACAGTGTCACCAAACATTAGTGAATTATATATTGTAATGCCAACTGTTTGCAATGTGGCAGGTTAAAGAAGGATGCTTTGTCATACCTCAGTTTATTATGGTGGGTTTGGCCACAATCACTTGTGAGCTACCTGACTTGTTTTTCTAGGCAGATAGACAGAAAGACAGACAGATAGATAGATAGATAGATAGATAGATAGATAGATAGAAAGATAGAAAGATAGACAGATAGATAGATAGAAAGATATATGATAGATAGACTGAAAGAGAGATGTATATATATATATGTAGATCTATAGATGTAGTTACAAATTATAAATATGTAATTTTATCATCCAAGCTCTACAGAAATCTGAGACGATACGAACGATATATGTAAGTAAAGATTATTTTGTTCTTTGTATTTGTATCTCCAGAATCTAGCAGAGAGCCTGACACATAGTAGGTGCTTGTTGATTAATTGATGATTAGTTTTTTCTAATTAAAAAAAACATGCAATCTTTTTCTCATTAACTAGTTCTAGTCTCCACCACAGTTCATTAAATACTAATTATGTAGATATAATAGTTGGCTTTATAAAAACGTTTTCGAACTAAAATTCTGAAGGAGTAAAATTCTTGAAATATAAAGGGGAAGGCCTTTCAAATGCAAAAGTAACAGTCTAGACATTTAAAAGGGGTCTAAGGTTTGAGGAGCTCTCATGGAGAGGCCAGAGAGCCCAGTGCACAGACTGGGTCAGGACCTTTGTCAATACTAGACATTCATCTTCATAAAACCTAACAAGAGTCTGGGAAGTGTAATTGGACTAAGAACCACAAGTAAAGATGGAATCCTTCACAGAAGTCAGGTCTGAGCCAGGAAAGGGTAGTCAAACAGCCGAAGTTAAACATTTCCCAACTCCTCCCTAGAAGTAATAAACTTCAGAAGCTGAGGATTTGAGGGACTCAAAGAGGAGAGGCTTCTGCCAATATTAGGCTAAGGGTCACTTGAGCTTGTTGAGAAGAGGATTGTTAATACTCAACAGAGTCAGAGGCTGGAGGTAGTGAAGATTGCAGTTGCCCACTGAAGATCAAGATGGGAGAATCAAAGACATAAAACCAAGCCTGGTGAAGAGCCCAGAAGCTAAATGATTTGCCCTGACTAGTCCAGAAGCAACTGCAGAGTAACCTGCCCTAGAAAGCCAAGCAGCAACTGAGCCTAGTGAGGGGTCAGCTTCAAAACTGAGATGCCTGATTAACATAGCCTAGAAGTCATTTACCACCCATCCAGCTGAGAAGCTTTGCCACACAAGGAGCCAGCCCAGTTGTCCATCACCAATGCCACACCCCACAGCAAACTTCCAGAAGATCCTCTGGAGAGAGAAAGAAGTCTATCACAGCCCTGCAATTCTGGGGTTTTAAGTTGTCTCAGCCATAAATGTTTTCTACATGTGTGCTTGCTGCCATTACCCTTTAAATTCATGCCCACTATTCCCACCAAAGAGTCTATATGTATTTGCGGGAGAAAGTGAACATGGTTTTTGCTGTAAATGTTTTGTAACATTTTTGTAATTTTTTTGTAATGTTCTTGCAAAATCATTTGAATAAATGCATTTCTGAGAAGTCTACTGAGGCACATCAGTGGGGACTCATGGGCTGTAGTTTGAGGAGGAGAGCCATGGAACTCTGAAAGTAGTAGCAGCCACCCTTTGAGGACTCAACTTAACAGTGCTAGTGAGGCTTGAGAGAGTGAGCACCCAGAGAGAGTGCTGCATAACCAATTAAAGAAAACTCCTTTCCCTTCAGTAATTACTTTTATATTAATAATATAATAAATAATAAATGATATTAAAATTGCTTGATAGATTAACAAATGAAATCAATGATAAAGCATATATGTGTGCACATTTATATGTATAACTATCTTCAATATTTTGGCCATGACAAATTTCACAACCAGAATCACTTCACACCCTCAATATAACAAATAATTTCTCTTTACTTGCCTAAAATAAAAAGCCTCACTCCAGATTTTGATTAAAATTCTTTAAAATCTCCATAATTCTCCTCTACATGATCTAAATTCAGTCTCTTAATAAATAGGCTAGATTAGTCTTTTCTGGCTTTTTGCTCTTGGGCAATCTCCCCCCATAAAAAAAAAGTCTTTCTGGATTATATATAATATATAATTTTATTTATATATGTATATATATACATATACATATGTGTGTGTATATATATGTATATATATTGCCTGATCCTCACAAACATTTTCTAGAATTCTCTTTATAATGTTTCCATATATCATCTAACATCACTTACAATGGCTCTGATATGGGAGAAGTTTTAAATCACCTTCTCTGTCTCTCTTTTTCACCAATTCCTCATGGATCCTCATGGATTACAAGATAAAACACATTCTCTCCAGCTTCATAGAGTGAAACATTTAATAGTAAGATGTTTCTCAAATGCCACTCCAAACCACCTGCACAAACTGCCCTTCTCAACGTATACTGTTTGGATCTCTTAAACCTACAATAATAATATCTAAAGTTCTCCGTACAAGGTATTTAGAGCAGGAGTAGTTCTTAACTACATATTATGTCTCATTTTGAATGACCAAACTCGACTGTAAACGTAATTTAGATGCCATACAGCAGGTACAATTTGTTTTCGCAAACAAATCATCTTTCTAAATATAACTTTCCTAATAATAATAATAGTAATACCTGCCATGTGCATACCACCTCCCATGAAAGCTTTATAATCACCCTGTAAAGTTCTTAGAATCATAGATTTAGTTACAAAGAACCAGAGCCCATCTAGTCCACCCCTCATCTTACAGATCAATCAACAAGTATTTATTGAGAACTCACAATATGCAGATGTTATGCTCCCCTAGAAATACAAAGAAGGAAATGACCCTTAACAACAAAAAAAGAATTTAAAGGAAGGAGAGGAAGGGATGGACAATAAGTATATACATACAATGTACGTATGTCTATGTAGGGTTTTTCTAAAAGTCTTAGTGTAATTTTAAGCTACTAAAACTAATGTACATGTACAGAGAGAGAGAGAAAGAGAGAGAGAGAGAGAAAGAGAGAGAGAGAGAAAGAGAGAGAGAGAGAGAAAGAGAGAGAGTATAAATAAAAAAATAATAGATACAAAGTAGTTAGGAAGGGTAGCTGTATTAGGGAAATTAGGAAAGGCTTCATGTAGAAGATTACTACTACTATTACCGGTAATACTATTATTATTATTACTAGAGCTATATCTTGAAGGGAATGATATCTGGGGATCTATAAGGCAGAAGGTAGGAAGGAGTATTTTCTAGGCATGGCAGATAGCCAATACAACATTAAGGAAATGGAGGACTGAGTGACTTATGTGAGGAACAGAGAGATGGGATGATTTAGTTAGACTGTGAAGTATAAAATGAAGCTGGAAATACAGGTGGAGGCCAGGTTGAGCAGGATGTTAAAAACTAAATAGAGATACTTATATTGTGTACTAGAAGCAATAGAGGGTCACTGTGGTAAACAAGTAGGAGGGTGACATGGACAGATTTGTGTTTAAGGAAAATAATTTTGCAACTGTCAAGAGGATGGATTGTTGTAGGGAGGGACCTAAGGTAGGGAGACCAATTAGGAGGCCATTACAAATCATCTGGGCCAGAAGGGTTGAGAGCCTGATTTTGGCTGCATGAATAGAGAAATAGGCTGAGTGAGAGAGTTCTTATCAGTGTAAAGAAAATGAGGCCCAACTTTGATGAACACCTAGGTCTTCTGGCTCTGAGGCCAGTCAGTGCTTTTTCTACTAAATGTAATGAGCTAAGTTAAAAAAAAAAATGTTCTAAATGTAAGAATCATCTTATGAGACAACTACCTTCATCTTTATAATACAATTTGCCAAATGGGAAAGTCCTTAAATTAAATATCTGCTAATTTGGGGGGGGGGAGGTAATGCCATTTCCCAAAGACACAGAAAATGCTACCAAATATTTCAATGCTCAGGAAGAGCTGTTGGGTTTTAATTGGTCCTAATGAGCTCACCCACAAGCTATAGCATTCTTTACCTCAGTAGACTGGCATCCAAAAAACCCACAAAGCTATTTCCTACCTTTGAAAACATTAAATGAATCACAGCCAGTATGTATGCCAGTGAACATGTATCAGTACCAATAAAATTTATGTTAAAAGCAAAACTGGTTCTAGAGCAAAGGTTCTAAACCTAGGGTCCATGAACATTAACATTTTGAAAATTGTTATTATTTTTGGAATTATTTCAGTATAATGTGTGTATTTATGTATTTTACTTTTTGCATTTAAAAACATTCTGAGAATAGGTTTCACCAGGGTGCCAAGTAGGTCTATGATACAAATAGGTTTAGAACCCTTGGCCAGGAGACTCCTTTTTCAATTCAAAGTTCATTCATTTAAGTGGTTAAAACTAAGTAAATATCCCTATAGGTTTGCTTGTATTTAACCCAACATTTTTGTCTATTGTACTTGCAATCAGGTTCTCCAGCCTTCTCTAGGTTAAAGATAAACCCAGAGACTTTTTACAGCTGTCTTGATTAAGCAATTGATAATTGGGCTAACCTCCAATCAGAAACCTTTTAGTGTTTGGGATTATTCTTGTTAAGTAAAATCTGGGAGATATATTTGAAAGAATAAAAGACCAAACATGATTTGGAAAAGTTGGAAAAAGAAATAAATTATTAACAAAAAAACAGGAAATTAAATAAAATGCTTCTCCCCAAAAATGTAGAAATCAAAACCAGGACAGGAAAGATACTTGCAGTTTTATGCTGTATGAAAGAGAAATTCAGCTTCTTTTTTTTGACCTGTTCAAGTCTGTGGACAGTAGGAAGATCGCAGTAGGGTGGATGGATGAAGGACAATTTTGATTGATAGGAGGCATACATGTATTTCATTTTTTTGAGAATAAAGGAAACTACTTTTATTAGGACAGTCATCTCAGTGCAGAATAGCAAATATCCTGAAAACTGCTTATAGTCCTGCTATTCTTCTTCCTGGACCAAATTTCATTAATGAAGTATAGCTCTTCCAGGAACAATGTATATATGCTGATGAACTATGGTTTTAAAAAAAAGTGTGTAAAGCATAATGATGTAAAGTCGGATTAGAGCTACTCACAATAATTTTCTGAAAGTGTAGTGCTAACCATGTTATCGTGCTACCTCCTGAACTCAATAAATCTCAATGGCTCCCTATTCCCTTCAGGATCAAATATAAATTCTACCACTCCCCACAACCTGGCTCCTTCCTATCTTCCCAGACTTATTACACATTAGTCCCTTCCTCCTAAATTTTGCCCTACCCTACACTCTCCCTCCTCCCTCCACATACTCATTGCTTTTCCTCAAACAGGACACTCCATCTCTTGCCTCTGCACATTTTCTCTGGCTGTCCTCTATGCCTAGATCACTCTCCTTCCTCATGATCACATCCTGGCTTTCCAGCCAAGGACCTTCTTCAAGTCCCAGCTAAAATTCCACCTTCTGTGGGAAGCCTTTCCTGAATCCCTCTTAATTCTGAGGCCTTTCCTCTGTTGGTTATTTCCAGTTTATCCCATATGTATTTTGTTTGTACATCGTCGCTGGTATGTTGTTTCCCCATTAGACTATAAGCCCCTTGAAAGCGGGGACTGTTTTTTACCTTTCTTTGTATTTCCAATGCTTAGCACAGTACCTAGTAAATAGGAGGCATTTAATAAATGATTTATTGTGATTAGCGGTTGATGTCTATTTGAACTAGGACTGGCATATGTACAGAGCACTTCTGATGGAGTATCTATACTTATAGATACAGGTACAATACAAAGTGCTTTACAATGATTATCTCATTTGATCTTCAACATCCCTGGGAAGTGGGGTTGCTATTATTCCCATTTTACAGATGTGAAAACTGAGGCAAACAGAGGGTAAGTGACTTGCCCAGGGTTACAAGGCTAGTAAGTATCTGAGGCTGGATCTGAACCCACGTCTTCCTAACTCCAAGCACAGAGATCTATCCATTGTACCACCCAGCTGTGCCCCCATGGCATTACTCTATGTGCAAGAGACTTGGGAGCCTACTTCTGAGAGTCATGAGAATGTGTAATTGAAGTGCCTTAGAGACCACGGTGGAGCATGTGTAGACATTCTATAATGAATTAGGTCTTGCTAACATCAACAAAGCATGAAAGACCAGAGCCTGGGCCTCAAAAATCTGTGTAGTTATTCAATATTGGAGGATCTCTTGGATGCCTTCAATGACCGGTCCAGTAAGAGATAATATCACATGGGGAAGGGCATGTGGCCTTTTCCTTTCTGAGGCAGAGTAGCCTTGTGAATAGTGGCCTGGTTTCTTTTCCATTTTAAAATGAAAGTATGAGTCTAGGCCGCTAGATGGCTCAGTGGATAGAGCATTGGGTCTGGAGTCAAGAAGACCCAAATTCAAATCCAGCCTCAGATACTTACTAGTTGTGTGACCCTAGGCAAGTCACTTAACCTCTCTTTGCTTTAATGCACAGGAGAAGGAAATGGAAAACCACTCCAGTATCCTTACCAAGAAAACCCCATAGACCAGTGGTTCTCAACCTTCCTAAATGCCATGACCCTTTAATATTCATATGTGGACATATCTGCATGTGGGCGGACACAGCTGGAGACGGATAGAGGAGCAGTGTCTCAGTTCCTAAGACCATCAGAAATTTGTGTCTTCTGATGGTCTTAAGCGACCCCTGTGAAAGGGTCATTTGACCCCCAAAGGGGTCACAAACCACAGGTTGAGGACTACTGCCATAGACAGTGTGGTCCATGGGATCATGAAGAGTCAGGCACAAGTGAACAACAACATAGTCTTGAAAGGTTAGGAGACTCAGCCACTAGAAATGCAGTAGTTAGAATCCTTGCTTGGTTTTGCAGTCAACCTACTCTCTATCCTCTGAGGAGCAAGGAGTAATTTGTGGGTCTTTAAGACTAGGGTCCAGCAGCAGTGAATTTGATAGTACTAATGGTAGTAGAACTGAATTAAAGCAGGAGCCTGTCACCTCATGCCTAGACTATTCCAATAGGTTGCTGGTTGGTCACTCTGCCCTAAGTCCTTCCCCACTCTAATCCATCTTCTACTCAGCTGTCAAATTTATTTTCCTAAAATGCATATCTGACAGTGTCAGTCCCCTATTCGATAAATTCCTATGGCTCTGGGTTACCTCCAGAATCAAGTACAAAATCTTCTACTTAGCTGGTAACCTGTCCCTTTCCCACCTTCCCAGTTCTTGTACCTTATTCAGCTCCACATACTCTGAAATACAGTAATACCGGTCCTTTTGCTGGTCCTTCCACTGAACACTCTCATCTCCCCACTTCAAGCACTTTCACTGGCTGTCCTCCATGCTTGGAACTCTTTCCCTCATTATCTCTGTCTTACATTCAGTTTCCTTGGCTTCCTTCAAATCTCATCTAAAGTCCCACCTTCTGCAGGAAGTCTGTACCAGTCCTCTTTCATTTTCATGACTTTCCTACTGAATCACCCCCAATTTATCCCAAATATCTCATACATAAATACATACATATATACGTATATATATATCACCTAGGCGTGTGTCTTATTTGTACATAGTTATTTGCATTTTTCCCCATTAGACTCCTTGTGACCAGGGACTATTTTTTAATCTCCAGCACTTAAAACAATTCCATGCACATTGTAAGTACTTAAGAAGTATTAGTTGGTTAAATTTGAACTCACCCTCCCCAGAAACTTAGGTAGGATGGGGAAAGCATACTCCTGAGGTACTGGGGGGAAGCATTTGTAATTTTGTTCCTATTACATCTTTGAAGCATATATCCCTTTGTAAAAGTTAATTGATAGGGGCAGCTAGGTGGCGCAGTGAATAGAGCACCGGCCTGAAGTCAGGAGGACCTGAGTTCAAATTCAACCTCAGATACTTAACACTTACTAGTCGTGTGACCTTGGGAAAGTCACTTAATCCCAATTGCCCTGCCCTCCCATATCCAAAAAAAAAAAATTACCCATCTTAGGATCTAGTCACCTATGCTCAGGCAAAGTAATACAAAGCAAAAAAGCATCCAGGACCTTGATATCCCCATTCTTCTCTAGCCACTATGCCAACAGATTAATAAACATGTATTAAGCATCCACTATGTCCCAGGCATTGTACTAAGAACTAAGACCTCCTCAAGGTGCCTCTTTTTTTGTTGGAAGGCCCAGAGAAAGGAAGTTCTAAGCCCCACATCTAGAAGGGTGAAAGAAGAGAAAGCAGAAGTTAACTCTCCTTTTAGACTAATGCAAAGATGGAGTGGGAAAGGGAAACCCATTCTCAATTTGCTGCATCATTCCAATGTGCCAAGGCCAGCAGCACTGAACCAGAGCCAGGTGACCTTCCACAAACAGGCCAGGATTCCTCAGACTGAATGTGGGGGATGGAGGGTGAGATAACCCCATTATGTATAAATATGTTTATAGCAAAGTTTATTACATATAAAAACAAACAACAATGAACTTTGTTCTTCAACAAGCCATATAGAAAGAACCTCGTTAGATCCTTAGAGCCTTATATATATGAAATATGAGGAAAGACTATAGAGATTTTATCCCATGGCCTTTCTACATACATCAAAATCCTTTATTTATTCTAAATCCAAGGGGTCTCTTATGTAGTAGCTCTTACTGATGCATGTAGAATAGTATTACCTGTACCATTCGCAGCCCATTCTATACAACTCAAAGAGAAATGCAGTATTACATAAGTAAAGGGGCAAACAGGCAGCTTTATATAGGGAAAAGGGCATTGGATCCAGGGTCAGGGTATAGTTTTGACTGCTGCCATTGTGCCACAACTGGTCTACATTGGGCAAGTGCCAGAGGGTGTGGTAAATGAAGACTGCCTTATTTCATTCCATGGTGTCTACTTTGCAGAGTCCATGACTCTTCTCATAATATGTACAGAATGTGTTTCCTCCTTAGAATTTTGTAACTCCAAGTGTCATTCCTCCTCTGGGAAGGAGGAGAGGATGGAAGGAAGGAAGGAAGGAAGGAAGAAAGGAAGGAAGGAGGGAAGGAAGGAAGGAAGGAAGAAGGGAAGGATGGAGGGAGGGAAGGAGGGAGGGAAGAAGGAAGAAGGAAGGAAGAAAGAAAAGAAAGAAAAAGGAGGAAGGGAAGAAAAGGAGGGATGGAGAGAAGGGAAGGGAAGGGAAGAAAAGGGAAGGGAAGGGAAGAAGGTAGAGAAGGAAGAGGAGAAGAAAAGAAGGGAAGAATGGAGAAAAAGGAGGAAAGGAAGGGAAGGAAGAAGGGAAGGAAAGAAACAAGCATTTATTAAGTACCTACTATATGCCAGGTAGTATGCTAAGTAATATACAAATATTATCTCATTTGACAGAGCTTAAGTGACTTGCCCAAGATCACACAGCCAGTAAGTGATTGAGGCTAAATTTGAACTTGGACCTTCCCATCTCTAGGCCCAGCTGTGCTACACAGCAGCACAAAATTTTCATTCTGGGGAATGAAAATGAATTGATATTACACGTATATGTATATACATAGCTACACTTACATGTGTGCTTATATTATATATGTATATACACATACACAATATATTATACACATGCCCACATTCCTATACTGAAGCCTTTTTCAACATGTTAGGGTGTTTGTGTATTGGAAGTTCATTCCTTACTCCCCAGGAGAAGCTGAATGAGTATTTGGAGAACATTCAAACCTTGAGGAAAAAGCTGTAAGCCAGCACCTCCATCTTTGAAGATCTTTGAAAATCCAAGGCTGTCCTCCTGGAAATGAAGGGTGGATTCAAAAACAAAATTCCTTGGGAAGACTCGTGCCCATATTACTTGGTTACTATCATATACTAACTATACTATCATATACTAACCAATGTCATTTTAATAGCTTCTCTTTGTCTTTTATTTTCACACTTAAAACCATCCGAGGCCTTCCCCAACCAAACCTTCAATGCCCAAATGACCCCATAGCATTTAGCACATCATAGATGGAATCTTCCACATCTCCTTTTTCAGCCTATCTCAGTTGGTTG
Organism: Pseudochirops corinnae; assembly: GCA_028646515.1. Taxonomy (NCBI): domain Eukaryota; kingdom Metazoa; phylum Chordata; class Mammalia; order Diprotodontia; family Pseudocheiridae; genus Pseudochirops; species Pseudochirops corinnae. The sequence continues at coordinate 60,548,611 of CM053591.1, forward strand.
GGGAGACATTCTATTCCCATGCCTATCATTTCCTTCAACCATTTATAGTATGCTGAGATCCCAAAGGGTAGATTCAGCATAAGAGATATCAGATCACTCCTTGCACCATGCTGGAACTCCTCCAAAAGGAGGAGGCCTCCCCAACACAAATCAAAGATAGGACTAATATATAAAGGGAAAACAAGGAGGGAAAAAAGCATTTCAACATCTACTGTTTGTCAGGTATTATGCTAATTGAATATAAATATTTTCTCACTTGATCCTCACAGAAATCCTGGGAAGCCTGGGCTATTATTATCATCCTTTTTACCATCAGGGAAACTGAGGTGGAGCTTAAGTGATTTTCCCACGGTTACAGGGCTATTAAATGTCTGAAGCCAGATTTGAACTTAGATCTTTCTGACTCCAGGCCTAGTACTCTATCCACTATAACACCAAGCAGCCAAAGCTATCTTGGGAAGCTGCTATACTACCTCTCTTACCTAGAGCATGACTTGGAGGACTGCAGCATCCCACTCCTATCTCTAGCCCTTCTGAGGTGTTGGTCAGCTATGAAGATTGCCCATAAATAAATCTCTTTTGGATTTTCTCCTTTTCTCTTCCATAGTTCACATGTGGAGCTATCATATAATCATTCATTTGGAGAAGACTTTGTTGCCAAATATAGGGACTGAAAAGGGTGGAAGAAACTATGCCATGTCCTAATTTTAAGACTGAGTTTATAATCCACAGAGATCCCCCCCTCAAATTGCTCTATTAACTAGTCCTAATTTAGAAAGTCTCTTTATTTCTCAAAGCCTTACTTTCCTCATTTATAAAATGGAGATAATACTCAAAATACCTACTTCTCTTTCCTTACAGGAAAGCACCTTAAAGCACTAAATGGTGATTTGTGTACTTTTTTTCCCTTTTCTTAAAAGATACTGAGGTAACATAGCCATTAGGTACTAACAGAGTAGTTAATGTTTGAAAAATTTTCAATATGTATATACATATATATATATATATGATTAATTTAAAGGAATGATTCTGTCTTTCAATAAGACACATGAAATGAGATAGTTATTTTTTTCATATTCCAGTTGTTTGCTATTACTTGGAGTTATAAATAGACTCAATACTTAAAAAAAAAAGTTTCCATCTTTTTTTTTAAACGCCAACCTATCTGGAAGCTTTTAATTCACTTTTTTTTTTCCAAATAACTGACCTAGATATTTTATATTAGATATTGGATCTTCTTACCTAGTATTACAAGTAAGACCACATTTCTCTGCTTCTTCATCTGTGCTAATAAACTTGGCCAGTTAGTGTAAAGCAAACAAAGTTTTTGCACCGGTGTTCTAAAATGGGGGATGAGAGGTATACTTCCTGTTGCCACAATTATCTCCTGCTTTACCTTGAGGAGGTACACAGAGCAACCATCCCAGCCCCTATCAGACCTTATCATCATGGCACCCCATCTGTCAGGATCTACCTTGACCTTCCCAAGCACATAAAGGGGTAATGATGTGTTCTGAGGCACGTGCCCCCCACCCCAGAACACCTAATGTGAATATCCTGTGTAATCTCCCTTCTCTTCGGGTCCCTTAATTTTTTCTTATTAGAGCTACCTTAATATACCTCTGCATAATAAGAGTAATTAAAAATGAACTTCTGAAAAAAGGAACAAGATCCACAATTCTCTGAGATGCTGCCCCATTTAAGCCCTGAATTCATCTTTTGAAACAGGATCTTCTCCAGGGCAGTCAGGTAGCACAGTGGATAGAACTCTGGTCCCGGACCCGAGTTCAAATCCAGTCTCAGATACTTGAACTTGGTGACTTTGGGTAAAGCTTTTAACTCCTTTCTGCCTCAGTTTTCTCAGCTGTGAAATGAAGATAATAATAGTAGTTAACTCTCAGTCAGAAGTTATGAGAAGAAAATATGTCCCAAGCATTTTGCAAACCTTAGCAAAGACTGCTATCTACTATCTTCTCAACCTCCTCTCTCCCCTGAAAAAAATAGCACTTCGTAACTCAACTGTTTGATTCCATAGCTATTAGTTAATTCAGGGAGCCTAACTAGTACCTCTAATAACTTCCACTGTAAAAACTGAAAATGTTCTATTGCATATATTGTTGCTGAGTCATTTCAGTCACATCCAACTCTCCATGACCCCATTTGGGGTTTTCTTGGTAAAGATACTGAAGTGCCATCTCCAGCTCATTTTACAAATGAGGAAACTGAGGCAAACAGGCTTAAGTGACTTGCCCAGGGTCACACAGCTAATAAGTAACTGAGGCCAAGGCCAGCCCTTTAGCTACTAGCTGCCTTGCAGCATATATTAGTGGCTGGGAATAAACACACTCACAATCTCTAATAATGCAAAAAAAATTATGGATTAGAAAGGAGAACTGAGAACCATTGTGTGATATAAAAAATTTGAAATTGTCATTTGAACTCTAAATCAATTTCTACTTTTATAGGCAAAACCCAAGGTCAGCTTCCTTCATTCAGCAAACTCTTACTGCTCACCAGGTGCAAGGTGCTATGATATGTTATGAATAATGTCTAGATTTTTTGTCCTATCCAAATAGTCATGTTAGTGCAGGGGTTAATCAGGTTCTGATCTAAGTAATTAGCTCTGTTGGTTGGGTCCTTTCGCTCCTTCCATTCCAAACTGCTGCATGATACATCTGCCATCACACAGGCACAGCTTCAACTGCCATGCATTCAATTTGCAAAGTACTGTATATAAAGTGCTTGGAGAGTCATCTGGATAAGCCCCTCTGAAATGCAGAGTCACTTATTTTGTAGCTTTAGAAATAACACTCATGTTAGAACTGCTTGAGAAATTTTAATGTCTCCTGTTTCAAGAGACAAGCGGTTCTTTAAAACAACTTGGCTCACAGTCAAGTGGAATTTTGTTATCTAAACCAGGGAACTATTTTTAAAAAAGGATAATCCAGAATCTACTAATAATTTTGGAGAGCAGTTATATGGGAAAAACTGCAAGGGACCTCAGAGATGGTAAAGGAAACATGAAAGTAGCAGTGGGGAGAGCACTGGACCTGGAATGAGGTTTTGCTGTTGCTCAGTCTTTTTTTTTTTTTCAGTCATATCCAAACTGGAGTGGTTTGCGATTTTCTTCTGGAGCTCATTTTAGAGATGAGGAAACTTGAGGCCAGCAGGGTTAAGTGACTTGCCTAGGGTCTGAGGTCAGATTTGAGCTCAGGAAGATGAGTCCTCCAGACTCCCACTGCACCACCTAGATGTGAATTCAATGTAGCCTCAGATCCACTGACCCACTGTTTGCCTGGGTTCCTACATCTGTAAAATGGGGGGCCGGGATGGGAAGAAGAAGAATAGCTTTTACTTCCCAGGACTGTTATAAGGACAAAGGGAGATATTTGTAAACCAATTTGCAAACATTTAAGCACTTATATATTAAAGTCTGCAATGTTAAAAGTTCAATCCCCTCTTTTCACAGATAAGGAAATCAAGGCTCAGAGAGAATGACTTGCCCAAACCTTGATTTTACTACAAATCTAGTGCATTTTTTGCTTTATGCCCAATGACATTCAGAACTGTTTGTATTTTTAACAGCGTCATACTACCTTTATCAAAGCTTACTTTCTTTTTTTCCATGAATAATACACATTTTAATGTAGTTTTCTCCCAAGAATAACCTAAAAGATTGCTGAAAAAAAAAAAGTATTTAAAACACAAAACCCAAACCCTGTAGCCATTCAGTTTTATCTCATACTATTCCATTAAATTCCCACCATTCCATCTCATTTTATTCCATGTCTTTTCTCCTCTCTGAACAAGGACATTAGATTACCTTGGTCCACAACCCCCCATTATAGACCTAGGCCTGGAAGGACCTTAGAAATTATCTAGTTTCATCCAACCCCTTCAATTTAAAGATAAGAAAACAAGGGCCCAAAAAATCATGACTTGTCGGAGGCCACATAAGCCAGGATTTAAACTCAAGTCCTAAGGTCCCAAGTTCATCTTTTCTTTCCACTGTACCACATATTCCAATCTATATATATTGTTCATGCTCACAGTTTTTTGATCATTGTCAGTTTTGCTGTTCTCACTTATTAAAAAAGTTGATCAAGGAGAACACAAACGTTAAAGGTGCAGACCTTACTCTGACATCATTACTGAATAACTGCATAGGCTTTTTCTACTTTCATGCCATTTTTTTAAAAAATCCTCCCCTTCTTCCTGACAGTGACTAGTAAAGAAATAAGATAAGGCATCCATACCATAAAGTCTTAATGAAAAAGTTACATGTAAGCCAAAGTTAACCAAGAATGGTTTCATGACTTAAATGGTCTCTAATAGTTGATCTGGCAGTTCACTTACCCAGCTCCCTCTAAATTCAGAAGTAAGGAAAAGGAAGAACCTAATTCCCCAGCTTTGCTCTATAATGAAAAGGAACAATGGCTTTTAAGAAACATTCCCAAGGCATCTACTTGCCTGGCTTATCCTATCTTGGTTCACTATTGGAGTCAGCCAAAATGAAAAAGTGAGGGAACTCTTTAGTAACTTATTAAACCTGAATCTTTGGGGGGGGGGGGGGGGTAGGAATACTTCACTTACTAGTAAAAAAAAAAAAAAGGCCACATCTTTTAAAAGCAAGCACATTAAAATATCTTTCAAGCTCAACCTTAAAAAAATGCTGTTAGACTATCAAAGTATGTGCCCTGGCTATCTGATGCCAATTCCATTTACACTTGGTATCTTTAAAGTAAGTGACATGTCAGCATTCTTTAGAACTTATTCTTCAGCTGATAGAAAATATACCTCCCCAGTCTTATAGAAACCAAGAAACTAATGCCTGGGAAAGGTCAGTTAAAAGCTTTCAAAACATGAAAGTCAATGACATAGACAACTAGTTACTGATAATTAATACATGGATTTTACCAAATTCCTTTTATCACATTTCTTTTTTGTCAGTACTCCATACCATAGTGTAACTCCAAACATCTGGCAAACAAAATCCTGAATATAGATTTCTAGAAATACCTGCTTACTAAATGAAATTGGACACTTAAAGAGACAGCCAGCACCTTTCGATACCAGAGAAAAAATAAAATTTATTGTTGCTTTAAAAATATCAATTAAAATTATTTAGTTTATTATTGAAAACTAGTAATTCGTGGGATTCAAGGGTTTCATGTCAACAAAAAGTTCTGTCAAGATTAATACATCTGCTTTTTTCTTTTAGAATATATTCTACATCTGGATAAAAAAGTTTTTAAATAAATGCATACATATACAACACTGGAACCCTTCATCTTTCTACTTAATACATAGAATTATCAGTTGGTTCCATTTGGAAAACAAGTCCATTTTTATCACAATAATTTTTATTATTCTCATTGGCTTAGTTGCAGCCTCGCCTCTTACAAGCTAGCAAAGTTACCAACTTTGGAAATGGACAACAGTCCTCGGGTGAGGGCGCAGGGGACAAATTCGGGGAGGGGATGGAGGGGCAATTGCACACTCTAACGTAAGAAAATTAATTAAAAAGTAGTACCGGTTAATGATAGACCCGTGCTCTGTTTTGTGCGTATTGTCACAAGGGAATTAGCTACAGTTTCAGAGCACCAGAAAAAGAGAATCAGAGTATTTAAAGACAGGGCTATTGTTACAAAAAAGAAAAAAAAAGTAGTGCAAAACAGGAAAAACTGATGCAATTTCCAGCAGCCCTGCTGCCGCCACAACCAGAAGCGGCGGCCAGCGCCGCCACGCCTTGGAGTGCTTGAGCTTCATTCGGTGCAGCCCCTAAATTGTGAGATAACTCTGTTGCAGGAAGGTCCCCTGGCTTCCTCCGGACACCCCTTTTGCTCCCCAGAAAGGAGAAGGAGGTGGAGGCGGTGGAATAAATGACTAGGAAGGAATAGACTGAAGGCGGTCGAATCCAAACAGTTCTAGGACCACTCCAGCCAAATGCACAATTCCAGTAATTCCTTCCACGAAGTATTGTCTTCTGCTGCTGTCATATTTCTCCTCCGCCTATTATGCACCTCCGCCCCCGAAAAACACCTCCCCAGGACACCCCAGCCTGCGAACCAGACACAGCACCCCCTTCCATCCCTCCCACCCCAATTCGCTTGCTCGTTTCCTCCCTTCCCTCGCAGCCTTGCCCTTCATTTAGAGACGCCCCACCGCGCAGGAAGAAATCATATTTAGGAGAGAAAAGAGGGAAGACAGGAGAGGAGGAGAGGAAAAAGAAGCGCGCGGAAGAGGAGCCGCCTGCCCCCTCCCCCTGCCGCTTCCTCGGTATCAGTGGCCCCAGTTGCCGAAGCCGATCTCCTGCTTGTATCTATTAGTGAGGATGTTGGCTTTCCGGGTGAGTTTGGAAAGCACCATGTGCAGTCCCCGGAGGTGATAGTGAAACTGTTTCTCCAGGTCCTCCTCCCCCCCTTCTCCATCCTCCAGTAGGCTCAGGTCCATAAGAATGTCCTTGGGTTTCCAAGTGCCGGTGGGGGTCTCGTCACCCTGCTGGGGAGTCTGCTGCAGGACACCCCACTCGATGTCGTTCCGGATGGACTTGAGCAGCATGTAGTGGCTGTACATGTCCCGGCTGGGCGAGAAGAAGCTTCCGGTGGCACTGCCGGGGCTGGGGGGACCCCCATCTCCCAGTTGGGGATCTCTCTCCTCCAGGCAGCTGCCGCTGCCTCCGACCATCACCCCGACCCCTGCATCCAGCTCCTGCTCCAGCAAGGGCACGTCCCGCAGGAGGCTGGGCACCATCACGGTCTGGTCCATGTTATTCACCGCCCCAATGAAGCGGTTCATGGCGTTGAAGAGGGAGTGCTTCTGGTTGTAGGTGTCGCAGATCTGCATCATGGTGGTCAGGCGGGAAAGGCGAAGAAAGGGAGGAAAGGCAGGCTGGGCAGCGAGGAGGGGGTGCAAAGCTTCGATCGGCTCGGGTGCTTGGCCTGGCCTCCGAGGCGTGAGGATGCTCCTGAAAGCGCGTGTGCGTGCACACAACGACCCAAGCGCACACACCCGTACAGACCCGACTTACAGGGGAAGAGCCGATCAGAAAATGTTCGGCGGCAGCTTTGCCACAGGCCTTGTCCTACAACTCTTCCTTCCCTAGTATGCCGGAGCCTCCGCAGGATGGGTGGTTCCTCTTGGGCCACAAGGAGCCTGGGAGTTCGCTGCAGCTGCGGAGGCGGGCAGCAGCAAAGGCGGCAGAGGCAGCAGCAGGTAGTCGGCTGGCTGTACCGGCTAGATTAGGAGGGCAAAGGAGATGGCGATTACTCATCCGGGCGAGGGTGCCCTTGGTAGCCTCCTCCCCAACATGCACCTCCCCTCCCCTCCAAGTCTCCTCCTCCTCCCAACCCAATTAGCTCCCCCACTGCATCTGTTGCTAACTGACGGAAATCACTGGGTTCCCTGGCGTGCTGGGCCCCAGCTCTCCCTGTCCTCCCTTCATCCCAAGTGATGGAAAAGATTTGAGAGCCTCCCCTCCATTCCCCAAAGGAGGAAAAAAACTAAACTCCTGCGCTGGGGAATAAAGGCACCCACGTGCATGCACGGGAATGAGGGAGAGGGTAGGACGGCTTGCACCTATCGGTTGTCTTTTCTTCTGTCCGCGGATTTCAGGCCAACTCAGTGCCCCAGCTCTTGTCTGATGACTCGTGCGGTCAGTGGCCAGAGAGCGGCTGATGGTGGTAGTGACATTGACCCCCTCCCCATGCCAGGTGCAGCTTTTATAGCTGGGGAAAGGTGTTACCGCACAGGGGCCACCCCTCACGCCTCTCTTCCTCCCTCCTTCTTTGGCAACCCGGAGAGATAAAAGGCCCAAGTCCCAATGACCGCGAGTAACACTCTCGGGGCTCTTTCTACACCCGGGGGTGGGCGGGGTCCGGCAGGGCAGGGCAGAGTGGAGCTGAGCGGGGAACCCGGGCTCCGCCTCTCGCCTGACTCCCAACAGAGTGGGGAGGGGAAGGAGCGGAAAGCCGGCACTGCGGGTCCCCGCCCGGTTTGGGGCGGGAAGCCGAGTTGGCTGACTGGGGCTGAGAGAGAGAGGAAAGGGGGGAGAAAGAGATGGGCGGCTGTGATAGAAGTAGGAGTCTGGGATGGGGAGGAGAAGGAAGATGTCTTGAAGACAAACTCCCAATTTAATGAGGAGTAGGAAGTTGTCTGGCGTGCGCACCCAGCCGTGGGAGTGAAATGCCAAGCCGAGGGTCGGGGGAAAGTATGAATGTGCTCACGGCTCTAACTTTACTGTCCTGCGCCTCAGACTTTAACCTGAACCCCCTTCCGCACTGGCACTCATCTGTTCTGGTCGGAAAGGAGCAGACTGGTCGGAGGACTGAATAGGGCTTTGGGCTCTAGCCGTCCTGAGACGCTCTCTCCGCCCATCCCTACCCCTACCCCCACCCCCACCCCCACCCCCACTCCCACCGCCACCTTATTATTAGCTGCTGGTAGGAACTGATAGGCTTGGAGCTCTACAGTGGCTTCCATCTCGGGACTCTTATGTAAGGAGCAGAACGACCCTGGGCATGCCCAGTCCACGTGGAAAGCCACTCCAGCTCCACATGCTCCTGCAACCTCCACTTGGTCATGATTCTTCTATCGTTTTCCTTCCTACATCCCTTCCCCCACAAGCACGGTCATTTCATCTTTCCAGATACTTCCCAGTGATAGGGTTTTTCCAAACCTCCAGCAACAGCTGCAGCTCCACAGTTTGACAGCCGGGTTGGACAGTATTTTTATAACAGACCAAAGACTTGAACTCTTCCTTCTAGCCAGAAGGTTTATAGAGTTCACCTGTGGTCAAATCTATTTCTTTTTCCCGTCAGAGCTAGAGAACCAGATTAGCATAGGTAAAATATGTCCTTTGGAGGAGATCAGAAGCGTGGGACTGTGGGATTTGGATGGGGTATCAGGAGGGCGGGGCTACAGCTTTGACTGTAGGTGCAAGACCATTAAAACGGGTTAGGAAACAAAAAATCTGAGTTAGAGAAATTCTCAAAATGTTAAAAAGTATCAGAATTTCTAAAACACCTCCCACTCCAGTGTGAGACTACTTCTGTGATCATTTGAAACTTTTTATAAAAGCGATTCTCTGGCAGCCTTTTTCTTCACCCCAGTCTTAACCATTGACCCACACTACTTGGGCAGAGGACTTTGCATACTTAGGCCTTGTTAAACCTCTTACTTTCTATTTCAAACTGCAAATCCTCCTCTTGGAAAAGTAAGAGATTTAGATTTGGAAGGGTCCTCAAGACAGCCTACTCTAGTCTGTTACCCTTTGCTACCTTTGAGGAAACTGAGGCTTAGAAATAGAAATTGTGACTGGTCCACACTTCCAAAGGCTGTCAGATAGCAGAGCTGAATCTATAAGGGACCATCTCACGTCCTGTTTATCTTAAAATATATTTGCACTACCCTATGTTACCCCAAACTGAAAATTTTCTGCTATATTAATATGACTCGCAACTGTCCAGGATTTAAGAGTATCTTTACGTATACAATGTTTTATTTTAAATCTTTAAATTCTTAAATTCTGATTCCTCCTACCTGGTCCTCCCAAAGCAATGGATCTTTATAAAAAGTGTAACTCAAACCGTCTTGCCAAAAGAAGCCCACGCCCACAGCCAAATATTAAAAGTTATAACAGGAGTTTAACCTCTCCCTTCTTGGAACCTTGACCCTAATTTTGAGTTTGTTCGCTGCATGTATCTCTTGGTATCCAGTTTACTCCCCATCTCTAGGTTACATTGTTTCCTGGCCCAGACTCTAAGCGTTCCTTTAAAGCAGAAAGATAAAAATGCCTCCAACACCTGCAAAAATCCTGCCCTCCAAGGCACCGGATTCCACCCTCCCCCGCTCGTTCCTGACCCCGGCGGCAACAATGCAAAAAAGATCCCGGGCCAACCTTCTAATCCCAGCCTCGGGTTCCTGGCCTTCGGAATCACCCCACAGCCTCTCCTCTGGCCTCAGCCAATCAACACAGGCCAGTCGCGGGTGGTTATGCTAATGAGCCCCCTCGCCCCAAGCCAGTCAGAAGGCGTTTTGCTGCCTCTTCACCCTCCCCCTCCTTTCCTTTTCCTAGTGTCCTCTCTCACCCTCTGAGGCAGAGCTGGCTCCAGCGTCCCTGGCAACGGGCGGGTGGCCCAGTCCTCCCCAGCCCAGGTCTAAAAACCTTTCCGAGGTCACGTGACCTCCGGAGGTTTGGCGGGGTGGAAGGGGGAGAGGTAGGGGCCGAGATTGGGGTGGCCAGGCGATGACTTCGGCCCGGAGGTGACCAGGGCTTGGGAGCGCGGAGGCGTCTTGGCAGCGTTTCCCTCTCGCGTAGAAGACTGGCAGGAGGGTTTAGGAAATGCCCGACAGTAACCCCCGGCTTTGTGCTCCCGGCCCGCCCCCGAGCTCCTTTGTGCCTCCTTGAAAAGGGGCTTGAGTCAATGAGTCCCAGCAGCTTTTCAAAGATGGGGCTCCTCTGGGGCCTCAGTTTCCGAGCCAGGAGAGAGGCTTGCACTCCAGCTCAGAAATGGGGGGGGAGGTCCCCCTACTCTGGTGGTTCTGCTTCTGGGAATCTGTGTCTCTGTCCTTCTGTCTTTCCACTGCCTCTGACTGTATGTTTAGATTAACTCTTCTGTCTCCCCGTCCTCTTCTCTCTTGATGGTTTCTTAAGTTTCTCTCTCTCTCCCCTCATCTCCCCTCATTTCCTCTCTTTTCTTTTCCTCTCTCTTCTTTCCTCCTCTCTCTCTCTCTCTTTCCCTCTCTCCCTCTCTCCCTCTCTCCCTCTCTCCTTCTCTCCCTTTCCCCTTCCCTCCCTTTCCCCTTCCTCTCTCTCTTCTCTTCCTCTTCTTTCTCTGTCTCTGTCTTCTTCTCCCATAAATATAAACACACAATATTATAGAACGTCCTGTGTAATTAGTAACCATAGATAAGTATGCATATCTTAAATTTACATCGTTTTTTGCATGCAGTTTCCTTCATTCAAATAAACCTTTGAGGACGGGGACCATGTTTCTGCCTTTCTTTTATCTGCAGCTCTTAGCACAGGTCTGACCCATAGGAAACACTTAATGATTGCTTGTGATCTGACCCACCGTGTGTCCGCCGTGACCCTTCTCTTCGCGTGTCTCTCAGGTTCTCTCCCACTCCCTTTCACTGTCTCCTCGACTTCGGTCTCTTTTCGCCTCTTTTGTCTCTTATTTTCTCCATTCCCTCTGACTCTTGACAGCTGTCTCTTTTCACTCCCTCTATCTTCCTAGTCTTTCTCCATCTTCTTCCTGCTTTATTCCTCTCACTTTCTCTGACTCTTCTTTACCTTTCTTTCTATTCCTCTGTGTGTCCTTTTTGTCTCCTTCCCTCCTGCCCCGGGTCCTCCACTGCCTGACTCAGTCTCTCCTCTTTGAATTTCTGTGTCTCCTTCCCCTTTTGTCTTTCTGTCTCACTGTAATCATTACGGTTTTTTTTTCCTCTGTCTCTCTCTCTCTCTGTCTCTCTCTGTCTCTCTCTCTCTCTGTTTCTCTCTCTGTCTCTCTGTCTCTCTCTCTCTTTCTCCTTTCCCCTCTGGCCATCCACCCTTGCCTTCAGACTTCAAGAACCAAGAAATCAACAAGATATATTGGGTTATCTTGGCACAAATTGACACGTTTACCGCCTCTATTGCTTCTCTCCCCACCCCAAATCTCACACAACCGTCATTTTGAGTATGTTCACATTTGCCCAAAATGAAACAAAAGAATAAATACACTGACAGGGTGTAATTCAAATTTATATAGTACTTTATAAGGTATTATTCCCTCCCCCCCCCTTGTGCAGGTGACAAAGTAGACTGTGACTTTTTCAGAGCCACTCAGCAAGTAGGTTATCAGAGATGATATTTGAACTCCAGTCTGATGATTTCAAAGCCAGAGCTTTCCACTGCAACTGCTCTGTCACTTTTAAACTGCTCCTTCTTTCCCCCTTCAAGAGTAGAGGGGGAATTGTGTAATTGCTAGTGTAACAGACCAACAGCCTCAATATTTCAAACCAGAATGACCTGACACTGAACGAAGCTGAGAAAATTCCAAATTTGGATCTCTTGTCCTGCTTGGGGAAGTGTCCCAGAAATGTCTTCCATTGACTAAATTGCTTATTTTCCTGGAAGAAGATAAAGCAGAGTTATTTCTCTCTAGCATGCCATTCTTTAAAATGACGTTTTCAGCCCCGAAGTTGGGACTGGCAACCATTCACATCACACCTGTCCTTTCAGAAATTGCCATTCAGTGATTTGAAGGGAGGAGAGTGTGCCAAGGCTGAAGAGTCCCAAGGGGGTACATTCTTCCCCTAACCCCCTACTTGGTACTGGCTTATTTGGGATCTTGTTCTTATTCCTGCTTTCTCCTACTGGGGCAACTTTACTATTCTTGAGTAGAGAGGAAAATGTTTGCCTCTGGGGGTCCCAAACTGTCTAGAGAATGAAGTTAGAGAATTTAGATACATGAAAGTTATATTGCATTTCTCCTTGACCCTTGACTCTAGATGTCCTAGTTTATCTTTCAAAAATTCCATAATGGGCTGACACTACAACCAATAAAGAGAGAGAAATGAAACAGGGAAGCCTAGTCTTCCCCTATTGCACTGTGTGCCAAGTCTGTAGGTTTACATTCCTGGAATAAAAAAATAAATGAAAAACAAAGATGTTTTTCCCCTACAGATTTTTCAAATCATTATAGAAGAAAATGCCGTATTCCTATTTCAGAGCTTTAAAACTCATCAGAAGCATAGAAAAACTCAGCTTAAGTGTTGATCAAAATTGTATTATTTCGTAAACAAAACATTCTGCTGGAAAAGCATAGTAAGGTAAAATAAAGTAAAGCATATTCCTAAGTCTTCCTAGAGTTTACCATTTTAAAGAATCAAATAATTTTAGTGCTTGAAAGTACATTAGTCTCATCTGTTCCAACTCAGAGGGGCTAAGTGATTTGCCTAAAGTAAAAAACTATCAAGTGGCAGAGTTAGAACTAGAATTTAGACATCTTTACTTTCAATCTGACATTTCCTTTCTTCTCCCCCTCCCCTTTTTGAGCATAAATGTTACTGATCTTTTGTTTTCACATTGCCTAAATTTCCCCCTGTCTCCCCCTCACCCTGTCCCAGAGAGCCATCCCTTATAACAAGACTTTTTTTAATAGGAAAAAAAGAAAAAAATTACACAAAATCAATTGATACATCCATTCAAATCTGACTTTGTATTCAGTGTCCCACTTCTACTGCTTTACACACACACACACACACACACACACACACACACACACACATACACACACACACACACACATACACACACACACATCCCAAGCATATACATACTTAACCTCTGGAAAGAAATGAGGAAAGTATTTTCTTATATCTCTTCTTTGGGCAGCTTGTTATTTATAATTTTGCAGTATTCACTTTTAATTGCTTTGTGGTGGTTCTTTCCATTTTCATTGTTGTAGTCATTGATTCTCCTTACTTCATTTTTCATCATTTCGTATAAATCTTTCCATACTTCTCTGTATTCATCACATACATCATACAGTAATAAACCATTACATTCACGTTCCACAATTTGTTTGGCCATTCCATAATCAGTTGGAATCTACTTTGTTTTCAGTTCTTTGCTACCACAAAAAGCAATATTATAAATATTTTGGTGTATATGGAATCTTTTTTGTTTGTTTGTTTTAAATTACTTCCTTGGAGTAAAATGCTTGAAATCTCTAAGTCAAAAGGTAGGGACATTCTCTACGTTCTTTTCTACTCTAGCTGCCTTTGGAATTTCAATAGTACCTTCAAAATTTATGGCAGGAGCAAGGTGACTTCAATGACCCTTCCAGGACTGTATTGTGTGACTATATGTGTATGATATTAGATGTGACTGTTAATTAGTAAATGTATTAATCTGAGTGGAGGTCTCTAGTAGAGTTCCTCAGCCATTGATCATTGGCCTTGTGCTATTTAAAATTTTTATCTGTGATATAGATTAAACAGACTGGTATGCTGATCTGATTTCCAGATGACACAAAGTCAGTATCCAAAATGTATTGACAGACTATTGTCTGATTCTAATAAGACTAAATTTTCTCCAAATCATTTGTGACATCTCATTTCTCACCTGGCTACACTATTTTGAGACTTCTCTGACTTTCCCGTAGTACTCCTGTTTTCAGTGTCTTCCCCCATCCTCTTTTCAGCCTTTTGTGTATAGCCTTCCCCCTTTAGATTGTAAGCTCCTTGAAGTCAGGGAATGTCATTCTTTATGCCTGTTTGCATCCCCAGTGCTTAACACAATGCCTGGTACATAGAAGATCCTTAATAAATATTCATTGACTGACTGACTGGGATTTCACTGATACGGATATTCCCGTATCAGTAAGAGAGAGGGAGTATATAGATATTGTGCAGGTAAAATTGGAAAGACTTGACAATAGATTAGATATGGGGTGGGGTAGGCGAGAGAAAATGAGAAGTCAAGGATGACACCTTGGTTGTAAACCTGGGTGACTGGGAAGATGGTAATGCCCACCCACTCATTTATACTTATCCCTCTTGGGCAGCTTTTGTCCCAGAAATTTTCCAAAGGGGCCAGTAGGGGGATGTAGTAAAGAGGTACATCCAATATACTGTAACCCTTCATTGAAATCTCACGATATATATGGCTACCAGTGGAGCAGTAGGATATCCTTAGGCCTGGCTCTCACTGTGTTATTGGATTAACTTTTCAGATATCGCATAATTCTGATTAGGTACCTTACACCACTTCTCCTGTATAAAGCATCTTTATGTCTTGCCACAGATTGTAACACATAGCATGAATGCATCTCTTCATTTCCCTTTGGATGAGTCTCAGCTCTATTTCTTTTGATACTGGTATTCCATAAATCCCAGATATAACTGGGTAGCTGTCATTGGTACTTTAAAAAATAGGTCTTTGTTTCAAGAAGAAGCCTGGGGTCAATTTAAAGAATTATGCCATTATGCCAATGATACCAACTCATTATCCTTCTCCTGTTCAATTATGGTCTCCGATCATTCCCTATTTGCAATGTCTATTCAAGATATATTTGCTAATGGAAAAGCTTTATGGAGTATCCATCCAATTGCATATCAAAATCTGGAAAATCGACATTCTTCGTCTACTTTGCCTGTACTCTTTTGAGAGATTATTGTCATCATTCAGAAGACTTTGCAGTCCTCTAGGGCTTGATACAATTAGCACATTGACATTTATAAACAGGAGTACCTGGAGGAACTTGGAATTCCCACTTTAATTTGGACTTTGGTTTCACTTGGACACCCTCCATGACAGTAGGACTTGATATTAATAACCATATGGTCATCAAACAAAGTTTTCTCTGTTGTTATATATTTCATAGTCTTATATGATTTTGACATATGCATGGAAGATACCTTGTTCCGGAAGAGCCTTTAACACCGTGTTTTGTTCTACCAAATCAACAAGTAAAATAGAGGGGAACTTGTTTTCTCTGAAACTTTCAGGCAATCATATGATTGTAAAGGTGTGATCTACCGTAGAATGTAATTTGTAGAAGTCTGCCTATTCCCCTTCTGACATCTTTATAATGGGTGAGGATGGGATAAATAGCAATATAATTCGGAGTTTATGGAATGCTAAACCTGTTTTCTGGCCACTTTCAGGAAAACATGGTCACCTATGAAGGACTTGTTGCTTTAGGATAATGCAATAAACCCTGATGGTCTCTTGGTCCCTTACACCTGAATGGATGAATAGATTTGGCGAGAGAGGGAGTCTGTGTCAGACAGAATATGCCACTAAACCAGGAAGAATGGTCGACTCTGTGGACCTTAAAGGGAGTGACCCCAGCCTTTAGATTTCCTTCTCTTTTCATTTGCAGGTGATGTTAGGATTCTTCAAGTCTCTCCTAGGAGAGATGGGAGAGGGGTTGGTACCCTTCCCTCATCCCAGTAGAAATAGCAAACTGCTCAGAGATCATATCTAGAACAGGGACCCAGCCAGGAATGCTAGGCCTGGCCTTTGACTAATTTTCCACCTGGTGTTTACTTCCCCTAGCATAGGTGAATAGTGATCCTGAGTGGACATGGTCAGCCTTGTGAGTTCAAGAGGTCAGGAATACGTAGGTCTTTTGGTTGTAATTGACTAGCAACAGGAGAGGATCCTAAATTAGAGAGGATGACCAGCAACAGAAAGAAAAATGAGCCCAAACTCTTAGCTTGATTCCTCAGAAGATATGAACCTTGAGTAAGACAGGGCAAAGCCAAGTAGGAGGTGAAATGCCAATTCGGCAGTCCTGTAAACTGTTCATTTATGATGTTTTAAACTTCAGCCTCCCAGGGAAGGGAGTCTGACAGTAGTTACAATTCATGACTTGTATGAGTCTCTGTTAATACATGCTTGTGATAAATGTGTGTATGTATGTATGTATGTATATATGTATGTGTGCTAAATGATTGTCATATAACTGATCTGCAATGTACATTGAGTATTTTTTTTACTCTCTATTTTTGGGAAGACCTTAGACATGGAGGCAAATACATTAAGTAATTTTCTGTGGTGCTCTAAGGTGAGAGCATAAGCCAAAGATTATGAGAAAATGAGCCTGACATCTCCTCTCCCTCCACCACATACACCCTATTTAGGGGGTCAGACTTCCCCAGAACTGAGCCTAGATCACTCATGCATGGGTCCAGGAGGGAAGAGTGCCTCAGGACGCTGGGCCAAGCAGCACTAAACTCAAACCCTGAAGATGTGTAAAGCTCCCCAAAGGGAAATATACATTCATGGTTGATTGGAATTAGACCCTGAGATCCCAGAGAAGCTTCTAAGTGTAACAATAGCATGCTGCTGGATGGGATTTAAGATTTTTTCCACCTCTTTGGAATCATTGAATCTTTCGGATATCTTGAGAATCAATTTATCAAAATCCTTAAATATTTGTCTCTTCATGGAAGAGGCAAGAGATAATTGTTACAATAGAGGGGGAAAAGAGGAAGGCAAAAGGTAAAGAGTCAACCTTACTCTCA
>CM053591.1:60566132-60594245 GCA_028646515.1 Pseudochirops corinnae
TTCTGAAATTCCTTTTCTATCAGGAAAATTCATCTTTTTAAGGCATTTTTCTCCTCACTGGCTTTTTGGGCCTCTTTTGCCATTTGAGTTAGTCTATTTTTTAAGGTGTTATTTTCTTCAGTGTATTTTTGGGTCTCCTTTAGCAGGCTGTTGATTCACTTTTCATGATTTTCTTGCATCATTCTCATTTCTCTTCCCAATTTTTCCTCTACTTCTCCTACTTGATTTTCAAAATCCTTCCTGAGCTCTTCCATGGCCTGTAACCAATTCATATTTTTCTTACAGGCTTTGGATGCATGAGTTCCAACTTGGCTGTCTTCCTACCACTCCATGCCTTGATCCTTTTTGTCCCCAAAAAAGGATTCTATGTTCTGTTTGTGCTTCATGTGTTTGCTAATATTGCCAGTCAATTACTTGATGTTTGAGCTCTTTGCCATGGTAGAACTCTGCTTCCAGAATGGAGAGAGCTTTGTCCCAAATTGTTGGGGTTTTTGCAGTTGCCAGAGCTATTAGGAGGGTGCCCTCTCTATAGCCCCTACAAGCTATGGCTCACTGGCCACACATCACAAGACCACAATCCGTATCCAAGCAGGTTAAAGAGGAAATGATTACCCTCTGAATGGTTGCTTGGTCCCCCTACATCTTCAGGCCAGCCATTGCTTCTCACCCCCCAGGGCAGGGGCCAGACCACACTCTTCTGTCCCCCCTTCCTGTTCCAACAGAGTTCCCGACTGACCTTTTACTTTGTCTTTGGAATTTATGGGTTGAGAAGTCTGGAAGCCACCACAGCTGCTGGTGATTCACTCTCCTGAAGTCTGCTCTGGTCCACACTGGTCAGGGCCACCCTGGGACCAGAACCACGTGGCTCAGGTGGAACTGTGCTTGGCTCCCAGCTCAGTGTAATAGACCCTTCCTGTCAGCCTGCCGGGCTGCCTTAAGCAGGATATTTGTTTCTCTTTGTCACTTCGTGGGTTCTGTAGCTCTAAAGTTTGTTTAGGGTTGTTTTTTTCCATATATTGGAAGTGATTGCAGTGGGAGCTCATGCCAAGTTTGTGCTTCTACTCTACCCACAAGGAGTCATTTTCAAGCTCTCTGTCCTACAGTTTTCAGAATCTATTTCTTTCCCTTGTTTGAAAATTGAAACAAGTTTTGTCCCTCACCAGTTCTGCATTCCATACTCCATGATCTTTTAAAGACCACAGGCCATAACTCAACCAGTTTTGGTACCTTTATCTGCATCTGATGCCATGAATTCCTCAAGTACAACTAGTTGCTCACTTCCTATCTCTCCACTGTTTATCTTGAGTATCAACACTATATTAGGTATTTTTGTTCTGTTCTTTTCATTCCAAAGATCATTCTCCTTGGCAGAAAAAAAAGAGCCAACATAGAATTTTGAGCAGTTCCATACTCTCTCCATTATTCATTATCATGGCACCATCTACCCCATGCAGCTGTCTTATCCCATCTCTGATCCTTGTCTTTCCCCCTATAGAAATTTTTAAAATTCCTTTGTCTTTTCCTTAATTTTATTCACCTCTGTCAACTCATTCTAGAGTTAAGCACTCTTGATACTATATTTTGAAGGATCGTGCTTTATCTTTTTATTCCTCTTCTGATATCTACTCTCTTTTCCATCTTCTTTATGTGATTTTTAAAAATCTAAATTGGTTGGTAAGTTCTCTGTGCATCCACAATGCTTTCTTTTAGATGAATCTCCCTTTTTTTCACTCCACAAAATTGTTTCCCTTTGTATTTTAGCTCTGAGGCACTGCTGCTGGGCCCACAGTGGCTCAGTTTTGTGCCACCCCTCTTCTATACCTAGGCAAGCATTTTGAACTAGGTTCAGTCCAAGGGAGCCTGGCCTTTAATGACAGGGAGCTCCCATATCTTTCACCCATTAGCTTATTAATTCTTCTCCCCCATCACCTGCAGAGAAATTGTTTAAGACACAGGTCTCCCCAAAGAGAAAAGTAAGAGAGGTACTAAATGTGCAATATGTATCAGTTAAGGGACAGGTAATTTCCTATGCACAAAAAGAAATATGAAACAATAAATAATGAAGCACATTATCAGGATTCAGGAATTTCACTTATAACTACTGTTATAATTTTCTGGGAGACTGATGGTTAAACTTTATCAGAACAGTTTCACAGTATTGCTAATGAAGCATTTTATATTTTAATTTAGCTCCTCATTATCCTTACAACTCTGGTAAAAATACCCAGGCTTGGGGCAGCCCTCTGCTTATTGGAGATTGCCCTCTCCTGTGCAGAAACTTGCCATGCCAACAGCCATCTCCAAACAGACTGGACCAAAGGCCTCCAGACCTTTAGAATTTGTGAAACTGAGATGGAGTATTTTGTTTGAGGAACAGCAAATATCCCAGTGTCACTGGATCAAAGGGTTATGTTGGGGAGTTTGTGATGTAAAAAGACTGGAAAGAAAGGTGTGAGGCAGGTTAAGAAGGGTTTTGAATTCCAAATAGAAGATTTTACATTTCATTATGAAGGTGATAGAAAACCACTGGGGATTTTTTTTTGCGGGAGGGAAGGGCAAGGCTGTCATATTCAGACCTGCACCCTAGGAAGACAACTTAGATAGCTGAGTGCGGGGTGGATTGGAGTGAGGAGAGACTTGTGGATCACCAACCAGCAGGCTTAGCAGGAGTAAAGAAATGAGGGCCTGCACCAGGGGTGAGAAAGGAGGCATATGCATGATATATTAAGAAGGTAAAATTAACAGACCTTGGCAAAAGATTGAATATGGGTGCTGAGAGAGTAAGGAGTCTAAGATGGCACAAGTGACCTCATTGTGTCCTATCTCCTCCAGCAGATTGTTTCCTCCATCATCCTCTCCACCATTTATCTTCAATTTCTTCTTATCTATTGGCTACTTCCTTGCTACCTGTAAAACATATTTCCTGATTCTCAAACAACCCTCACTTGGTCCACCCATCCCTACTATCTATCTTCTCATAGCTCTCTTGACATTTGTAGCTAAACTCTTTGAGAAAGCCATCTAAGATAGGTACCACCACTTCCTCTCCTCTCATTCTCTTCTTAGCTCTCTAGAGTGCGACTTCTAACTTCATCATTCACCAGAAACTACTCACTCCAAAGTTATCAGTGGTATCTTAATTGTCAGTCCAATGGCCTTTTCTCTATCCTCCTCCTTCTTGACCTCTTTGAGGCCTTTGGTACTACTGATCACCCTATTCTCTTTGACATTCTCTTTTCTCCAGGTTTTCAGGATAGCACTTTCTCCCATTATTCTTCATCTTCAAATCCTCACTATCTCTTACCCACTTCCCTATGTCCAATCTGTTGCCAAGACCTATTGATTTTACCTTTTCAATATCTCTTGAATATACCCCTTTCTCTCTTTGATATAGACATCATCTAGGTACAGACCCTCATTTCCTCAAGCCTGAACTATTACAGTAACCTGCTGGTTGGTACATCTGCCACAAGTTTCTACCCACTCCAGTCCTTCTTCCACTCAGCTGCCGATTGACTTTCCTAATATGCTAGTCAGGCCATGTCATTTCCCTGCTCAATAAACTCCCTGTTACCTCAAGGATCAAATGTAAACTTCTCTGTCTGGTGTTCAAAGTCCTCCATAACCTCCCCCACCATTACCTTTCCAGTCTTCTTACACCGTACATACCCCCACCCCCACCCCAACACATTCTTGGATCTAGTGACACTGACATCCTTACTGCTCCTAAAACAAGACACTCAATCTCTAAGCTCTAGGTATTTTCATTGGCTGTCTCTAATGTTCTCTCTGTGTGTCTCTGTCTCTGTCTCTCTCTGTCTCCCTCTCTGTTTCTCTGTCTCTCTCTGTCTCTCTGTCTCTCTGCCTCTCTCTGTCTCTCTCTCTCTGCCTCTCTCTGTCTCTCTGTCTCTCTCTCTTCTCTGTCTCTTCCTCTCTCTCTCTTTCTCTCTCTCTTTCTGTCTCTCTCCCTCTTCATCTACACTTTCTTGACTACCCTGGCTTCCTTCAAGTCCCACCTAAAATCTTATCTTCCATAGGAAACCTTTCCCAGTCCCTCAAGAATTCTAGTGCCTTCCTTCTGTTGATTATTTCCTATTTACCCTGTAGACAGCTTGTTTTTCCATAGTTGTCTGCGTGTTGTTCTCCCAATTAGAATGTGAACAACACCTTGAAGACAGGGACTATATTTTGCTATTCTTTATATCTCTGGTGCTTAACATAGTGCCTAACAATTAGTGGACACTTAATAAATGCTTATTGATCAACTGACTCACCTATGTTATAAGCCTGGATTGCTGAGAGGATGGGGAACCTCTCAACTTTAATAATAGGAAAGACAGGAAGAGGGGAAAAACAATGAGTTCGATTTTCGACATGTTGAGTTTATAGGACATCCAGTTTGAACTATTAGACTGGAGGTCAACAAGGAGGTTAGAAATAGTTAAGTAGATCAGAGAATGATCAGTACAGAAAAGATAATTAAATCAATGGAAGTTGATGAGGTGATTAAAGTAAATAGTAAAAAGGAGAAGAGGGCCCCCAACAGAGCCTTGGGGGATACCCAAGTGTGATTTGGATGAAGATTCAAGAAAGGAAACTGAGAAAGAGTAGTCAGATAGGTCCTGAAAACTTAGACAGAAGAGAATATCTAAGAAAGCGAGATAAACAGTGTCAAAGGCATCATAGAGATCGAGTGCGATAAGTAATGAGAAAAAACAATTAGATTTGGCAACTAAGAAATCATTAGTATCATCAAATTTCCAGTCTTAAGAACTTTTCAACACTCTTGGACTAACATTTCCTATGGAATTTTAGGTCATAGGAACCAACCAACCTTTCTCTGAACCCTTTGCAATCGATTCTCTCAAAACCTAGGGCATCTGCCAGAGTATCCTACATTTCTTCTCCTCTGTCATAAATGCTAAGGTGGAGTGACTGTTTCTCATTAAGGTTCTCATCAATTCCATCCCAACAACCAGTTCTTCCCTTATTGGTGAGAATCATATCCAAAATAGAATTTCCCATTCCTCCATCTTTTGAAGGAAGAAATTATTGTTAAAGCAAGACAAGGAACGATTAGCTTCTCTGCCCTTAGAAGAGAGCTATGGAAGACATCTAAATAATTGAAGTCTGCATCACTACTGAATTATGCCTCTGTTCCAGACTCATGATTTTCTTCCAGAATTCATCTTCTTCCTCCTAATTTTTCTCTCCTTAATCTCCTTTCCAGGTTACATTTTTAAAAATTTTTTCAGCTTTTAACTTTATTTTAATTTTTCTTTTTTGTCATAGAGTTATTGGCTTCTATTGATCCATTTTAATTTTCAGAGAGATAGAGAGCAAGAGAGAGAGAGGAAGAGAGAGAGAGAACAGAGAGAGAGAGAGAGAGAGAGAGAGAGAGAGAGAGAGAGAGATGTTATATAGCATTTTCTGAAGACAGTATTGCTTCTCTATTTGCCTAACTCATTTAAGTATTATCTACTATATCCCTCTACATGTCTACAATAAGTATATTTTAATATGCAACAGTAATCTGCAGCCCTCTCCCCCTTCTTGCTCTCCTGTTTCTTTGAACAAGTTAAACCCCTTGAGAGTCACATTTCTATCTTGGGCCTCATCCAACCAATTTCAGTGATACATGTAAGATCAAATTTGCCTCCTTTTATAATTTTTAACATTATTTTTTTCAATTATCAAGCATTTGTTTTTTCTTTCTCATACTTCTCTCACAGAAGAGCAACAATACAAAACCTTTTTCAATAAGTGAATATTGTCAAGCAAAGCAAATTCCTATATCGTCCATGTTTAGTGTCTCATTCTGCACATTAGCCCATCTGTTGCCTGCCATTTTTTGCTAAGAGGTGGATAGCAATCTTCATTATTGGTCCTCTGAAATTATGATTGATTATTGGATTGATCAGAGTTCTTAAGTCTTTCAAACTTTTTTTTTAATGGTATTGACATGATAACATAAATTGCTCTGGTTTTGCACAATTTATTTTGCATCAGTTCATACATGTCACCCTGGGTATCTTTTCCATCTTTCTTCATTTCTTACAGGTAGTTCATCTTGCCTGTTACTAATGCTTTCTACATAGGTAGTCCTTTATCATTATTCACACATATTTACCGTTTTATATTTCTTTTAACTCCTATGTTTGAACTTCAAAGTTTCTGGATAGCTCTGGTCTTTTCATTAGGAATATTTGGAAATCCCCTGTTTCATTAAAGGTCCAATTTTCCTTTTTCAGGGTTAGACTCATTTCTACTGGGTAAGTTAGTTTTTGCTTTAGGCCTATATCCTTTTCCTTTTATAATATATTATTCCCAGATCTCTGCTCTTTCATACTAGTGGCTACTAAATTGTGTGTGATGCTAGCTGTGATCCTTCAATATTTGAATTGTTTCAGATTGCTTGCAGTATTTTTTCCTTGGGTCTGGAGTTCCAGAATTTGGTATAATGTTCCTGAAAGTTTTCATTTTAGTATCCCTTTTAGAAAGTTTCTGGTGTATGTTTTTATTTTTACTTTTGTTCTAAGAGAACTGGACAGTTTTCTTTTAAGATTTCCTGAAATATAGTATCTAAACTTTTGGGGGTGAATGACTTAAGTAATCAAATCATTCCTAATTTTTCTCTCCTTAATCTCATTTCCAGGTTACATTTTTTTAAAAATTTTTTTCAGCTTTCAACTTTATTTTAATTTTTCTTTTTGTTATAGAGTTATTGGCTTCTATTGATTCATTTTAATTTTCAGAGAGCTTATCACTTATGCAAGGTTTTGTACCACTTGTGCCAAGCTCTTAATTACCTTTATAGCTTTTTCTTCCATTATTCTCATTTCTTTTGTAATTTTTTCTTCTAGTTCTCTCATTTTATTTATTTAAAAAATTTTTAACCTTTTTTTAAACTCTTGCTTCATCTCTTCCAGGAATTCTGAGCGTGTGTCCATGCTATGTTTTTCTCTAAAATTTTGTTTTCAAGTTACTTCTTCTAGGATTGTATCTTAAGCACCCCTTTTTGTTTGTTTGGTTGGTTGGTTTCCCCCCCTCATTTTTCCAACATGCATTTTGACTTCAAACTTTATATTAAGGCCAGCATCAGTGCACTTCTGGAGGGAAAGTCTGTGCTAACCTTATTGCCACCTTCTTTGGGGTATTGAGTATTTTTTTATTCTAGGCCAAGTTTGGAGAATCTGTGGCCTTGAGGCCACATGTGGCCCTTAAGGTCCTCAAGTGTGGCCCTTCCACTGAATCCAAATTTCAAAGAACAAATCCCTTTGATAAAAGGATTTCTTCCATAAACCTTGGGCTCAGTCAAACAGCCACACCCAAGAACCTAGAAGGCCACATGTGGCTTTGAAGCCACAGGTTCCCCACCCCTTTCTAGCCTCTTAAGGGCAGGAGACTCAGGCTGTAGACTTGCAAGCTTTGAATGTTTCCAAAATGGTCTGATCCAGTTCGAGTTCTGACCAATGCCCCCTGGTCTGAGATCTGCAAAATTCTTGACCTGGTTTTCATTCAGAGCAGCAGTAGACTGTCACTGGACTCAGCCTAGTAGTGTTGAACTCCAATAGAAATGGGAACCACTGATCCATACATAAGGATTCCTGCAGGCTGCTTCTTGACTTTGGTTTAAAATGCAACCTTGTCTACATTTTATTGTATTTTTTTAAAGTTTCTGCTGCTTCAGAGTGACAGAACTGCAAGCTTGCCTTTGGTCTGATCTCCTTGTCCTAGTTATTCCTCTCAATCTTCATATTATAGTAAAAGCTGGAACTGAGATCTCACCCAACTCAGCCACACAGCTGCTGCTTAATTTTTAACTTTCTTCTTGTCTGGTACATAGCCCAGGAACTGTGACCACTCTCTCCAGAAATCCACCCCTGGAAGCAGGACCCTTCCTCCATCCTTCCTAGATTTATGATTGGGGACTGGGTAGTATGTGACAAAGCTGTCATTTGGTATCTGTTCTGGCATCCTGCACAAGATGCCTCAGAATGGAACCTCTGCTTGCTTTAGTACAGAGCCTCTGCCAAGGTGAGAGCATTCCAATTCATTCCTCCTGGCCAAGTCCTGTTATCTGGACAGGAAAAGTAACATACGGTGACTTTTTTCTTGGATTTCCCTATCTGAATTTGGTCTAGTGTGTTTTCTAGATCTGTTTGGAGAGATTTGGGGGTTGAAAAGGAAGCTGGAGCTCCCTGGACTTCTGTTACTCTGCCTTCTTGGGATTTCCCTCTAGTCTAGAGGATGTTCTTTGACATTTAAACTCTGTAGAGCAAACCTACTGCCCCTGCCAGCTTTGGACTCTGGGGTCCAAAGGCTTCTGCTTTTTTACTCTCAAGGTCTTGTCACTTGCAATTAATAGTCTTGAAAGATTTTGTCTGTAGTGTTCCAAGTATTGTTTTCAAAACTTCACAGCAGATTCAAGCAGAATATTCATTCAGATGATTAACTTCTACCATTCTGTAGGATAATTTGGGGCATCCCAAAATCCTTACACCAGCCCCTCCTTGTTATCAGAACTTTCTTTAACTGCCAAATGTGTAAATGAGTGCAGGAAGATTTCCTATGGTGCACCTAATCCCTTGTCTACATCAGTTCATCAGGTAATGGATAAGAATTACTTTTCTCTGTTAGCTACCTTTGGCTAATTTTTCTCTATTGGGAGCAGCTAGGAGGCACAGTGAATAGAGCACTGGCCCCGGAGTCAGGAGGACATGAATTCAAATGTGGCCTCAGACACTTGACATAATTACTAGCTGTGTGATATTAAACAAGTCACTTAACCCCAATTGCTCTGCCTTCCCCCTCCAAAAAAAAGACCAAAATATAAAATAAAATAATTTTTCTCTGCTGTACAAGGGACTTTTCCATTGCCCTCTTAAGAGTGTAAGGCTGGACTCTAAGCCAGAGTCAACAGGTTTTTATCGTTCAAAACCCAGAGAGTTGGGGAGCAACATTTGTTTCCTTGTTTTCTAAACAGTATAAATTTGAAAACTAAGATAATTGTATGTCACTCATAGGCAGCATGAACTTTGCTATGTCTAATTACCAAAGCACTCTTGTATTTTCTTTAAACAAGAAGGCCTGTGTTTGTGATCTTTAAAGCCCTGTTTCCAAGTTTGTTTTTGTGCAAAACTTCCCCTTCTTTGGCATTGGCCAAACACAGTCATGTAAACACTTGTGGCACAGAGTTCAATTGAACACTATCATTTATCTTAAATGTTTACTGTTGACTAGCCTGCTGTCTCTAGATTTTTTTCTGCCTTGTTTCAATGGGAAGAACCAAAGTCTTTTTTCCCAATGCTGTTCTAAATTCTCAATATACATAAGTCAGAATGCTAGGAAGGTTCACATATTAATTAAAATTTGAAATTCAGTAGGAGACAGCCTTAATTTACTAAACCAAAAAAAAAAAAAAGCAACACCACTCTGGGACAGCAAGTGAACTGCAATGACAGACATCAAAGAAAATTCCTCTCATTTATTTCTCCTCACTGGAAAGAGATTACTTAAAACATCCGGCTTTGAATTGAGGCAGTATTCAAAATTGAGGATTCTCAGGACTCTGTAAGAAATTAAAAAGAGACCTCAGACAAGAAAATCTAATTGCAAGTTTAATTTCTATTCACTGCATTCTATTCTTTCATCTTGTAAAATTTCAGATACAGTATTCAGTTTTGTGGAACTGGGTTTGAACTTGGTTGGATGCCGATTTAGACTGATCATTTTAACTGATTCTATAAATGCACATAGTCTTCCTGTAGTAGCTAAACGCTGCATATATTTGTGTGGAAACAGAAGGAATGAATCAGTTCAGCAAAGTACTGTTCAGCCATTTTTAAAGAAGTACTTTTTGGTCTGGATCTGAAATTTCAATCATTTTTATCCACAAATAAATAGTAGTTAGATCTTCATATTCACAAAATTCTGGTTTTTACTTTGTTTAGCCACAGTGATTCATAATGACTGGGAGAAAAGAATTTTCTTTAACTACTTGCCTCCCTTCCACCCTTTCCAACTTTTAAACTACATCCCTTTCCCCCAAGTGATCCCACACAAGCACAAGCACAAACATGTTTACATTCAGGGTGAATTTTGGCATAAAATAAAAATGGAAGGAATGTCTATGGCATACTGCACACCTGGGTACCAAAGCATCTTATAATGTTTATATGGTTCAATTCTACTTGCAAACATGGTCATATTCATCTACAGTGTAATTCCTAAGATGATATTTTTAAAGGATATGGCAAAGTTTGTGATAATAAGTTTTGGATCAGATGATAAACCTAGAATTTTGGCTAAGTTCCACTAAAGGTCATGGATAGGTCTAGACACTCTACTATTAAAATGAGTAAGAAACAAGACTTGTTTAATTGTACTGGAACAAGCCCATAGGCAGCTAGGTGGTAGAGTGGATAGAATACTGGGCCTTGAGTCAGGAAGAATAGAGTTAAAAATGAGACACTTACTAGCTATCACTTAACTTCTGTCTCCCTCAGTTTACCCCTCTGTAAAATAGAGATAATAATAGCATCTATCTCCCAGAGGTGTGAGGATCAAATGAGATAAGAATTTTAAATCACTTAGCACAGTGCTTGGTACATGGTAAAGTCCACATAAATGTTAGCTATTGTTGTTATTATTAACAAAGCTTCTGCCGTGTTGCGTCTCAGAGCTAGATTCATTGCCTATTTGTGATCAACTTCCTCTATGTTATGCCCATAAAATATATTATGATCCTATATGAGTGATAAAAGAAAATATTGACATGTCATTGTAAACATATTTTAAAAGTAGGTTCTTTCATGGGAAGTATTGATATAGTGTATTTAAAAGTTCTTTTTCCCCTTGCCAAGGTATTGAGTTTTTAACCTTTCATAGATTTTATTATTCCTTTTTATATAAACAAGCAGACTTTTAAAAATGTATACCTGCCCTCAAATTGTTAGTTGTGTTTAACAAAAATGTGTCTTTCTCATCCTAAATCTCTCAGTCTAAATTAAAAAGACTCAGAAAAATGGAATTTGGAGTTATAATACATTAAAAAGGATACTAGAAACAATATGGCCAATGGACAGAGAACTGGGTTAGGAGAGAAGGTGATGGTTTATAGTCCTGATAATAACTATATTTGTGATATTGAACAAGACATTTTTAACTTGCTGAGCCTTAGTTTTCCCTGTTTCAGTGTAAGTGGGCTGGACTGAATTATTTCTAACATCTGTTGATTCAATGAACTTACTTCCTGAATAAACATTTTGAAGAAGTTTTATTTCAATGTACCATTTAAAGCAACTCTCATTACTCTATTTTCACATTTTGTTCTCTATAACTTTTAATTGCAAATTTAAGAATATTTAATTTTTTGATGTTTATTCTAAGGTTACTATTAGAGGTAACTCTAACCTTCTCAGTGTTGATTTTAGATATAAATCAGTAAACTTGAGTTAAGCATAACTGACAAGGCTTCTGGTTAATATGGTGCCATGAAAGGTCACAGAGGAGCCCAGTTGTCTTGCATATACTCTAGCAAATATCTAAAAATAGGAACTGACCAAATGGAGATTAAGAAAACCAAAGAGTAAATCCCTTCATCCAGCCTAGGGCTGCACAGAAGTAGTCAAAAACCTGCCAGACCCCTCTACCAGGGAAGACAGCTTGAGCAAAGGGAAACAAGCAGAGAGTCTGCCAATGCCAGGACCAGAGCCCAGAATAGTCCCCTTCAGGGATACCTGAAGCCGGAGCCACTTTGTAGGAAGGTGGTGGGAGAGAGGGTCAGAAAGCAACAATACCCAGTAGCAGGACCAACCTGAGAAAGCTGTGCCTCCTTGTTGAATATCCTTCCCTTGCTATGACTAAGTAAATCTCCTTTTGTTAAATGCTATTTTTTTTGCCAATGTCATTTTATCCCAGTATTAAATCTATAGTATAAGAAAACTAGATTTAGTAAGGCTTTTTTTTTTTACAACAGTTAGAAAGCTGTAGCATTCTAACTGTGTACAATAGGGATAGGAGCTCAAATGTTTTGCCTGGAACACCCCAAAGGGCTTGAAATCTTCAGAGGTCTAACTTGTGATACTCCAGAAGGCCTTAGTGACCACATAATTCTGAACTCAGATGATCCATGGGAGCCTGAAACCTGTTATCATTTTTAGTTCTAGACACCGCAGGACATTGGAAGACAATGGTAGACTCTCAAATCATCGAGGCCAGAACCAAAGAAAGGCTGACTTATCTCATACAAGTGTTATGAATGGGACAGAACCTGGCCTTGACACAAAGTCCCAAATTAGGAAGTGTTTCTATAATTATAAGTAAACAGAAGACAGTAATGAAATATCATGTGTTGAAAGATGCCCAAGAAGTATGCTCAGAAGAAGAGAGTAATTCCTCAAGAATTATAAGCACAGCCTCAAAGGAAAAAAAAATTCTTGGTCAGAAGAACTACAATACTGAGGAGAAATAAAATAAGAAATAAAAAGTAAGAGTATAAGTATAATTAGAACTCTAAAAAAAGAATTGGAAAGAGAATAGTTTAAACAGAAGGTGAAATATATTTCCGAGGTAATGTACTCCCTGAAAATTAAAATGAGCCAATAGAATCCAGTGACTCTATTATACAATAAGAAATATTAGAACAAAATCAAAAGATTAAAAAAATAAGAAAATGTATAGTATCTACTATCAAAAACAACCTGGAAAACAGATGAAAGAGGGGTAATTAGAGAATTACCAGAAAACCAAAATCAAGCAAAAAACAAAAACAAAAACCTGCATGCAGTGTTTTAAGAAATTATAAATCAAAACTACTCTGATTTATTTGAGCCAGAGGCAAAGTAAAATTAAAAAGAATATACTTTTCTCCTACTGAAACGCCCAAATGAAAACTTTTAGGAATATTAGAGCCCAAACCCAGAGCTTACAGATTTTTTTTAAAAAATGAATATAGCAAGCAGCCAGAAAGAAAAAGTTTATGTATCAATGAGCCATATTCAAGATCATACAGGACTTATCAGCTACTACCTTAAAGGAAAGGGAATTTTGGAATGGAGAGTATTGAGTTTCCAGACCTGTGAAGATAAGTCAAGTACTGATTCTAAAGATTTGAGGTGACTTTGGTGGTGTCATTGATATTAGCCAAAATAATGTAAATAGTTTTGCATTTATTATTGCTCTCATTTATTAATAAATTATATATAGTAATTTTAATATTTAATTAAGAGTAGTTACTAAAGCAAAGTACACCAATAGAGTCTCAGTAGCTAGAGTGCTACATGCATAGGGAGTCTCGTCCTTCTCCAGTCCTTTTCATTCGAAATTTTTTAAAATTAGATTTGCAAGATATTTGGCAAATAATTTTTAGTATCTTTTGTTAGATGTGCTCAATCTCTGGCCAGGAAGTTCAAGTTACACTTGGAACTCAGCTAACAGTCCCTCGGCAGAGGCAGAAATACAAACATTACACTTCACAATTTCACCTGTTTTCCATATTGGGAGAGATACTTTGTGAGCTAGAATGTGTACATCCATATGTTTCCTAGATTCACTAGATCTTTTGGACTTAAAAGAACTTCAACTTGAAATTTTGTTTTGATACAGAAAATAAGAAAGAAGGAACAGTTCCTGTAGGACCCTATGTTTCTGTCATGTGTCAGGGAAGGGGGTAGGAGAGCATTGCCCCAGTGGCTACAAGTAGAGACAAAACTACTGAGAGTGGATGCAATGGGCTAAGTGCCCTAATAAGCGGTTCTCAACCTATGGGTTGTGTTCAATTTGTAACAGTGAAAATATATCCTGCATATCAGATAGATTCATAACAGTAGCAAAATTACAGTTATGAAATAGCAACAAAAATAATTTTATGGTTGGGGGTTACCACAACATGAGAAACTGTATTAAAGGGACACAGCATTAGGAAAGAACCACTGGGCTAGAGAGTTGGAGGAATCAGGGAGCAATCAAATCTATTGATGAGGCTGTCAGGGTGAAATTAGAAACTAGAATTGGTAAGAATAAATGGAGATAATCCAAAGTGTCCTTTTCTCCCACTTCCAGAGTGGTACATTAGCAAAATTCCTACCAATATTTCAATTTTAATTTCATTCTCTTCTGTTCCCTTAAAATCAAAGAGAAGAAGAGAGGAAAGTGATTTCAACATTATTGTAGCCATCATTTTTTTTAAGGAGGTCAACCAGGCCAGCCACATCTTTTATTCCTCTCCAGGCTGCATTCTTGACTCTCCACAGGACTTTCTCTACCCTGCTGCAGAAACCTTCTCATTCTGGAAGTTCATTTCACCCCTGTAATGCTCACATAGGAAATGTCCTCCAATGTGACCTCTCCCTCTGATGGACTTGGTTTCTCCCAGAATCTCCACTTTAAGGAACATACCTGGGCCAACTCTGTCTTCCTTCTTCTCCAGGCTGCTCTTTTGACTCTGTAGACTGTGTCATAATCACCCTACTTTCATTCCCTCCCCCTTTCATCTTCCTTTCGTGTGTGATCTGTTCCTTTTCTGTGTTGTTCATTGCTTAAGTATTGGGACAGCTAGGTAGCACGATTCATGGAGCATTGGATGTGGAATCAGAAAGACCTAGGTTAAAATCTAGCTTCAGGTACATACTAGTTGTGTGACCCTGTGCAAGTCACTTAACTTGTTTGCTTCAGTTTCCTCAGTTATGAAATGATGCTAATAACAATACCTATCTTATTAGATTGTTGTAAGAATTAAATGAAGTATTTGTGAAGTGCTTAGTACAATGCCTGGCAGTAGAAAGTGCTATATAAATGTTTATTCCTTCCTCTTCCTCTTTGTCTTTCCTCATTAGACGTATAAGCTCCTTGAGAGCAAGGATTTTCTTTTTCCCTGCTTGTATTTATCCTCCCAGCTCTTAACACAGTACCTAGTATACAGTAAATGCTTAATAAATGATTATTCATTTGATTTGACATTTTAATATTATTTTTATTTTCTATGACTTTTGATTATGTTAATAAATTATATGATCAATAACAATGAATTTATTGAATCCTATGAGTTTGAGTCTGAAGGTCAAGATGATAGAAAATGGGCACTTGAATTAGGTAAAGAAAGAAACAGAGACGAAAAGAAGAGATAACAAAAAAGAAACTCAAAGTGAAGGAGAGATTGAAACACAGAGAGAGAGAAAGACAGACAGATGACAACCAAGCGTGGTATAGTTGTCCCCAAGTACATCTGTTAGAACTACATTTAGCCTACTACCCAATGAAACTTATCTTGACAATGACAAAGAGATGCAAATAATTTCCTCAGCTAATATTTAAATTTTTTTTTCTTTTTTTTTAGGGGGGGCTATTGGGGTTAAGCGACTTGCCCAAGATGACACGGCTAATTTTGTGTCAAGTGTCTGACGCCAAATTTGAACTCAGGTCCTCCTGACTCCAGGGCCAGTGCTCTAGTCACTGTGCCACCTAGCTGTCCCCTAATATTTAAATTTAATTATCAAAAATTACAAATGATTACCTATAACTATTTTAAGATATTTTAATTTTTTTGGAATTAAAGTTTTAAAAAATTAACTTTTAGTACATTTATCAAAATGAATGCTGTTTAAAAACGTAATACATATAGTACTAATCTTCCACAAAATGTTGTTTAATTTCAAGTTTATACACTTTACATTCAAGATCAGCAATTTGATGGCACAACTTAGTTGTATTATGAGCCTAAGCCATCATTAAGAATCGAAATGACTCCAGTTTGCCCTCGTTTGTGCATAATATATTAAATAATCTGTATACTAAATTTGCTTTCAATTGGAGTGAATTCAACTATGTTTGGTTTCCTTTTGTTAACTTTGACATGAACTTTGTTTTCATAGGAAGAAAGAACATATTTATGTGGATACCCAATTAAAATACTCAATAATTTTGTTCATTCTTTCAAGCAACCTGTGAGGGTCTTGTCCCATACTCCTGAGTAGTACAACCCACAGTTTGGAAAATTCTGCCCTTAGAAACAAATTTAGGAAGAACAACTTAAAATTGTTTTCAGTCAGCATTGCTTAGTTGGACATATTAAATATCTTCTCCCATTAATTTTAATAGGCACTAGAAGAAGCATTGCAAGTGGCAAAGACACTTCAACATAGACCTTAAGATTGCCTCAGACCAAAATGTTTTTATTAATACGTATTAACAAACCCTACTGTGATGCCTTTACACTTATAGGAGACCTCTACCCTTTGATTGGCCTGGCCAATTATAAAATTGCTGTTGAGCTGACCTAAAGCAGTACCATTGAAGTGCAGAGTTGGGTGACCAACAAGGAGGCAGCCCACCATTACTTTTCTATGGATTCCAGACTGACAGAAATTCTTCCTCTCCATCTCATTTTCCCACATTCCCTTCCTATTTGAAGTTTGTATAGTACAAATTTTGGCAACTCAGAAACACATTTCCCATCTATAACAGAGTTATAAATGAACCTACCCATCCCAGCAATGTTATTATTTTTTTCCCTAAGATCATGGCTTCTAGAAGACAATTAAGTATGTTGCAGAGATAGGTCTTTTTTTTTTTTAATGAGAATTTCATAGTACAAGAGATTTATGAAATTATTTGTTAAATATGCACTCAGATGAAACATAGTCAATCAATATTCTGTCCCATGTTCAAAGATGATGATATAAAAAATGATTCGGCTGCTTCTAAGGGCCCTGAGGCAGACTTCCAATTCAGAGTTAATCTGGCTGGGGTTTAAGGAGAGTTTCTTTCAGCCTTTTATTTAAATACCTTTCTACCTCCCTGTGCATGAATTATAAAGGGCATCATAACCCTGTGACCAAGAGAGACGGGGCATTGCCATTGAGACTGTAATCTCTCCCTAAACAGGTCTCTAGTCATGGCTTGAAGTTCTTTATACATGACACAGTTCTTTCCCTTAAACTAAGGCCCAGAATGTCATCCATAGCGTTCCTTGCTCTGGCTGAAAGATATAAAAACTTACAGTTAGTATCAAATTGGGGTCTTGTTGTGTATTGTCTGCTGAGCAATAGCCCATAGCCCAATTATTATAATTTGAAAGTCACTTGCTATTTATCTACAAGAATAGTTTCTATGGCATTTTAAAAAATATGGATTCCCTCTTTCCCCTCATATTCATTGGCCATGGCCTAATACATTGGCAGCTAGGTGCTACACTGAATAGAGCAGTAGGTTTGGAATTAGGAATACTCAAATTCCCGAGTTCAAATCTGGCCTCAGACACTACCTGAGTCATCCTAGGCAAGTCACTTGACCCTGTTTGCCTCAGTTCTCTAATCCGTAAAAGGAGCTGGAGAAGAAAATGGCAAACCACTCCAGTATCTTTGCCAAGAAAACCCCAAATGGAGTCACAAAGAGTCAGACACAACTGAAAATGACTGTACAGCAACAAATGCCTAATATATATTAATTTCTGAATACATTTTCATTGCAACTGGAAAAGATAGTCTCTACCATTCCTATTATGACTTTCTGTTTGTTAATGCATTTTCACATAAACACATTTGAAAATGAAATGCTATGAGCATCACTACTTTACTTTTTGATTTTAAGGATCCAAAAGATTACACACACACACACACACACACACACACACACACATACACACACACACACACAAACACATACATACATATATACAGATATCTATATAAATATGGAAATGACTTGCCCAGGATCACACAGCTAGTAAGTGTCTGAAGCTGAAATCAAACTCAGGTCCTCCTGACTCCAAGGATGGTTATCTACTGTGCTACCTAGCTACCCTAATGTTAGATACTTTCACCACCACCCTTCACTAAAACCATCTTCCTTAACCCTTTGCTATGAACACTATCCCTGCTCTCAAGAAGTTTTATATTAAAAGTCTGTCTTTTCCAAGTAAGAGAATTTTATATCACATATTCCATCCATGATCCATAGCAGTTCATAGGTATTATAAAAAAGTCTAATTTAAATGTTAAAATTCTAGCCTCTGAGTTTTAAGGACTCCAAAATAAATTTATTCAAGGTAGTCAATAGAGTAAACCCAACAAGCCTCAATCTTCTCTGAGTTTGCGACTATGACTTCTCTTAAAGCAAAAGTGCATCTTTCACAGTGATTTTGAGAATTCAGGTTATATAGAATACCTGGCTTCAGACAGTCATGTTGTATACCCAGGCTGTGTCACTTGAACAGGCTGTTGTTGACTCTGTCATTGATCTGTATTTCACTGTGAGATGAATGGAAAAGCCTTGTGCTGGTTTGTTAGTGGATGAAACTTGTCTCCTGGGTGACAGCAGGAAGTTCGTACAACACAGCATTCAGGAGGTTCTGGGAGTGGCAGTTGTTCACAGGTGTATACTTCCATAAAGGTTGTTGAAACTCATGTTCACAACCACTGATAAAACAATATATCCAAGACCTGTGGTTTCATTGGTCTGGGAAGCTTCCATTATGGGCACTACCATAAATGATTCAACAATCCATCTAGAATCCTAGATATCCTCTCTCCATAAAAAAAAAAAAAAGACAAATACCATTTGTACTAATTCACCCTCTGATTGTACTAAGGCTTAAATCATTTTGCATAGCGATTGCAAAAGAAATCTATTATATAACCTTGAAAAACTTTTTAACTTGTCCAATGTCTTGGTTTTGTCATCTGTAAAACAAATAAAATTTCATTTTGTGTTACATTGCTGTGAAAATTAACTAATGTAAATATTTATAAAGTACTTTTCAGATATAAAATACTCTATAAATGATAATAATGAAAAATGAGATTAGAGTTTTAACTTCCCATCACACATTTCAGATAATGAATATGACATTCAACAGGAAATGAACTTCTTTTGGAAATTTAACATTGTATTGGTTTTAATACAAAAAACAAGATAAAACATGAACTGACCTTCTCAACTCTGAAGTTCCTGCCTTTGTTAATTTAATCACAACCTTAACATTGTCTTGATATAGGAGTTTGTATAAGTTTGCTATTAAGTTGTATCATTTCAACTATTTTGATTAAATAGTTTTTTTGAATTTGTAAATCAAAACCACACATTTTATAGACTTTTTAGCATCAAGGAAATCTTAAAGTTGGTCTCAAAAGATGGTTTCTTTTATACCTGTCTAGCACCATCTACTGTCACTCTAAACACTTTGGTTTTTTCCTTCTCTCATTATCATGAGATTCCAGTTTTATTCTATCCTCTCATTACTGAGGGCCCCCCAAATGTGCAAAACATTCAATTTTATAAGAAATATGCTTAGAATTAATTCTGTTGTTTCACTTTAAAATCAGCATATGAAGAGAGGAATATTCTTAACCACTTAAAGCCTCTTCTGATACTGTAACTGTCTTAAAGTATAATTTTGAGAGCTTTTTTTAAGAGTAAGGCAGAACATAAAAAGAAAGTTGTCAAAACTTTTGGATAGAATTTATTTTGTGAATAAGAATTTAAATACTAGACCTTATGGTGTAAACTACTTAATTCAGGGAAAACATATGATCATGAAGATTTGGAGAACAATCAGGGCTATCGATATTGAAGCCAGCTCATTTGGAAAGCCCAATAGCTAAAATATTCATTGTGAGAATTTGAACCTCTGAAATCATCAGTAACACAAATTTGGGCTTAATTCATTGTTTTGTTGATTGTATTTTAGAAAATTATATATAAAATGTTAATAATGCAGATTAAACTTGAGCATATTGTGGGAATTTGAGAGCTAGGTGTTAAAGATTTACCAGTACAGGTATACGTTTACAAGTACAGGTGCTTCACTTCACTGCTCTTTGCAAATACTGCACTTTTTACAGATTTCTGTGGCAATCCTATATCAAGCAAGCTGATTGGCATCATTTTTCCAACAGCATGTGCTTATATCATGTCTCTGTGTCATGTTTTGGTTATTTTCACAATATTTCAAACTTTTTCATTGCTATGAAATCTGTTATGGTGATCTGTGGTCAGTGGTCTTTACTATTATAATTGTTTGGGGGTGCCAAGAACTATGCCCACATAAGATGGCAAACTTAACCAATAAATGTTTATTCTGACTTCTCCACCTACTGGTCTTTCTCCACTCCTCTCAGGTCTTCCTATTCA
Source organism: Pseudochirops corinnae (assembly GCA_028646515.1). Taxonomy (NCBI): domain Eukaryota; kingdom Metazoa; phylum Chordata; class Mammalia; order Diprotodontia; family Pseudocheiridae; genus Pseudochirops; species Pseudochirops corinnae. The sequence goes on from CM053591.1 coordinate 60,586,263, forward strand.
CTGAGATAAAACAATATTGAAATTAGACCTATTAATAACCTTCAACTGGTTTCTAAGTGTTCAAGTGAAAGAAAGGGTCAATCAATGAGGCAAACTTCATTGTTGTCTTATTTTAAGAAACGACCACAGCTACCTGTGCTTTCAGCAACCACTATCCTCATCATTCAGCAGCCATCAACATCAAGGCAAGACTTTCCACCAGCAAAAAGATAAAGATTCACTAAAGGCTCAGATGATAATTAGCATTTTTAGCAATAAAGAATCTTAAATTATGAACTTTTTTTAGACGTAATACTAGTATGCACTTAGTAAGCTACAGTATAATGTAAACAAAACTCTTAAATGCGCTGGGAAATAAAAAATTCATGACTTGATTTATTGCAATATCTGCTTTATTGCTGTGGTCTGGAATCTGCAATATTTCTAAGGTATGCCTGCTGGACATTCCAGTTTAAAGTTACAAAATGAATGACATCAATTCTCATTTCCACTTCACTAATATCAATTGTTACTTAACATGGGCAAATATGCCTTTTTAAGGATATGGGATAAAAAAAAATTGCCATTCTGGCATGCTTTTTGAGAACCAGAAGTTTACTGTATAGCTGACAATTATTATTTATAGAATCATAGAATTTTAGAGTTGGAAGGTTCTTCAACCCATATTTGACAAATAATCCCACTCCAAAATATCCAACAAGTGGTATTTCATCTACTACTGGAAGACTTCTAATGACAGAAAACTTGCTACCTCCCGAGGCAGCCCATAGACTTGGGGATGATTCTAATTATTGGGAAATTTTTTTCTAACCCTTTACCTCTGCAGCTGACATATATTGCTTCCGGCTCTCTCTTCTAGAGTCAAACTTAAACCTAATCCCTATTCCATGAAACAGCCTTTCAAATAATTCAAGGCAGCTACCATGTCCCCTTTATGTATTCTCCAGGCTAAACATACACAGTTCCTTCAACTAATCCTTATAGGACATGCCTTCAAGGCTCTTCACCATCACAGTTGCCATCCTTTGAAGGCTGCCCAGAATTTATCAATGTCCTTCATATGCTGTCACAATCAGAAATGAACACAATATTCTGAATGTATTCTGGAACAAGGTCAGAACTTCAGCATTATTATCACTTCTGTATTGCTGGAAGTTATGCCTCTCAATGCAGCAAAAAAAAAGATTTAAAAAATCACATTTACTTTTTGTCATCACACTGTTGATTCATATGGAACTGATAATCCACTAAAACCTCCAGACCTTTTTTCTTTTTTTTAAGAGAAATTGCTATCTAATTATGCCTCCCATATCTTACATTTGTTTTTTAATTTAGTCTGGTTTAGTTGTTTTTGAGACAAGATTTCTCTATCTCACCCATGCAGAGGCTACTGGTGGGTTCTGTCCTACTTTGAAAAGATTTGTTCTGTTTCTGACCTGGGCTAGTTTTCCCCTCCTTAGGTAACTTGGTGTCCCCCACCTACCTCAAGCCCACCCTGATCATATCAAACTCAGTGTAGACATGACAGCTTAACCCACAGCAGTGTGGGGCTTCAGCCTCAGCCTCTCCATTCACAAGCATTACAGGTATGTATCTCCACACCTGACCCAAATCTGGTGCTAATAAGGTCTATGTTTAAAACTTTACATCTAGTATTACTAAATTTTGTCTTATTGGGTTTAACCTAATGCTTTAGCCTATCAAGGTTACCTTGATTCTATCCTGTTGTGTTACCCAACTTTCCAAGCTTTTTCTCATTTATAAGACTGATAAGCATGTCATCTATAACTTTATCCAGGTCATTACCAAAAATGTTAAATTGTTCAGGACCAACTGCAAGTGCTTGAGCCCCTAGAGACCTGCCACAACAACATCAAACTATCTATATTTACTCTTCCCATCCAGCAATTGTACTATCAAGTCTACATCTTTGCATATCTTTTTCTTAAAAAATATATATATATATATATATATTTACATAGACACATTTTACATATATATATATATACTTCAGGAGAGGATTCTGGGAAAGTGGTAGAGTAGGTCAGAAAATTCTAAGCTCTCCAGATTTCCCCCACAAATGAGATAATAATAGTAGGAAAAATATAGAGCGATATAAACAAATAAGAGTAGGGGTAAAGCAGTGGTCCTCCTGATACAATCAGAGAAGATCTGAAGAAAAATCCCAGGACAAGGTTTGTTCTCTGTGAAGAGTAAATACCTCCAGGCTAGGACCAGTTTAACAACAAGTGGCAAGCCCTGAGGCTAGCTAGGTTGGGAGGCTGCCTCAGCCCCAGCCACAGTAACTTTTACCCCCAGGACAGTGAGGGAAGTTGGATGTCTGAGCCAGGGATGATAAAGGGAACCTCTGCTGACCAGAAACACCAGATTCAGCTCTGCTGCAGAGATATAGTGGGGGTTAGAAGGAACAAGGACATGCCCAGTGAGTGCAGAAGCAGTGGGGCAGGGACACCACCGGCTGTGGGCACTTATAGGAGACTGGATGTCTTTGTTTCAGTTCCAGGCCAGAAGGGAGAATTGAAGAAGAATCTAAGGTCAGAGGCACCATCCCCCATCACCTAGAGGTGATTATAGAAACTAAGCTGCCACAAATTTTATATGTATGTATATATGCATGCATGCATGTGTGTGTGCATGGATATGCATGTGTGCATATATGTATATGAACAGGCAAAGGAGAAAGACTTCAACCATAGAGAATTCCTATGGAAATAGAGAAGACCAGGGTTCATCTTCAGAGGAGGATAGTGAAGCAAAGAAACCCTCTTCTACTCCCAAAGAGTAGCATCAAATGGTTACCTGCCCAAAAGAATTTATAAAGAACTTTAAAAAGACTTTGAAAATCAAATGAGAAAGATTGAGGAAAAACTGGAAGAAAAAAAAAAGAACAATCCAAGAAAAACAAGGAGGTTAAGAAGATCAACCAATTAGAAAAGGACATCCTTGTTTTATCCCTGACTTATTGGGAAGGCTTCTAGTTTATCCCCATTACAAAAAAGACTTGCTCTTGGTTTTAGATAGAAACTATGTATAATTTTATTAAAGACTTCATTGAATATATGCTTTATAGTGTTGTTTTTTAAACAGGAATGGGTGTTGTATTTTGTCAAAAGTTTTTTCTGCATCTGTTGAGATAATCATATAATTTGTGTTGTTTTTGTTATTGACACAGTTAATTATGCTTATAATTTTCCTAATATTAAATTAGCCCTGAATTCTTGGTATAAATCTCACCTGATCTCATTGCGAGATCTTTGTCATATACTGTTATACTCTCTTTTCTGGTATTTTATTTGCAATTTTGGTATCATTATTCATTAGGAAAATTGGTCTATAGTTTTCTTTCTCTGTTTTTGCTCTCCCTGGCTTAAATATCAAATGAATACCAAGATAAAGTTAAAATGGGTACATTATTTGAACATAAAGGGTGATTCCATAAGCAAATTAGGAGATCAAGGAATAGTTTACCTGTCAGATCTATGGAGAAGGGAAGAATTTATGACTAAATAAGAGATAGAGAGAATTACAAAATGTAAAAAGGATAATCTTGGTTTTGTTGAATTAAAAAGTTTTTTCACAAACAAAACCAATGCAACCAATAGTAGGAGAAAAATAGAACACTAGGAAACAATTTTTACACAACTATTCCTGATAAAGTTCTCATTTCTTAAATATATAGAGAAACGAGTCAAATTTATCAGAATGAAAGTCATTCTACAATTAATAAGTGGCCAAAGGATATGGACAGGTAGTTTTCAGAAGAAGAAATCAAACCTATCTATAGTCATTTGAAAAAAAGGCTCTGAATCACTACTGATTAGGGAAATGCAAATTAAAATAACTCATAGGTACCACCTCATACCTATCAGATTGGCTAATATGACAAAAAGGGAAAATGATAAATGTTGGTGGGGATGTGGGAAAATTAAGAACTTGGTTATCAGCTCCCTATTAGTCCATTTTGTTGTAATTTCTAATACAGATGGCATTGCCTTTGTTAGAGGAAATAGAAGCAACATGAAAATTAAGTAACTCTGGCTTCTCTCTTCTGTCAGTTATCAGGCTGCCATTCATCCCAAGTTAAACTCCCCTTCCTTCTCTTATCCTCCTTTTCCTCCCAATATCCATAAAACCTCTTTTTTTTTCTCCCTAGTTCCTTTGCTAGTCTTTATTTGCTCTATACTTTAGGCCTTCTGACACTCTGTGCTACATTGTTATATTTAATTTTGTTATCTTCCCTTGCACCACCTTCAATACATTTCTTTTCTTGAGTATAAGTTGATCATTGAGAGAACTCCTTGTGCATTCTTATTGATCTCTTCAGGCAACTGTCATTTTTTTTCCTCATTTTAATTGTTTCCCTTTTGTGACTTCAGAATTTCATTACTGAGAGTGTCCCATCTCTTCTGGGATGATTTCCACTGAAGCATTTTCCTCCATGGCATCCTATGATGAGATTCCTCTAAACCTTTTAAAAATATGTTTTTTCCAAAATATCAGTTGCGTTTCAGACTATGTCTGGAATTTTCTTCACTACCTAAGAGGGATTAGATACTTCGCCACAAGGTGCCCATCATTTCCATCCCAACAACCAGGTCTTCCCTTTTAGTGAAAATCAGATCCCCAATATAATTTTCCCTTCTTGGTTTCTTCTCTTTTAGCTGCTCTGTTTTGGAGAGAGAGAGAGAGAGAGAGAGAGAGAGAGAGAGAGAGAGAGAGAGAGAGAGAGAGAGAGAGAGAGAGAGAGAGAGAGAGAGAGAGAGAGAGAGAGAGAAGGAGAAAGAATTATTTTAGCAGATATGTGGATAAGTGAAGTCCCTCTATAATATCTAGGCAGACACAGTAAAGATAAAAAAAGAATTCAGAAAGGCTCATGCCATGTGTGTGTTCTATATGTGTACATTCTCAATTTGATTCCACTCTTTCTAATGGGCATGGTTTGTATTTGCAGAAGTGTGATCTCCAGGATTTGAGGGGAATGTTTTGTATCAGCCCTTCTTACTTTATCATAGTAGTAACTGCCTTAGTCAAAATCTGATTAAATCTACTGGTTGACTGTTAATAGGAAGTACACATCTGGGGGGGGGGGGGGTTGCTATAGTTGTAGGAAAAGCTACCTACAGATTATCCCTCAAACCTGAGAGTAATCACTTTCTGAGGCCCCCAAACCATGGATGCAAATTGAGGAGCAACCCAAGGGGAATATGTAAAAAATACAGTATCTTTCCTACCTAAATAAATGAAGAGGTCCCAGGGAAACTCAAAACCCTTGAGTTGTTTTGTCAGAGTTAGACCTGCAGGGATGGCCAAAATCCTCTTTTCCCACTATTGGGGAGTTCAAATATCAGCTATTTTCCAATATTCTAGGCATCCACGAGTCAGTACCCATCCCAAACCTTGATCACTCCAGGACTGAATCCCCCATTTCTTATCCCCAATGCCTGGTCCTGTTTAAACTAGAAAATCATGCTATAAAAACCCACCCCATGTCTCCCATCCAGAACTCCAATAGACTACTCTTTGTCCATCTTCCTTGAAGGACTTATGTTCTAGCTCTCCTCAGTGAAGCTTGTTTGATTGATTTCTCTAAATACTCAAGTCTTGTGCTTCATTTTGTCTACTGGGGCTCAGCTTCCCAGCCATGCCAATTTTCTCCTTAGAAGTATCCAGCATCAACCAGGGCTATGACTAATGGTCTCAGCAGTCACACCTACATCCCAAGTCTTAACTTTTAAACCATAGAATGCAAGGACTGAATCAGGAACCATTTGTCAAGATGGTAGGACCCTCCCTGCTTCTCCAACACCACAGCTATTACTGGGGACCTCATGTCTCCAACACTTTTCTCTTGGAAACATAAGTGACAAAATAAGGGATACTGCCTCCTTTCTTCATAATGGGCTTTTGGATGCCCCAAACCTCTCCAAATAAGAAGATCTACAAAACAGGGTGTTACATAAGCAAGAGTCTAGAAGAAAACCAAATCTCATTCTCAGATGTAACCTTTTTAACCAATTATTCACTTTCAAAATAGTTTTTTTTCCTTTTACATTTCTTGATTTTATTGGATGAAAGCAAGCAAAACACAAACTCTGATGGTATGATCTTCAATTTCTTACCCATGACATCATAATATTTACCAATACTTTTTTAGTTCCTTCTGGCAGAATTATTATGCTAACATAAATCACCAGATACATGTAGTAGTCATCTGTTTTGACAAGCTTTAGGAGGTCCTCTATTATGTAATGAGTGCATGCCAGGAAAGACAACAGACATCTCTATTGTTATTATTGGGTTGACAAATTGCCACCTCAGTATCTCTGAGTAAAGAATCAATACCTTTCTATTCTTTCTCTGACCCTTCCTGGGTTATCTCTCACCTGATGAGATTCTGAGGTTCTATTATATCATTCTTTGAAGAAAAAAATCTTCTTCCTCCCCAAGTCATCCAGCTCCCTCTTATTCAGGAAAGGTTTTAGATATATAGTTTAGCTTTAATAAATTATCTCTTCTTTCCCTTCCCTTCCTCCTCTGGCCTCTATCTTCTGATGTTTAAGTCTTCACACCTTCAGCTCAGATCCCATTTTTACCCACTGAAACCTTGTTTCTTTTTCCCTTAGGAATGTTGCATTATCCCTAATAACTTTACGAGGTTATAACATTATCAAGTCCCTTCACCTTCTCCAGCAAGCTCAGCTTACAGTTTATAATATGAAGAACAATTATTTGTTTGTAACAGAAATCTAACTTTAAACATTCAATGAATGATGCTGAAAATTTCCTTCTGTTCTCTATACCAGTTGAAGTTTTCAACATCAATTTTATTTTGTTTTAACTCCTCAAGGATGTGTATACCTCACTTGATTACATGTTTCTTCTCATTTATCATCTATCTTTATAATTTAGCAACCCCACCCTTACCTTCAACAACTCCTATTCCTTTTTTTAAATTTTTTAATTTTTTAAAATTTAATTTTTTAAATTTAATTTAATTTAATTTAAAATTAATTTATGGAATAAAACAATTTAAAACCATGACATAGTACAATAAAAAAGATGATTGTACACAAAACTTCAAATCTACTATACACAACTTGCTATTCCTTTCAAATGTCATGTAAATTTATTTTTTTCTTCTCTTTTCTCACCCCACCCTAAAGATAGCTACTATTAGACACAAATGTGCGTGCGTGTGTGTGTGTGTGTGTGTGTGTGTGCAAAATTATTCTATACATGCTTCTATTTATCAGTTCTTTCTCTGGATGCAGATAACATCTTTCTTCACATGTGCTTTATAGTTAATTTGTATATTTTTAATAGACAAAATGACTTATTTTCTCAAAGTCATTCCCAAAACAATATTGCTATCACTGTATACAATGTTGTCTTGGTTATGCTCATTTAGCTCTTATTATTTCATTCAAGTCTTTCCATGTTTTTCTAAAATCATTGAGTTCACCGTTTCTTATAACACAAAAGTATTCCATCATAACTATATACCATAACTTGTTCAGGCATTCCCCAATAGATGGACATCCATGTAATCTCTAGTTTTGGGGGTTTTTTCACCACCACAAAGAGAGCTACCATAAACATTCTAGAACATATAGGTTCTTCTCCTTTTTCCCTAATCATTGTTAGAAATAGACCAAGTAGTGGCATTGCTGGGTCAAAGGCCATAGATAGTTCAATAACTCTTTGGACATAATTCCAGATTGCTCTCCAAAATGGGTGAATCATTTCACAATTCCACCAACATCAAATTAGTGTCCCAGTTTTTCCACATCCTCTCCAACATTTGTCATTTTCCCTTTCTATCATTTTAACCAATCTTGTAAGTGTAAAATGATACCTCCAGGTTATTTTATTTATAGATAAACTATCTATAAAAAATTTTTCCCTAATTTTCTGCTTTCCTTATAATCTTGGCTTTATTAATGTTATTTGTAAAAAAAAAAA
>CM053591.1:60594745-60615516 GCA_028646515.1 Pseudochirops corinnae
TCACAAATATATATATGAAACAAAATAAGCCGCAATAGAGCATTACATAATAATACATATACAGAATATAATAATACATTACAGTTACAAATAAAACACCTATTATATACATATTAGCAATAAATATCATCCAGCTATCCAAACATTTTTTCTGATTGTCTTTGAAATGTTAAGAAAAAAAAAAAGCTATGTTACTGACTTTTATACCAAGATTCTCTGAGTTTAGGAACAGTCTACACTATCATCATCATCATCATCATCTGCTATGCAAAACCAATACTGAGCATGTTAGATACCTCTGGATATTCTCTGTTCTGTAAGAGACTCTGAAATAGGAATATTTGTAAGGAAAGAGCAATTTCTGAGTTCAATATTCCCCACCTCACCCCCCACTCCTGACTCATGTGAATAGATACAAATACTAGTGGTAGTAGTAAATTAGTTTAAATATAAACTAAATTTCTGAAAGTAATAATAAGTAATATAAGATTTATTGTAAAGAAATAATTCCTTTCATTATTTATTAGTGGGTTTTGTTTGTGTCTTAATGTTTCTCTGTAGACAAAAGTTGTCAAACATTGATGGGGGCTTTGGAGATGATCATTTTTGTCCTGCAGGAAATTGATTTAAGGTAGTTCTGTCTGGTTAGCAGAATTTCAGCACTGGTTATATGAACAGCCCCCTCTGTCTCCAAGCAGATCCCGCATTCAACACCTTGTTCATTTCCCACCTACCTAGTTTTATTGAAGTTCATCTCTAAGCTAATCAGCTTATTTGCCCTCTGAAGTTGCTAAGGAGTGGTGAAATACACAAATATCAGTCAGCCTCTCCATCAAGATAATATCATGGACAGAGAAGAGGATGAACTAGGAGATAGAAAGCCATCTGAATTACTTTCAGCAGCATCTGCACAACATTGATTGAAAGAAAGGTCCCAAAAGACCAGACAAATGTTTAACTGTGGAATTTTGCCTATGATGATCCCCACATCCAAATACAAAACAAAATGCAAAGAACATATGCTCACAGTCACCCAACATGCAATGGAAAGAATGAAAAGGGGAACCTCTCTGTGGCATCACATGACAAACCATGACCTCTGCAGAAGGTCAGGAAAGACAGATATATTGGAGGGAGTTCTTTATTTAAAATGGCATTAGATGGCTCATGTTGCAAGAATAATGTATGTTTGACTAAGAGACTGGATCCCGTGGGATCACAAATAGACAATTAAGAGGCCAAAAAGTCACTGAGACAAGCCAATCATCAATTTACCTAGAAAAAGTTGGATATAAGTGTGGGATATTTGTCTGATTTTCTAGTGGATTTTAGTTCATATTATAACCAACTGGTGAAAAAATCATGAATATGAAAACATGAACATGAGAAGTAAGAAATGGAGAGAAATAAGTTATATGAGGAACTGGAACTCAGAAAGGATGATTTGAATTGGTATTTTGGTTTGTCAATATGTACACATACATGCATCCATATTGATTGAAATACAACGTACAGATTGAAGACATAGGATGCAATACACTATTTGAATAACAGATAGCTGGCAATGAGAAAGCCTTCAAGAAAGTATTCAAATTTAAATGGGAACTAAACAATTTTCTAAAATTGATAGTCAAAGAAAAAAATTATGGATAGAGAACTTAATTAAACAAGATGAAAACAATGAGACAATATAGCAAAACTTTTGAGATGCAGCCAAAATAGTCCTGAGGGGGGAAAAATGTACCTCAACACTTTTCTGAGAAAAAAAAGAAAGGAAGGGAGAATGTATGAGTGAATAAATTTGGTATGCAACTGAAAAAAAACTAAACTAGAAAAATATTAGACAAAAATACTCCAACTAAACACACAAAAAAGAAATTCTTAAGAATAAAAAAAAGTAAACAAAAGGGAAATCAAACAAAAAAACCTCTTGATTTGATGAATAACCTAGGTGCTAGTTTTTTTTAACTAATGAAACAGAAAAACTATTATGTGAGGTAAAAAGAGGAAAACCAAATTGCCAATATAAAAGAGAATAAGAAATAACTAGAAAGTATTTTTACTCAGTTACATGCCAGTAAAACTGACTGTCTGAAATAATTATTTAGAAAAATAAAAAAATACACAGAACAAGAAATAAATTTTAAATTATATTTCCAAAACCAGAAAAATAAAATTAAATAGGCCATAAATAAACATTCAAATTTAAAAAAATCCCAGGACCAGAAGGGAATTCTAGCAAACATTCATGGGCTAATTAACTCTAATTTTATGCAAAATATTTCCCCAAAAGGGAAAGTAATAATAACTTTCTATGAGATGACTATGATTCTGAGACCTAAACCAGGAAGAGATAAGTCAGAGAAAGAAAGTCATAAGCTGACATCTCTAATGAATCTCAATTAAAAAATTATATTAAGCAAAATATTAGCAAAGAGGCTACAGCAACATATTCAAAAAATTATGTAATATAACCAGACTGGATTTATACTAAAAATGCAGGGTTGTTTTAATATTAGAAAAACTATTAATGTAATAGGCTGTATTAAAGCTAAAAACAAATAAAATTACATGAGTATATCAAGAGATACAGAAAATGCTTTAAGAAATGTAGCAAGTATTATCTCTGGTTTCACCATGCCAGAACCAGATTGTTATAGCTTGTCTTTAGGATTCTAGGGAGCTGGGTGTCTTTTCTCCATTATCTTCTGCTCAGTCATTCATTCAGGTTGTTTTCCCCCTACTGTTAGCTGACGGCAATTAGTAACTAGCTTCATTTTACTAATTAACATCATATAGCAATTACAAAGGAATAGTTACTCTGAAGATGTATCAAGAACAGAAATACAAATATTCTGCTTCCCCTTCCCCCTGAAGAGACACTTTCCCTTACAACACCTTTCTCTCTGTAGAGAGTCACCTCAGACTTAATTCAGTTTCTGTGTGGCATTGGTCTCATCAATTCATTCTAAATGCAACATTGATGTCAAACAATTCTTGGTCTCAGTTACTGGGTTGGGCTGGATCGTAAAGGGCATTCCTAGAACCTAGCGACATCAATACTAGTTTGACTACAAAATCTGGCATAAACTCAATTATTTGACTCCCAGATTCCCAGATGGCTTACTCTGACTTTTTAAAACTAAAGAAGTCATTGCCTATAACCTTCTCTTTGTAAAATGAAAACAAACAAACAAACACTGAAGAAAAGGACTGAGATTCATTTTCATGGAACCAGATGCTGGTTTTGGAGGGAAAGAAATACTGAGATCTCTGTCCTTACAGCATTGGCTCTCACTGAACATTAGTAGGAAGAAGCCAGTCAAAGAGAAGTCAAACTCAAAGAAGAGGTCCAACCAAGAGAGAACAGGCTGAGGCTCTGTTTTGCTATATCTATTAAATACACCAAACAAATTTAAAAGATTCTCTATAACCACACAGTAAGCATACCAGGATCAGTTATAGAATGCCTACACATACTTCATAATGTACACAAGGATTTTCCATTAAATGTCATCATAACTCTCCTGGATATAGCTTTCCCAGCCTTTTCCATATGGAAAGTTACATTAGCACTCTGTATATACTTGTAGGGACTAAGCTCATTGGCTAGTACATCATTACAAAACACTAGAAAGCACAGTATAAAATTGAACATTTCCTTTATATGTAAACATAATCCATCTAAAACCAAGAATTTGTATTACCAATCATGGAAAAATTATATATGACATTACAGTAAAATCAGAGATTATGTAAAGATGCCCTTTTATTATTTTTTTACTGTTATTAGTTGATATAGTGCTTATACTAATTATATCAATCATACAAGAAAAAATAAATTGGGGGAATTAGAATAAGTGGAGAAACAAAATTGTCAAGTTTTTTTTTTTTATAAACACTGTGGTGGGATACGTAGAAAACCCTGGATATTCAACAAAAATTAATATAAATAATAACTTCAATAAAATAGGATATAAAATAAACCCAAAAAATCATTATTCTTTCTCTACATTTCTCTATTATAAAACCTCAAAGGCAGAGTTAGAAAAAGAAAATCTATATTCAAAATTACTAGCAAATATATAAAATATCTGATAGTCTAAATCATAGATAGGAATTACATGACTACAATTATAAAACACTCTGAAGATGTAAAGACACTTTAATTCAAGAGGAATTAAAAATTCATAGCTGAGCTATGGGAATATAATAAAAATGACAATCCCCCTTAAATTAATTTCCATATTCAATGTATTACCAAATTACCAAAGGATTACTTTATAGAACTGACTCAAAAGGGAGTGGAGTAGGGACTGTATCTAGCAAAAATTTTTGATTAGAAAAAAATCAGGCAGAAAATAGGTTTAGACAAACAACTCACATCATATACCACAATAAACCCATGACGGATGACCTATGTATAAAATATTATATAATGAAGAAATTCAAGGATTTCATAACTGTGGAGAGGGGAAGAGTTATTAACCAAACAAAGGATAATTTTGATTACACAGAATTGAAATGTTTTTTGCACAAACAAAATCAATGCAATTAGAATGGAAACAGTTAAGTAAGGAAAAAAATCTTTACAACTTGTTCTTATAAGTGTATGATGTTCAAGATAAATAGGGACGTGATTTAAATATATAAGAATAAGAGCTATTCACCACTTGACAAATAGTCAAAATATGTGAACAGGCAATTCTCAACAGAAGAAAGCTAAACCATCAACAATTATATTATAAAAAAGTTTCAACCATTAATAATAAAATAAATAGAAATTAAAATAACCTTGAGGTTCCATTTTAAACCCATCATATTAGCAAAGATGACAAAAAAAAGAAAGTGACAATTGTTGGCAAGTCTATAGGAGAAAAGTTATTCTTAATGGTTCATTCTTTAAAGCAATTTGCTATGTCCCCAAAGTCACTAAAGTATTCATGCCCTTTGACTTCTTAAGAGTACTATTAGGTATATACCTAATGCATGTAAGGAGCCATATACATAAAAACATATTTATGACAGCTTTTTTGTGATAGCAAAAGCAAAAACAAAAAAACTAGAAACACTATGGGTATCCAATAGTTAGGATATTGCTAAAATAATTATTGTATATGAATGTGGTAGATTATAGTAACGTTAAAAATAATGAAAAGGATGGATTCAGAGGAAGGCAGACTAGTATGAATCAATATAGATTGAAGAGAGCATAAGCAGGACAACACATTATGACTAAAGCACTGTAAAGCAAGATGGTTGTGAAAGATTTAAGAACTAGGATAAAAGCAATGACAAATCTTGACTCCAGAAGACAACGATTGGGCAAGTTTTCTGCCTCTTAGCAGGGAAGTAATAAACTACAGGTGTGGAATGAGACATACATATTTAAAACATACCCAGTGTATAAATTTGTTTTGCTTGTTATAGGGGAGAGATTTTATTTTTTGTTAGAAAGTCATGGGGAGTGAGGCTTAGTAGTATTGATATTAAAAATGTCATTTGGGGCACCTAGGTGGCACAGTGAATAGAGCACCACCCTTGGAGTCAGGAGGACCTGAGTTCAAATCTGGCCTCAGACACTTAACACTTACAAGCTGTGTGACCTTGGGCAAGTTACTTAACCCCAAATGCCCTGGCTTCCCCCTCCAAAAAAGCAAAAAAAAAAAAAAATGCCAATGAAACTTTTTTTAATAGAAGAGAAGAAAGTTCAAAAGGGGACATGGATAAGTAGGATAGTATTGAGACTATCATGTAAAAAATATGCTTTAAAAAAGCAAGCCTCATGTAATGGATTCACAGTGTCATATATAATCTCTTTTTTTCTTCCTATAAGAAATGTTTATATTATGGTTGTTTGTCCAGTTCATATTAATAAAGAGAAATTTTTTTTAAATAATAAAAAAGTCATTTATCCAAAATAATTTCATGTAAGTATAGAGATAGATTGAACATATTATTGGTTTGCGTATACTTTGTATTTCCTTCTCTGTGAAGTAGGTGTTTGTTCCATCCCCCAAAAGAATGCGAAGTCTTTCAGTGCAGTTTTTTCCTTTTTTTTTTTAATAGCACCAGAACCTAATTCAATTCCTTGCATATGGAAGGTGTTTAATAAACATTTGTTGATTTAAACTGAATGTCTCTTCTCTTTGATTCTAAAAGCTTCTCTTTTCTCCACAATGAAAAATGGTAGAACTTGAATTTTCTTGGAAACAGTGAGTTCCCACTACAGGAAGAATGAAAACCAAATCCACAAGACCATTTAATAGGTAACTTTTAGAGGGGATACTTGGTTCAATATGTGTTGAACTAAATGATTTCTGAGGTTCCTTCTAATTCTGAAATTCTGTGACTGTATGAATTAAGAAAGAGGGAAAAAATCTGGAAACCACACAACTCCACATGGTTAGTCACAAAGCTCTAATGATGTGATAAGGATAATAAGGAAGAAACATACTGTAAAAAAAAAAAAGTGGTGTCAAATTGAGTATGACAGTGCAGATATCTTTTGTTTCATGGAAAGACCTGAAATGTAAGGATAGAAACCAGAAAAAAACAAGGGGGAAGCAAGACTAAATCCCCAACTGCTGACAACAGCAGACACATATCACTTAATGCCAGCTAGATTTCCTCCTACTCATCTGTGGCTTAATAATTATAGGTAGTATATCACTTTAAGGCTTACAAAAGTGCTTTACATATGTTATTTCATCTCATCCTCACAACAACTCCAGGAGGTAGGAGTTTTTATTTTTTCCCTTTTGCCAAATAAGGAAATTGAGGCTGAAAAAAGGTCAAATGATTTGCCCAGGGTTACATAACTAATAAGGCAGGATTGAGTCTTTCTGACTCCGAAGTTCAGCACTTTTATCTGGCAAGTCACCTAGCAAGAATATTAAACCTAAAGTCAGAGGACCTGGGTTCAAATCCTAACTCTTTTACTTACTGCCTGTGTTGCATTGGGCATGCTATTTATTCTCTCCGAGACTCAGTTTCTTCATCTAAAGAAAGACTAGACCAAATGTCTCTAAGGTCCTTCCATCCATAGACCTTACAATTCCTTGTTCATGTAAACAAAGAGGAACAAAGCAAATTATGTTTGTATAGTATGCCAGGGTCACGTCTATTTTTTCAGTGTGAAAGTACACTATGTTCTGAATCTATTGCCTTGTGGTATCCTCCAGAACTTATCTCACCGATTAGGAGTTTGAGAGTAAACCAGCTGGCCACTAGAAGAACAACGTGCACATAACCCCCTTATCAAAGCCTTATAGCCTTGGAAGAACTCCCAATAGACACTTTCTAAATAATAATATTTATTTTAAATACTCAAGAGAAAAAAATTTCCCTAGACCTATTTTTTATTTGACTTGACTTGGGAATTTGTGCAGTTCTATATATTGAGTGGTTTTAGAAATGCTTTTTGAGAATGACTATAAAAATGGCACCATTTTGCCATCTAGTGCTGCAGGCTAGTATTACCACTGGTGCACGCATCTAGTGTCCTATCAAAGAATAAACCAGACATCTGCAGCCTTTTCCTTTAGGATGGATCTTTCCAAAAAAGCAGCAATTACCCTTTTTTATGGCCATGTACCCCAATTTCCCCCTTTCCTCTCTGATAAAGTGCAGGCAAATATGTGATGGTCTTGGATGATGTAAGCAGTTTCCTCCTTCGTACTCTCCAATCAGAAAATGAACACAAATTCAAGATTGTATGCTTTTGGAATACTGGTTTAGCAGGTTACATATGCAGTTTGGCTCTATCATATTTAATTGCTATCATAAAAAAATCACTCTCATTTATGTGACATTTTAAGGTTTTCAAGTAACTTTCTTTTTGATGATCCAGTAAGGAAGGTAGGGATATTCCCATTTTGTAGATGAGGAAATTGGGGCTTAAGGAGCTTAAGTGACTTGTCCAGATCACATTGCTAATAAATGACAAAGATAGGACTTTGCATGTAATGCCCAAAATTTAGGGCTCATTCCCTATAACATACCTCCCCACCAATGACAAAGGGTAAAGAGTCATAACTACACCGGGTCAATTGAAGAACACTACTCTATAAATGTCCTTTTGGGGACACCTGTCCCACCTAGAAATTCCATCTTATTTCCCTGGTAACCTAAATTTTTCAGTGTTCCATAGCCATTTTTTGTGGTTCCCAGTAGTATAAATCCCTACCTAAAAACCTAGGACACATGCATTCTCAGATTCATCTCACAACTTCCTTGTATGACCGCAAAAACTACAGGGCATTCTCAACTTTTTTTGGTGTATCATAAACCCTTTCTGGCAAGTCTATGGACCTCTTCTCACAGTAAGTTTTTTTTTTTAAACAAAACAAAATAAATAGGATTATAAAAGAAAATAATGACATTGAAATCATTATCAAAATTTATTTTTTTAAAAAAGTTTACGGACCCCAGTTAAGAACCCCTGCTTCAGGGGGATTTTGACCATGCAACGTGGTGGGTAACATTTCTACCATTTAGGAGGATTGGCAGGGAAGCACTTCACCTTTCACAAGAAGCAATCAAATTCATGCCTTGCCAAGTCTGTGTGTGGTTGAAGTGAAAGATCAGGGTTGGCAGGGGACCAAAAAAAGAAACTGAACCAGTTTTGTTTCTGTTCTGTCTGTGATCTCTATACTCAGATTTCAATAGTCAGTTTACAAACAGTTGCAAGTTTTATTTTAAGATAGGAAAACCAACAAACTCTGAAAATAGGTCTAGGAGAGAAACTAGTTAGTATAGTAGATAAAATCAGGGACTTTGAATACTGCCTCATATCCTTTAACCATCTGTGTGACTCTGAGCATGTCACTTAATTGCTGCCAGCCTTAGTTTCTCCATCTGTAAAATGGGGTTAACAATTTTACCTACCTCAAAGGGTTCTTGCGAGGATCAAAGGAGATACTATATATTAAGCTCTTTGCAAACCTTAAAGAAAGTGTACAAAAAGAAAAGCTGTCCAGTTCTTTTCATTGACAGCACCCTTCCTCACCTCACCCCCACCCCACACCCTGGTAGGCAGAGAATTCACCTGGAGAATCATGTAATTTACATAGTTTGCATAAATTACACCTGTATTAATTATTAATTTGCTATGCTGCCGACATCATTAATTTAAAATCTGGTTTCAAGGTTTTGAAGCATCATTCTGGCATCCCAGCCTCTATAATTTTTCTTCCCACCTCCACCCTGTCCCCTGGGGGTGTTGTCTTTAAGAGACCAGGCAAAAGGCTGGAGAGTGGACTGAGCATCCAAGCAGGTGGTTAAGCCAGGGTGAAGGCAATGCAGAGACAGAGGAGAGGAGAGTGTCTTCCCTAGGATGGGGGAGCCTGAAGAGTAATGTACTTCATGCAGCCTTTCACTGCTCTGACTAGGAATTACAAATCTCTTTGTCCTTTAGTATGTCAGTACATCCATAAATTATAGCACACCCTAAGCAAGAGCTCACAAGTATAGCTAGGATTTTGTACTTTTTGGGTGCCTTTAATATAGGGGTTGCAAATCATTTAAATGCTTGTTCTTCTCTCATCCATCTTCATAAATTCCCGGTGAGATGGGAAACGAGGATCATTCATGCTTTATAGATGAGGAAAGGAGGATCTGGGCTCAGTCAAGCATAGCCCTGTAAATGCAACCCAGGTGACAGGGTCTCAGAGCCTACCACAGGAACATCCCTTCCCTAGGGATGGAGAGTTCGGAGTCACCTCAGCCAGCACCATTTAGATAGGAAGCACGGGGTGGAATTTGGCTATAGCTAGGAATAGCACTAGACTGAATTTTGGCTAACCCTCCACATCTGGTGCAGGCTGTGTGGCAACTATGGAAAGACAAAAGGCTTGACCACCAGAATGACCCAAGCACAGACAAACAGCCCTATCAGCACCACAGTGATGACACAAAGCAAGAAAGACGTAGGGCCTGCACCATCATTTCTCAATGCTTCAACCACTCTAACCATTCTCACCATACACTAGTAGACACTACTCACAAAGGTCAATCTGATCCAACACACATTAAGCCTTCTTCTCACTATCTGGCTGCCCTAAATACTCTAGGAACAATGCCCGTTGAAACAGTTTCCACTGGATTTGTGCAATTTCCCCAAGGCCCTGGAGCCACTAAAGCATTCCATGTGGCCTTCCATTTTTGTACTGTGTAATTCCTCCCTCCCTGTTCTCCCCCTTCCTGAGCCCTTACCTGCTCCCTTCTCCCAAACGAGCATGGAAGAAGAAGACTCTTCTTACCCACTGGGAGGTGGTGGGTGGGGGTAGAGAAGAATCATCTAGCTGGGATTCTTAACCTGGGGTGTGTGAACTTGTTTAGTATTTTGATAACTATATTTCGACTGTGTTTCCTTTGTGATGCTAATTTTCTTTTATGCATTTAAAAACATTATTCTAAGAAAAGACCCCTAAATCTCACCAGACTACCAAAAGAGGTCCATGATATTTTAAAAAATGGTTAAGGGGCAGCTAGGTGGCACAGTGAATAGAGCCCTGGCCCTGGAGTCAGGAGGACCTGAGTTCAAATCCGGACTCAGACGCTTAACACTTACTAGTTGTGTGACCTTGGGCAAGTCACTTAACCCCAATTGCCCTGCCTTCCGCCCTTCAAAAAGCAAAAAAAAAAAAAATGGTTAAGAATCCCTGGGTTGGAGTCTATAAAGTACCCTCCTCACCAGATGACTGATAAACAAAACAGTCCAGATAAATGCTGGACTGGCAGGTTTGCAATAAAGACTCTTGAGGCCCACCTTAGGGCACCTAAGGCACCTGCATCATCTTATAACTCATCTCTCTGCCTTCCCTTCTCATAGCTGACTGAGCAGTGCTAAAGAAAGAAGCACTCTAAACATTCCTCCCTCCCATTTTGTACTTTTAGTATGAATTTCCAGCTCTCATTCAGATACAATGTAAAAAGCTCTAGTCTGCAGCTAACCCCATAGTTTCATCCTTACCTACTTCTTCTGTTGGGTCACACGTAGCATGTAGGTTCTAAAGCAGCATAACCCACAAACTCAGACCAATGGAGATTCTCATGACACCTTCCCCTTTCAAATCTCTACAATGAAGACATGGGAAGAAAGACCAAGAGCCTAAATACACAACTGCTGCAGACACTCAGTTAATTCTAGGCCTGCACTAGTTTTTACTCTCTATACCAGTGGTTCTCAACCTGTGGGTTGCAACCCTTTTGGGGGTCGAACAACCCTTTCACAGGGGTCACCTAAGACCATCAGAAAACATATATTTCTGGTGGTCTTAGGAACCCAGACACTGCTCCTCTGTCTCCAGGCAGGTCCACCCACATGCAGATATGCCCACATACAAGTATTAAAGGGTCGTGGCATTAGGAAGGTTGAGAATCACTGCTCTACACTTTCTTGATCACTACCATGTATAGGCTAATCTGATCTATGTCATACCAGACTCCTTGCCACTGACTCCCTCAAAGTAGCCCAAGTGCGGATTTAATTGGCTACTCCAAGTAGTTGTTCCCTGTGTCCCAGAATGCCCCCAAAGTCCCAGGAGACTTTCCAGTGTGCATCCAAAGTTCTGCTTATAATCTCTTTCCCCTCCATGCACTATTCTCCCTATTGTGCTGTCAATGGTGGCTTATTACATTTATTCAATTGGCAAGCATTTATTTTCCTTTAATCACAAAACGGCTGTCAAGTCAACATCAAGGTATGATTGGAAGAACAAGCCTTTGTTCCTAAGAGTCCAACACCTAAAGTTGAGAGTCTATAATATGGTACAAAGTCACAGTGGCCGACAAACTGTATTTAGCCTCCAAAGATGACCTGGACAATTGGTAGAGTCTGAAGAGTGGTCCATTGGGCCAGGTAAATATTGTCTCTCTCTACCGCCAAAGTGAAATATTCATCATTAGTCTAAGGAACTACTGGAATAATTGCTGGGGTTCAATGCTTTCTCTTTTGAAAATATGTTGAAGGGTAAAGATAAAGAGAGAAGAGAATTTGCATGCTTCCAATTATATTATAAAGCAGCAGTCATCAGCCCCATTCAATATTGGTTAAAAATAGAGAGGTAGATCAATGGAACAGATTAGACAAGGGAGAATAAAAAACAATGGAACTCAATAATTCCAAATGTTCAATAAACAGGAAAACATACAGGATTTAGGAAATAATCTTTGTTTATTTTTTTAAAAACTGCTGAGAAAACTGGAAAGCTGTCTGGCAGAACTTAAGCTTGGACCAACACCTTATGCCATATTCCACAATACATTCTAAATGGATACATGACCCTAACATTAAAGATCCGACCATAAAAATAAATTTTAAAAAGGAAACTAGTTACATCCCTCTTACAGCTATATTCTTAACTAAACAAGGGATAAAATCAATGACAACAGGTAAAAAGGTAAGTTTGATTATGTGAAATTAAAATTTTTTTTAGTACTTTTGTTAGCTTCATGGTATAATGTGATACCAGGGTTGTTTAGTTCAAATTTCTCTGATTGTTACTGATTTTTAATATTTTTTTCAGGTTGTAAACCTTCTCTTGAAATTTCTTCTTTTGAAAATTGTTTCTGACCGTGTGGTCACATGTCTAGTGGTAAATGACTTTTAAATACACATATATTTATATAATATAATATATAATGTGTTATATATTATATTATATATTTATTATATATAATTATACATTATAACAGCACTATATATAATCATAAAACATGTAATTGTGTGTATACATGTATATACATATATATGTATATACACATACACATACACATATGTGTGTGTATTTCCTATAGTTTCAATTATCCTTGAATGAAAGTCAACATTATTTCTCTAACATTGTCAGGACCACACCTGAAAAAGAGACTTTCACCTATGGTGAATGCAGAAGCCAGTTAAAAGTGCATGGTTCTCATTCTATTAAATGGGTAGGGCTTCTAAGAAACCCAACACCAAGTTGGTCAAAGATAGAGACTAGCCACTTCATCTTTCAAAGCAATAAAAGAACAAAAGGACTAAATGTGCTCCCCGTAATGTGAGTTACCCCAGGACCTACCCTTGACTTGGACTGTGTTTTTCTAGTAGCAATTCAACTCATTGCCCTGTGCCCAATGAGACTATTTCACAACATAAATTTGCTTTGTGTTGGAGTTGCTGACAATAAGAAATCCAATTTCTTCAGACATTTTACTTGCTATAGCAAGTTACAGGTACAGGTACACACAACTCACATAAAGAGGTGTGCTTTGACCTGTTCATGAAAGCCAATTGTTAAATTTCCAGTGTGAGAACTTTTAGAATTTAATGCATTGTTTTGTTGGTTGTATAGTAAAAATGACAATGCTACCAAAATTAATTTAAACTCTTAATGCTACATCAATCAAAATGACCAAGGGGATACTTTATAGAACTTGGAAAATGATAACAAAATTCATTTGGAAAAACGAAAGATCTAGTTTTAAGAAAATGATAGAAAAATATTGATAATGTAGATTAATCTTAAAAGTGTGTTTTGTTGTTATTGTTGTTTTTCTGGAGAGCCAGTTGTTAAACATTTATCAACACACCATTGCCTGCAGATGTTCCCTTTGAGAAATGAATAAAGATGCTTGAGTTAATTTTTTTAAAGTGTGAAATGAATTAGTAAGAAAATAAGTTACAAAACTAGTTCCAGAATCCATCTTCTTAAAGATGAATGGAAGCTAATACAAACTACAGGGGTTTTTTAAGTTACCCAGAATCACCAAAAATTAATGAATAATAGAGAAATACCTTTTTTTTTTCTAAAATAGCATTTAGGTGGTTAGAAATTATAAAATTGATCTTCTTCAAATAAGGATTTGACCATTCAAAGAATTTATCACTATTTCTAACCATACCTTGAATTCCATATCAAATTTCTAAAAGTTGCTTTGTTATAGAAATTTTTATTTCTCATCTATATGCAAAGATATTCATGCAAATCTTATGTAGAAATTCCTTCTACCCAGAAAAACTTACCTATGGCATAGTAGGCAAATAGCAAGGTACCCTGAAGAAAAGATAAGAGGGAGCAAGTGCCAAGCATGTCAAACCACCACACCATCACCACATGTATCACCATCTCTTTTTAGACCCTGACAGGAATAGTCAAAGCCCTTGAGCCCAAGAACCCTGGGAATCACAATGCAGTGCCCTCCAGATCATTGGTTCAGGCTCTGCAGCCATCACTGGCATCATGGGGAGCAACTTTTCTGGAGATTCATCCTGGCAACTGTTTTTTGCAGATGCTACAAACCCAGAAAAAAAATTCTTACCACCACAGTCCTTGGCACTCTCGGTACCATAAACTGACATTGTTTTTCAATGTAAATGACATTGAAGAAGATGTGTTAATAGTTCCTTTGTTGCTATACCATAAGAAGCAAGGACATTTCTGCCTAACTTGCAGCTAAAGTCTCCTAGATGTGGCATCTCTCCTCATTAGAATGTGAATTATTGAGATCAGGGACTGCCTATCTTTTTATCTATATCTGTCACCTTAGCCCCTTAGCTTTGTTCATGGAAAGCACTTAATTCATGTTTTTTTCATTCTCTTATTTATTCATAAGTCCCTGGGATTGGCTTGAGGTTCACTGAGGTTAAGTGACTTGACCAGTGACAGAGTGGGGTTTGAACACAAGTCTTTTTGACTCCAAGCCCAACAATCAAAGCTAGCTATACTGCCACTATCTGTCTATACTATAAATGAAAATTTGGTGTGTAAGATAAAAGTAGAGGTGGTCTTGTTGTAATTAGCAGAGTAGAGGTAGTCTAGTTTGGCCTGAAGAATTGAGAGAAAGTATGTATTTGTCTTAGGGAAAGGAAAGTTTACTTTCATATAGTGAAGAGAACTTGTGCATGCACATACACGCACACACACACAGAAGTATAATAAACACAATTATACAACCCATTCAGAGAATAGAATCTTTTAGTTAATCGAATACTCTAGTTAATAGAGATCTATCATATATGGATTTCCAATGTTCAATAAATTCAAATCCAATCCAATCTTTCTTTCATGGTAAGAAAGATGTCAGTACCTCAAGGGCATCATAATAATCACTATATGGATGGGGAAACAGTGGTTAATAGATATTCCTGGTTGACCAAATGCCAGATAAGTGAGCTGGTATAGTAGAGTGCCTAGATAAGGCCAAAGGGCCTAGTAACTGGAGTGTAGGATTTTGAGTCAGGATAGAGCTGTATTTAAATTCCACCTCCTACACATTTTAGTGTATTTGATAAAATTTTTCAGGTAGCCTCTCACAAAGCTCCATCTAGTTATAAAAGACAAGCAGGTGCTACTAATTATATAGCAATTGACTTTATAAGCTCTACATTGATTTTTATAATATTTCACCAATTTCAATAGAACTCTGGAATTAGGATATAGATTGAAAGAAAAAGTCCCTGAACTGCCACCATGGTTGATCGCTCATCTGAAACCCAATTGTTCCATGATTGAAGTCATTGCTTGGGCAATGCCTCAGGAGGCACATTTATTGCAACATTCTTTTGGAAGGCAACACTAAGAATTTAAGCTATCATCCATGCAATAGAGTTGTCACTGACTTGAGGTGGGTTCCTGTGGAAGCACTAAGTGTGCATTCTTCAAGTCGGACTTTAGTAAAAGACCTCAGTCTTTAAATCAGTGGGGCCCTTATCCTGTCTGTAAGAAGAGACCAAAGCCTGCCCAGCGACCAGAATTGTTCAGGATGTCTCCTTTACATTGCCTAATCAAGCATTAGAAGTGCTGGAATTCTTAATTCAGTATTCAGTTTTTTTCAGAAATTTTATGACAGCTAAAGAATCTAAGGAGGATTTCTAAACGTGTTGACTAGAACGGAGGAAAAACATAGATATTCCTAAAAACACTTATTTCTTCCAGTTCTCCCACAGTCTTACTTTGTCCCAAAGTTTCAAGTTGTTGTGAGAATAAAAAAATCTCTATTAGCTATCTGATATATATAAAGGACTTCACTAACTTGTAGGTCTCAGGAATTTCTTGTTGGAAACTGGTTAAAAATAATTAAAATATAGCTAAGTGTCTCTCAGGGTTATTTGCAGAAGCTGGAAAAATTTCCTTGCTACACTACTACTACGGGAAAGGATGGGTACTCTGTAGTCTCCATCTTCAGCTCTCCCTGTAAAGACAGATTTCTGTCCTAAATCATGTATGTGTTGGGAATCAAGGGATTGGAAGTGAGGTAGATGAGAAGACTTTCAAAGAACGGAAATGGCCACAAGACTCAACAGTCCCCGGCTTGCCTGCCAGACTGCCAACTGTGATTTGCTCCAGGCTTACTTCACTTTGGGAGGTTTACATAGAAAATCAATACCAATGAGATTCTCCCTTATTTAGCTCCTAAGCCTCCAACCAGTTTACTCTGGTAAAAAAAAAAAAATCAGCAATAGAAAGCTGTACAGATTTGCAGTTTCATGTGCTTTTTTCTCATATATTAAAATTTTACAAATAATTTTTTTTAAATCAGATGGAGAGAGTTCATTTTCTCTGCTCATTTCTCTCCCCCTGCATAATGTACCTTTCACTCTGTCCTGCTCCTTTGCAACTCTCTACTAAAAAATAATGAAGCATTCAAACCACAGCAATTATGATTAATCGCATCTTTATCTAAGTCAGGATTGCTACTAATTAAATAGAAAGTGTAAATGGACTTTAAATAACTGGAAAATTTGAAACAATCTCCCTGGCATGGGGGAGAGAGAGGTGAGAAGAGGAGGGAAGGAGGAAGGCATCACCAACATTCTTCTTGGCCAATAAAAGTAGTCAGTATCTCTTTTCACCTCCTGGGGGGAGATGTTATATATTTTAGACCCCTGGTTGTGATAGCAGCTTCAGTGATACTAAGTGTTCCTTCCATTTTTCTGGCCCTTTGCCCCATTCATATCTACTTATCTTTTCCCAACACTGTGTTCCAGAGCACATATTTTACTTACCTTTCTGTCTGTCCCAAGTCAGAGAGAAGTTCATCATTGTCCCACTAAGCCACTTCTTGAAGCAACAATGCACAATTTCCCCACTAGTACTTGTTATAGTTCTGAAATTGCTATCAACAACAATAATAAGGAGAGATAAATTAAAGGAATAAAGATAAGTAAAAAGAAGATAAAGCTATCCCTATTTGCTAATGATATAATGGTTTTCTTGAAAAATTTGAGGGAATCAGCAAAGTACAATTAATATAGCAAAGTTGTGGGCTACAAAATAAACCCTCAAAATAAAGAGCATTTCTATATAATAATAACATAACACAAGAAGCAATAGTAAAAAGGGAAATCCCATTCCTAATAACTACAAAATGCATAAAATATTTGGGAATCAACCTATCAAAGCACATAAAAGACTCCTGCACAAAGTATTCCTTAACAAAATAAAGAACAACCTAAATAATTGGAGGAATAGTCAGTGCTCATGGCTTGGCCATATCAATATAATAAAAATGACACTACTATCAAAATTAATGTATGCTTTTAATGCCATACCTCTTAAATTACCAAGGGGATACTTTACAGAGCTTGATAAAATAATAGCAAAATTCATTTGTACAAAGAAAAGATTCAGAATATCAAGAAAAATGATGAAAAGAGGTGGATGTGAGGGGGAAATAGCACTTTCAGATCTCAAATTATATCATAAAGTATCAGTCATCAAAACCATTGGGCATCAGTTAAAAAAATAGAGAGAGAAATCAATGGTAATAGACTAGACAAGAGAATCAGAAACAATAGAACTCAATAACCCAGTGTTTGATAAAGTAGAAAACATAAATTACTTAGTAAAAGCTCTTTCTTTGATAAATCTGCTGGGAAAACTGGAAAATAGTCTGACAGAAATTAGGCTTGGACCAGCCCCTTACATCATATCCCACAATGCATTCTAAATGTGGATACACAATTTTAATATTAATGATGATATTATTTTTGAAACTTAAGAGACAGATTATATACTTCTCATAGCTATTGATAGGAGACAGATTCTTAACCAAACAAGAGACAGAGGCAATTGCAATAGATTAAATAGATAAATGATTGTATGAAACTGAAAAGGTTCTGCACAGACATAATTCTGCACCTAGCATAAGGAAGAAAGCAATCAAGTGAGGAAAATATTTGCATCAAATTTCTCAGGTAAAAGATTTGGTGTCCAAAATACATGAACAACTAATAAATATACATATCAATAGCCATTCCCCAAGATAAGTGGTCCAAGGATATGAGCCATGTATTATGGATGTCATATTTCTTGCCTCCTCAATGGGTGGGGAAGGGGCCAGAAGGAGGGAGAGAATTTAAAACTGAAAGTAAGAAAAAAATTTTAAAGAGTATGAACAAAGAGTTCTCAAAAGAATTGCAAAGTATTCATGACCATGTGAAAGAATGCTCCACATCACTAATAATAAGACAAATGTAGATCAAAACAATCCTGAGGTTTTACCCCATACCCTGCAAATTGACAAGAATTATCAAAAAATAGTAATAGTCAATGTTGAAGGAGTTGTGAAATGATAGGCACACTAAAGCATTGATGATGGAGCTGTAAAACAGTGTAATCATTTTGGAAAGTAATTTGGAATAATGCAAACAAAGTAACTAAAATGTCCAAACCCTTTGAACCAAGGACTCCATTATGGAACTTTTGCCCCAAGATAGCTATTGGTAAGAAGGAAAACCTCATACAACCCACAATATGTATTATAGCACTTCTTGTGATAGTAAGGGAATGGAAACAAAGTAGACGTTCATTGAGGAATGGCTGAACAAATTATGTTACATGAATGTAATTATTACTCTTACTATGCTGTAAGAAATGATGTACGTGATTAATATAGAGAATCATGGAAAAATTGACATGAACTAATGTAGAGTGAAGTAAGCAAAGTCAAGAGAACAAGACACACAATAATTGCAACAATGTAAGTGGAAGAACAACCACACACACAAATCAAAAGTGAATATAACAAAATTATAAAGAACAAGCATGAGGTGAATGAAGAAATATGATAAGACACTCACAATTCATCCTTCATGGATTTGGGATATTCACAGATGCTACATATTTCGTGTGTTTTAAATGTTTTTCAATACATTGATCAGTTGTGCTAATTTTTTCTTTTCTTTTTTTATCTTTAAAAATATTATATTTTATATGGATAATTCTTTGGGAAAGGGAGGGAGGATACTGGGGATAATCATGATGGTGTAAAAAAATATAAGACATCAAGAAAGACTTTAAAAAGAAAAAAGAAAATCCTGGGGGGAGCAAAGATGGTGGAGTAAAAGCAGGAACTTGATTGAGCTCCTGCTCCAGCCACCACCAATACGTATAAAATGTGACTCTAAACAAATTTTACAGCTACAGAACCCACAAAGTGACACAGAGAAACAAATCTCCTGCTGATGGCAGCCTGGCAGGCCAACCAGAAGGGTCCAAGCAAGCAGTCAAGTGAGGAAAATATTTGCATCAAATTTCTCAGGTAAAAGATTTGGTGTCCAAAATATATGAACAACTAATAAATATACATACCAATAGCCATTCCCCAAGATAAGTGGTCCAAGGATATGAGCCAAGCTGGGGAGCAGAGAGCAGACCCACATTAGCCCTGCTGGCCGAGACCTGGGGCAGTCCAGACCCAAGGCACAGACCAGCCGGAGCAGACTTCAGGAGAGTGAATTACTGGCAGCTATGGCAGTTTCCAGACTTCTCAACCCATAAATGCCAAAGAGAAAGTGAAATGTCAGTAGGGAACTCTGTTGCATCTGAGTGAGAAAAGGGCACAGTCCAGCTCCTGCCCCCGGGGTGGTAGAGGTGACAGTGACTGCAACTGCTGCTGCTGCTGCTGCTTCCAGCTCCAGACCTACAGATTGTAGGGAACCAAGTAACTGTTCAGAGGGCATTTGCAGGAATCTCTCTGCTGGTGTTGATGCAGGATATTCTTGTTGTGCCCTGCTTGGATTTGGGTCACAATCATGGGTGGTGGTGCTGGGGTGAAGAGTACTGACATGGCAGAGTTTGTTGAGGCTGTGGAAAGAAAGCCCTCCTCACAGTTCTGAGGCAGGTGCCTAGTGGAAACTGACAACAGCTACACAAAACCCCGGAAATCTGGGACACAGCTCTCTCCATTCTGGAAGCAGAGTTATGCCATGGCAAAGAGGTCAAAAGTCAAGTAATGGGCTAGCAAGATAAGCAAACAGAAGAAGTGCAATCAGACTATAGAATCTTTTTTTGAGGATCAAAGAGGATCAAAACATAGATCCAGAAGAAGACAACAAAGTCAAAACTCCTGCCCTGTCTCAAAAGGCTCCAAGAAAAATATGAATTGGTCACATGCCTTGGCAGAGTTCAAGAAGGATTTTGAAAATCAAGTAAGAGAAGTAGAAGAAAAATTGGGAAGAGAAATGAGAATGATGCAAGAAAATCATGAAAAACAAGTCAACAGCCTGACTGAAGAAAATAACACCTAAAAAAATAGATTAATTCAAATGGCAAAAGAGGTCCAAAAAACCAATGAGGAGAAGAATACCTTAACAAGCTGAATGGGCCAGATGGAAAAGGAATTGCAAAAGCTCATTGAAGAAAATAATGCTTTCGAAATTAGATTGGAGCAAATGGAAGCTAATGACTTTATGAGAAATCAAGATACTATAAAACAAATACAAACAAATAAAAAAAATAAAAGGCAATGTGAAATATCTCATTGGGAAAACCACTGACCTGGAAAAT
>CM053591.1:60615616-60630374 GCA_028646515.1 Pseudochirops corinnae
ATTGGGCTACCTGAAAGCCATGATCAAAAAAAAGAGCCTAGACATCATCTTTCAAGAAATTCTCAAGGAAAATTGCCCTGAAATCTTAGAACCAGAGGGCAAAATAGAAAGTGAAAGAATTCACTGATCGTTTCTTGAAAAAGATCCCAAAAAGAAAACTCCAAGAGTTCCCAGGTCAAGGAGAAAATATTACAAGCAGTCAGGAAGAAACAATTTGAGTATTGTGGCAACACAATCAGGATAACACAAGATCTAGCAGCTTCTACATTAAGGGATCGAAGGGCTTCGAATATAATATTCCGGAGGTCAAAGGAGCTAGGATTAAAACCAAGAATCATCTACCCAGCAAAACTGAGTGTAATGGTTTAAGGGAAAATATGGTCATGAGGTGGAGGACTTTCAAGTATTCTTGAAGAAAAAACCGAAGCTAAACAGAAAATTTGACTTTCAAATACAAAAAGCAAGAGAAGCATGAAAAGGTAAACAAGAAAGAGAAATCATGAGGAACTTATTAAAGTTATTTACATTGCTATAGGGAAAGACAATATTTGTAACTCATGAGACTTTTTTCAGTATGAGAATAGTTGAAGGAATTATATGTGTGTGTGTATACACACACATATTTACACACATACATATGTATGAAAGGTGGGTATATGTGTGTGTGTGTGTATATATATGTGTACATGCATACATAGAGGGCACAGGGTGAGTTGAATGTGCAGGGATGATATCAAAAAAATAAAATTAAGAAGTCAGAGAGGAATATATTGGGAGAAGGAGAGGGAGAGAGATAGAATGGGGGTGGATTATCTCAAATAAAGGAGGCAGGAGAAGGCTGTTACAATGGAGGGGAAGAGCAGAAAGGTGAAAGGGAATGGGTCAACCTTACTCTCACTAGATTTGGCTTAAGGAGGGAATAACGTACACACTCAATTGGGTATCTCACTCTATAGGAAAGAGGGGAGAAAGGGAATAAGAGGGAGGATGATAGAAGGGAGGGCAAACTGGGATAGAGGGTAGTTAGAAGTAAACACTTTTGAAAAGGGACAGGGTCAAAGGAGAAAATAGAATAAATGGGGGATGGGATAGGCTGGAGGGAAATACAGTTAGTCTTTCACAATATGAGTACTATGGAAATGTTTTGCATTACTACACATGTATAACCTATATTAAATTGCTTGTCTTCTCAATGGCGGTGGGTGATGAGGATAGAAGGGAGAGAATCTGGAACCTAAAGTTTTAAAAACAAATGTTTAAAAAAATTGTTTTTTACATGCAACCAGGAAATAAGATATACAGACAATGAGGTATCAAAACATATCTTGCACTACAAGAAAGTAAGGGGAGATTAGAGAGGATTTAAGAGAGGGCAGATTGGGGGAAGGGCTATTCAGTATGCTTGCCATCTTGGAGTGGGATTAGGGGAGAGATGGGAAGAAAATTGGTAACTCAAAATCTTTGGGAAATGTTGAACAATAAAAATAAATTTTAAAAAACTTAAAACTGCAAAAAAAAGAAGAAAATCCATCTTCAATCCTACAATGCCAAATAATTCCATGCCATTCAGTAGAATTTTTCTCAGTGTGCATTTCCCCATATCTGGGAGAGAGTATGGGTTCCATTCCTCCCCATGGTTAGGAATTTTGTAACCCTGTGCAAAGTCAGCTGCAATACATTTAGAATCTGGAATTATACACTACAGCACTAAAACTAACACAGCACTCAGCAGAACAATGATTTTTCTCCTTATTCTAATACTTTGTTTATTTTAACATTCTTTTTTTAAAAAAAAGAATCAATTCCAAATTCTCTCCTTCCAGTCCCTTCCCCATTCATTGAGAAGATAAGCAATTTTATATCATCTATTCATATGAAGACATGAAAACATAGTTCCATATTAGCCATGTTCCAAGAAAAACAAAGAAAGTGAAAAAAAGTGTATGCCAATCTCTACTCAGAGTTCATAGGTTCTTTCTCTGAAGGTAAATTGCATTTTTCATCATGGGTCCTTCAGAATGATCTTGAATCATTATCTTGATCAGAGTTGCTGAGTCTTTCACAGTTGATTGTTGGTACAATATTATTGTTACTGTGTACAATGTTCTCCTGATTCTGCACACTTCACTTTGCATCAGTCTTCCCAAGTTTTTTCTGAAACCATCCCTCCCATCATTTCTTATAGCACAATAGTATTCTATTACAATTATATACCACATCTTTCAGAATAAGGATTATTAATTTAGCATCCAAGTTAATCATTATAAGTACTATTCACAGCAAATTTACACCACAATACATGCAATAGTCCTTGGCATTATAAAAATGACTTGACAGGCTACTTCAATGACTGAAGTTTAACTTACATTTGAGACATAAAACATGCATATGTCTCAGCAGTATGTTCATGTCCGTAGAACAGAAGTAAATATGCAAAGCAGAAATAAAATAATAACAATAATATCTGCAGATCTACGAAATAAGAAATATGCAAGACAGCAACATGTATTCACAGCAACAAATTGCGAATGTATTCATAGCTAAGAGCCAAATTTAGCTACAGTACACAATATGATCACAAGGACAAACACAAACAAGAAAATACAACAGAAATGCACTCAAAATGTGCGGTGATTAACATGTGTATCAATAAACATGTAATTACATACAAGGCACATGTTACATGAGTAAACATCATTATCCTTTGGTTACATGTGTAAACATTTGTTAAGGAGGGGCAGCTAGGTGGCACAGTGGATAGTTCCAGGTGTGGAGTCAAATGACCTCTGACACTAGCTGTGTGATCCTGGACAAGTCCCTTAATATTGTTTGTCTTGGTCTCCTCATCTGTAAAATGAGCTACAGAAGGAAATGGCAAACTACTCTAGTATCTTTGCAAAAAAAAAAACCAAACCCAAATATGGTCAGGAAGAGTCTGAAATGACTGAAAAATGACTCAACAACAGTAACCATTTATCTAGTTTCCTCTGGGGAATCATCACTTATTCTGGCCACCATTCTACTAGGTTTAGAATCTTCCTGGGCCTCTTGGTCTACGTGTCCCTGTATTCTTCTCTTTCTATACTGTCTGGCTTGGTTATCTCATCAGTCAGTCAATAAACACTTATTAAGTGTCTGCTGTATGCCAGGCACCGTGCAAAGTAATGAGGATACAAATGTCACTTTTTAAAAATTGAAGGGAGTCCTTGACCTCTTAGAAGTTTATAATCTAATGGGAGAGACAATAGACAAGAAAAAGTTGAAAAGCTGGGGAAAGGAGAGGAGAGATACTCAGTGAGACGCATGATGGAGAGGTCCAAAAAAGTCCCAAAGCGACAAAGCCAATAGGAAATGGGAAGAAAAACTGTGTTGAAACCCCTCTTTAAATAAAAGCCCTCTCTCCAAGCAGAGGACCTGGTCAGAAGGATACTGATGAGATGTGAGTATCAGGCAGATTTAATCTTGCAACACAATGAGATTTCCCAATGTTGAATTTCCTGGGGGAGGGAGGCATGATGGAGTGGTCCAAAAAAATGATTTGCTTCATGGGTTCAATTATCATGTCTAGGCAGGTGATTCAGAAATCAAATTCCAGCCCAAGTCTCTTTCCTGAGCTCCAGTCTCACATCACCCACTGCTTCTTGGACATTTCAAACTGGATGCCCCACAAGCATTTCAAACTCAACTTGTCCAAAATATAACTCGTTATCTTTCCTTCAAAACACTCCCCTCTTCTGAGTTTAACTGTTACTGTAAGTGTTCCAACATCATCCAAGTCACCCAGGCTAGCAACTCCAATACCATTCTTTACTCCTTACTCACACTTATAGCACATATCCCAATCTTCACAACATTTCTCATATCAGTTCCCTTGTTTCCTCAGCTGTCACCCTGGTTCAGGCCTTCAGCACCTCATACCTAGACAATTACAATAGCTTTTCTGGTCTTGGAACCATCATCTCCTATACTACCAGAGCTACCATGTCTTCGCAAGTACAGCTTGTGTGTGGCTATCTTTCTCCATAGTTGTAACAGAGAAGGGAGTTCAGTTTCTCTCTTGACAAGGATGTTTGTGAGTCAGACAGGAATAGCTTCCATTCTCTTATAATATCAACCAATAAACATTTGTTAAGCACCTACTATGTGCCTAGTGGAGCAGTTTTGCCTATTGGTACACATCTCATCACATTTTTCTGTGAGCCCCTTTAATTAACTCTTCACCTGTAGAGCAGTTTCCATGCTTATTTTACATGGACCAAAGATGAGACAATATTCCCGAAGTAGATATGTTTGTATGTTTATGACAGTGGGACTCTTTTCAGTCCTTGTCTCTTCACTCATGTTTTTTCTCACATTTCAAAATTTGTCACAGAACCATGGTTGTTATGCAGCCATGACATTATTTGGGCATTCCCTTAAATCAAGACAATCCAGTAATCCTTTGTCTACATAGGTCATTCTTGTCATGTCTGCCCTTTTCAGGATGTTCTAGTTCTTTTTATTAAATTGAATTTTTTATTTTGAACTTAGACACTCAAAAAAAGATCTTTGTCACATATGCAATAGAATACAAAAGGAGGATTTTATATGAAACTATGAATCTCTGTTCCCTGCCACTTGTCTTTTTTTTAAAGGTGTATGATAATTCAACATATTATTTTCAAAACTTTCCTGATTGTGCTTCTTTTTAAGTTTTCTTCAGCTCCCTTCTGTGAATTCAAAAAAAATACTTAAATACCCTTCTTTTTGGTGGTGGTGGGGGCACCACTATTGCTAACCCCACCCCTTCCACAGATACCGATTAAAAACTAAAAGAAAGAAGAAAAAATATCCCTGTAACAAATAAACGTAGTCAAGCGAAACGAATCCACATAGTCGTCCTGTCTAAAAATATGTGCCTCTTTCTACACCTTCAGTCATCAGTCAGAGGGTGAGTAATGTGTTTTATCATATGCCCTCTGGAAACAAGGTTGGTCTTTATATCGATCAGAGTTCTTAAATCATTCATAGTTTTCTTAATAATGTTGTTGTTAATGTACATATTATCCTCCTGGTTCTACTCACCTCACTCTGTATCAATTCACACTACCCAGAATTCTCTGAAATCATCTCTTTCTTCATTTCTTACAGCCCCAAAACAATCATATTTGTTCAATCATTCCTCAATTGCTGATTTTTTTTTTTATCCTTTAATCCCTCTTTCAGGAGGAGGAAATTTGGTTTTCTCATTGCTATTCCCTGTCTATTATTATCATTCTCAACATATCTTCATATCCATTCTTATTTGTTTCCCTGATGCATTTCTATACCAACTTGTGTATGTGTATGTGTGTGTGTGTGTGTGTGTGTGTGTGTTCAGACTTCCTTTGTCTGTTTCAGAAAAGGGTGAGGTTCATCTGATGCCTAATCCCCCAACTCTTTCCTCCATTTTTGTAGACTTTTCTCATGTACCAATTATAAGAACAAGCAAATTCAATCCCATTCTTCCTCATTTCTACATAACCAAATTCATCTCTTCTCTTCCCCCTCTTGAAACCCTCAGAACAAAACCGATTCATCCTTTTGGTCCTCTTTTCTTACTTAACTCTCTCAATATCCTTTGAAGTTACTAAGCCTCTGAAGGAATACTTATTTTTTTTTCTCCCCCTTTAGAATTTTAGCTTTGCGTGACCAGACAGTCCTTTTCCAACTGCTTAAAGAAATTTACCTTTTTAGGCTAATCTGAACTTATTTTTGGATTTCAAAGTTCTTACTCAGCTCCGGTTTTTTCATCAGAAATGCTTTAAAGTCCTCTATTACATTAAAGATCCATTTCCCTTCCCTGTAGAATTATACTCAGCTTTACTTGCTAGATGATTTTTTGTTTGTAAGTCAGTGTCATTTGTCTTTTGGAATATTATATTCTAAGTCTCCCCTCAATTTATAATAGAAACTATCAGGTTTTTTATGATCCCACCTGTGTGGTTCCTTTGTACTTGAACTGTTTATTTCCAGATAGTATTTTTTCTTTCACATAAGAGCTCTGAATTTTAGCTATGACATTCCTGGGACTTTTCTTTTTGGCGTTTCAGTCAGGAGTTATCACTGGATTCTATCTTCTTATTGCCTTCTGGATATAATAGCTGTGGACAGCTTTCATTTATGATTTCTGGAAATATAGTGACCAAATTGTCATCACATTCAGGGAATTCAATGATTGCTAAGTTCTTTTTCCTTAACTCATTTTCCACGTTAGTTGTTTTTGGTAGCCTGTTTTCTTTTTATTTTGCACGTTTCTTCCAATATTTCTTTCTCTTTCATGGAGTCATTGATTTCATCTTCCAATCTGATCCTTAAGTAAAGTTTACTACTTTCTCACCTAAGCTATTTATTCATCTTCCAGTTCTTTTCCCCACAGTTTTTACTTTCATTTTTACATTTTATTTCATTTTTCCTAAGTAATCACATAGTACTCTCCTTTGAGACCATACTTTGTAACTGTTATGGTCAACTAGATCATGACAGAGATCACATTTGAATGCAAGTCGTCTAACTACAAATCTATGCCTTCCCTGTTCCATTCTAAATGATAGAAAGTGAATATAAACTTCTAGGTGTGTTAACCAATGAAACAACATTTCTCTCTGTCTCTCTCAGCCTGTGTCTCTCTATCTCTGTTTGTGTATGTATATATGTGCAGATATATAAATGTGTATACATAAACATACATATGTGATATGCACACATATGTATCCACACATGCATACATAGATACTTGTATATCCTATATACACTTTATGTATATGCTTATATAGAATATAGATAGGTAAATTAAAAAGCAGGATCAGTACTGTTATATATAAATGTTATCTCAAACATTTTTCTTCACTGAGATCTTTTTCTTTTTTCCCCATATGTTTAATTGAACAATCAATTAATCAATACATGCATATTATGCATTACAACTAAAACTTTGCATTTATTTTGTATACAATTACATGTCTGTGTGTCCTCACACATATGCTCACATAGGTATATACATAGATATTATTGTTGTTGAGTCATTTAATCTTGTTTGACCCTTTATGATCCTGTGGAGCAACTGTCTATGGAGTTTTCTTGGAAAGTATACTGGAGTAGGTTTGTCATTTCCTTTTCTAGTTTTAGGCAAGCGGGAGGTAAGTGACTTATCCAGGGTCATACAGTTAGAGTCTAAGATCACATTGGAACTCTGGTCTTTCTCAGTCCAGGTCCAGTACTCTTATCCTAGAGTGCCACCTAGATGCCTATACATATATATATATATATATATATACACATATAGTTGCTCATATATGTAAATATAAGTATGTATTTTCTTTATCTGGGCATATCTTATTTCCCTCAAATGGAATAGTAGAATGTAAGATCCCTGAAGAGACACCAACAGTTTTTGGTTTTATATTTGCATCTCTCGCACCTAACAGAGTTCTGACACATAGTAGGCATTCAAGAAACATTTAAGTTTCTTGAAGTCAGAGACCATGTCTTTGGCTTTCTTTGTATCCCCCTGCTACTTTCACAGTGCCTGGCACATAGTAGGTGCCTAAATATTCACTGATTGATTGTTGAAGTAAATATGGAAAGAAAAAGAGCTCTTCCAGTAAAGAAAAAAATTGTTGGATAAAACATCTTATTCAGGGTTATTCTGGTCTTTAAATTCACCTGTATTAAAAAAAACAAATATATTATCCTATGATTAACCTACATATCTGTTGCTTTAGCTTGATAGGTTTGTTCTTCTAGTTGTTTTACCCCTCTGCATGAAATTATTTTATATCCATACACACATACATGTAGTCACATGCATAGTATATTACCACACACATATTTGTTATGAAATCTGGAGTTTTTCCATAACTACATTTATATGTATACACTCACACATATATATACACACATGTGTATTATATATAAATATGTATTGTTTCTTTTAATATAGTTTTAAGTTTTAAAGTTTAAAACTGGATCAAGACTTTTGAGATACCCTTATATATAGCAAAGATTTGGATTATTTAAAAAAGGTATGGAGAGGCGGCCTAAATGACATAGTCAAGTACCATAGCTAAGAGACAAGGAGTTCTCTCCCCACTGGCACCCATTTTCTAGGGCGACCGTCTCTTCCTTAACCCAGAAGGCATGCCCTAAATCAATTGACAGCTGCCATTTCAGGTAAGTCGAGATGGCAGCCTGAGTACCTTTTTGCCATCCAGGATGGCTTTTTTTCTGTCATAGATTTGGCAGCCTAATCAATAGGAACCAAATGGCAATCAATTTCAGGTGATTGCACTTGGTTTCTCATCGATTTCAGTGCTGCCTCTATGACAGAATAATGAGGGAAATCTGATGCCAGTCATTTTCTGTGAATGCCATTGCACATCTTTCTAGATGATTGAGCTGCATTAAGGAGAAGGAGAAGGAAACGTGAAGGCAGAAAGTGCAATTCCCAGCTCTTATGATGAGGCTAAAAGTATGCTAATGCAGCCCAAAAGGGAGGGCTGAATCATAAAGAATATGCCGCTAGAGTTCTTTCCTTTCCTCTGACGCAGAAGCAGGGGTTGTCTGTAGACTGCATGGCAAGAAGTTTTCATTTCCTTCTTCCAAACTCTGTTCCTACTTCTGACTTCACTGTCTCTGTGAAGTGGCAAAATACTTCTACTGGTCCCTCATGCCACAGACAGGTAGGGTGGCACAATGGATATAGCACTGCACTTGGAGTCAGGAAGAACTGAGACACAATTCTCTGCATGACCTTGAGCAAGTCACTTGATCTCCATCTACCATAGTTTTCTCTCCTAGTAATAGCGTCCACCTCTCAGACTTGTTATGAGGATTAAATGAGTTCATATTCATAAAGCACCTGAGTATTTATATAGCATGGAGTCGGCACTTAATAAAACCTTCTTTCCTTCCATCTCAAAAAACTTAGTATCATCTTTACCTCTTCTGCCTCCTTCACTTCCCACACCAAATCAGCTGCCAAGTGTTGGTGATGCTGTTTTGTCACTCGGCTCAGTCCAGTGACACTTCTGATCATCACCCCCTAGCATATTAGTATCTATTTGGATTGCTGCAGTAGTCTTCTGATTGATCCTTCTACTTTTATTCTATCTACCCTTCACACCACTACCACGTCAATATTGCTCATTTAGATTTGGGAATAGTTAACACTTACGTAGCATTTTAAAGTTTATGAAAAACTTTAAATATATAAACATATTAATGTGTGTGTGTGTGTGTGTGTGTGTGGTTGTGGTTGTTTTTTTATTCTCAAAGAGGACCATGACATCAAGGAGGTGATACCATGATAAGCAAGTGAATTGGATTTAAGTGAGGGATGGCTATGTAAAGTCACCAGCCTCACTTTCTCCTCCAGAGCCATCTAGGTCCAGTGGGCAGATATAGAACAGGATGACTGGAGAGGGCCATACACACATACACATACATACGCGCATGCATGCACACATACATACATAGATGTTTGTGTGTGTTTATGTGTGCAC
Source organism: Pseudochirops corinnae (assembly GCA_028646515.1). Taxonomy (NCBI): domain Eukaryota; kingdom Metazoa; phylum Chordata; class Mammalia; order Diprotodontia; family Pseudocheiridae; genus Pseudochirops; species Pseudochirops corinnae. The sequence goes on from CM053591.1 coordinate 60,625,138, forward strand.
ACATTAGATTCTCATAGCAACCCTATGTGGTAGATACTATTACTTATCCCCGTTTTGCAGATTTGGAAATGGAAATGGAGACAATGTAACTTCCCCAAGGTCACACAGCTGATAAGTGCCTTGGGCAGGTTTCAGATTCACACTTCTCCAACTTCAAGTCAAGCACTCCATCCATCATGATGCTTCCTTGGTAATACTATTCTGCTACTAGAAACCCTTTTGCTTATTACAGAATGAATACAAGTGTAATTATTTACCCTCGTATTCAAGACCCTCTATAACTCACCTCCCATCTACTCTTCCAGCTTTATCTTCTCCTTCTGCCAAATTGTATCTCTTGGTATCCCCCCACACACACATGTCCAGCTCATAGCATTGCCCACTCTCTCCGCCCTTACCTCTGGCCTTCAACTACCTGCCCATCCTTTAAAACTTCCCTTAAAGACTGCATTTTCCAAGAAGCTTTCATTTATCTACCTTCTTGGTAACAGCCTTTCTCCCCTCAGGCCTTACAATAGTACTTTTATTGAACCTCTTTTATGTACTTATCTTAGAATCAAAAAATTGTAGCTCCAAATCAGAACTTGGCAGACTTTGGGGGGTCAGATAGGTAATATTTCAGGCATTGCAGGCTAAGAGGCAAAATCAAGGTTACTCTGTAGGTATCTATATAAAAAGAGAGAACAAATTTCCACAATTTTTTATTGCTAAAATTTTAAATAATAATGATAATGAGTACTTTTTCTGTAATGAAGATCTACTAATGAGAAGAATGGAATTACATTTTGCTTACTTGCGGTTCATGCTTAGTATTCTCTGTCATCAAAATGTATTTCTAATGTTCACCTGTTGATGGTGATCTGCTATGTGACTTAACATATTTGAGTTGTATTATTGTATGAAAAAATTATTTCACACAAATAGGTACTGTCAAATACTGAGTATTCCATTTTAATTGAGCATATTCAACATTGGAAGGCATTTCTAGAAGTTTATTAGATCTTTTCTTTATATGTTCCTTTTAGCATATCATTATATTGCAGGCTAATCACTTCTAACTGAAGACTGGGCAGCTAGGAGGCATAGTGGATAAAGCATTAGGCCTGGAGTCAGAAAGACCTGAATTTAAATGTGGCCTCATATACTAGCTGTATGACTGTAAAGCCAAGCACAAGCAGCTTTCCAGAGGACTGCTGCTGTGAACAGCTTTAAGGTTCTTATCACATAGTATAGTGAACTGTCTATTTATTCAGCAGTAAACTGAAGCAAAAAGTTCACAGAAACCAAAGTACAACATTCATAATGTTATAACATAACATAGGTTTTAAACAAAACATATCATCCAGTAAGTCCTTAACTCCATCATCCTTAAGGAGCAAGCCTCCTTAAGTGACACAAAGTACAAAGGTCAAAGTTCTCAACCCCTAGGTCACATCATCTTAATCTCTCAATCAAAAAGTCTTTTTTTTTCTAGATTGGAGATTAGTTTTCAATCACCCTTAATTCAATCATCCTTAAGAGGTACAAGGTACAGAGTACAAAGTTCTCTCACCCCCAGGCCATAGTAAATCATGATCTCAGTCAGCATTAAGTACTCAAGGAGAGGTCTTTTCATCTCGACTTGAGGCTGGCTCCCAAATTCCATGGTTCCTCTTCCATGGGTCCAGCTTCTTGGATTCACAGGCAGGCAGCTCTCAGTTCTTTGTCCAGTTTCATATTGAAGCTCACAGTGTCCAGTCCACCTTAAGTCCTTCTCAGTTTCTGTTTCTGGGAAGACAAAGCCTAACAGAGCCAAGATAACATTCATACACATTGTGGGCACCATCACCAATTCACTGTCTGCCTGTAAAATCAACACAGACCCACAAACAAGTTCTGAGAACTGAATACAAATCATCATTATAATCCCAGGACCTCTGAAACTCTCCTCCAGGACTTCTGTAAACAGACAACAAGAAAATCCTCTTTTGGGGCTTCCAGTAAGGTCCCAGGGCTTCTGTACAAAGTATCACAACAGAACAGACAAACAGAGTGCCTGGACTCCACAACCATTCCCCTTCTCAGTTCTGCTCTCTCCCAGCCTGTGCTCAGCTTTTTATCTGGCCATTAGCTCCTCCCTGTTCCTCTCACCTCTTATGTCCTTCCTGTTCCTGTCTTTGGCAAGTCCCTCCCACTGTGGGTTTCATAAATTCTGTTTCTTAACAAAGACTTGATATAATCACAGGCAAGGCTCAACTGAAACAAGGTTCTAAGTACTTGTTTGCTTGCCATTACAATGACCCTGTACAAGTAAGTCACTTAACCCTATTGGCCTCAGTTTCCTCATCTGTAAAATGAGTTGGAGAAGGAATGGCAAACCACTCCAGTATTTTCTCCAAGAAACCCCCAATGGGATCATAAAGAGTCAGACATGACTGAAATGACTGAATAACAAAAACAAATTGAAGGTTAGGTGAAAGCTGCTCAATTAAATGGATATTGAAACACAGAAATTTCTTTTGCATTTGCATCAAGGTCGAAAAGACATTGCTGGAGCTGTAGTTTCAACTCAGGAAATCTATACGCTTCAAATGTGTGTGGGAATAGAGATCTTGCTTTGTGTTTTTGCTTTTGGAAACACAAGAAATATATGACGTTAGTTGTCAAATTGACTTTACTGTAGTATAAGTCTCATGCATAAGCACCATTTTGTTTATAATCTAAGTACAATACATTAAGAAAAACTTAGATTAAGTCTGCAGCAAAAGTTAATTTCCAACGTGATTCAGGATTTGATAACTGTTTTTTGAAGGCAGCTCTTCTTGTTCAGAAATATTTCAATGTCAGGCCTGAGCTCAAAAAAAATAGGAATTTTTTTTTTCACTTTTCTTCTTGTTTTGACATCATGGGTATGCACTGGTGACAAAAAATAAAACAAAATATGTGGCATTCAAAATGCTGTCAACTGTATAACTGATAATTTGTTGTTGTTCTGTTTTGGTCGTATTTGACTCTTCGTTACCCCATTTGGGATTTTCTTGGCAGAGTTACTGGAGTGGTTTGCCATTTCCTTCTCTAGCTCATTTTACAGATGAGGAAACTGAGGCCAATAGGATTAAGGGACTTGTCCAGGGTTACACAGCTAGTAAGTGCATGCGGTCAAATTTGAACTCAGGAAGAGAAGTCTTCCTGACTCCAGGCCCAGCACTCTGTGCACTATGGCGCCACCTAGCCGTCATTGATAACTGTATCACTGCAAATTTCAGTCCAAGAAACAGCAGTGACTGCACATTGTCTCTGTTTCAACTGCTCAACTCTGCCCTTGCAGAGCAAAAGCAACCCTTTTAAGAATTCATAAATGAATTCACGTGGCTGAGTTTCAATAAAACTTTATTTATGGATATTGAAATTTGAATTTCATATAATTTTCACATTGTGAAATATTATTCTTACTTTAATTTTTTTCCCACCCTTTAAAAATGTAAAAGCCACTCTTAGCTTCTGAGTCCTACAAAAACAAGCAACAGGCCCAGGGGCTGTGGTTTGGTGACTCCTGCTCCAAATCATCACAGATTCAGAGAAGGAAGGGGCCCTGGAGGTCATCTAGGTCAATCCCTTCATTTTACAGTTGTGAAAACTCAGACTCCAACAGGTTAAGTGACTTGCCTTTGCCGGAGAGGGTAAGTAATATGGTCGAGATTCAAATCCAGCTCTTCTGATTCCAAATCCAGAGCTTTCTGCTGAACCACACTGTATATATTCCTTCGTACCAGAGTTATCTGTATACATGTCGCTCCCCAATACAGTCAGTTCTACTATAATGATTGTTTTGAAGACACAGATTTATTCCAATGTGACTGATATAGTAGGAAACAATTCTAGCATAACCCAGATTTTGTGTAAGTTTATGCATGATTTCCTCCTGGTAAACAGTAAGAATGCAGAAAACTGCACCCCTTCACGAGTAACTCAGAAGCTGCAACTTTTTCCGTGAGCACGTCCACAAGCAAATTTCAAGTGTTTTTTAAAGTTAAGTGACAAGTTTATTGCACATCTTTTGGTGTAGCAGGAGCAATGGGAGAAGGAGGGTTACTCTACACCCATACAACCATCCCCTTCCTGCACCTTCCTCTATAGTCACTGCCCAGCCCCAGGCTACCCTCTTGTAAATAATGTTGATTTTTCAGACCAAGCAATAAACCTAGGCCATGGACCCTGCCACTGTTCATTCCAGTATTTGTTGTTGTTGTTCAGTTCTAGCTGACTTTTTGTGAGGTTTTCTTAGCAAAGATACTGGAGTGGATTGCTATTTCCTTCTCCAGCTCATTTTTTTTAACAAATGAGGAAACTGAGGCAAACGGGGTTAAGCGAATTTCTCAAAGTCACAAAGCTAGTAGGTGTCTGAATTCAGGTCTTCCTGACTCCAAGGTCTGGTACTCTATCTACTACACCACCCAGCTACCCATAATATTTATGTATTTCTTAACCCCTTAACATATATAAAACTGTGATACCATTTTTAGTAGGTTTCTTTTTATGTCATTGATAAAGTTTTTGAGTGTTGTATCCCTAGACCTGCTTTCCCCATAAACTTTGTCATTTATATTGCTTAATTTTGCATTGCTTAGTGATTTTTAGGATTATATATGTCTTATTGTCCAGAATTGACTGTACTGCATATGACTGCATATACCATAACTGCTTAAGTTCCATGAGAGCAGGGACCACATTTTTGTCTCATCTAACCTTTCTACCTCATCTAGCAGTAGACATACATACCATAATTCAGGTATCTTTTATTTCATTGCTTTTGGGTACACTTTTCACTAGGATTCAGAGTACAACTCCCCCTGTAGTTGGTAATTTATAACTGGTCTTTGAAGGACAGATATTACTCAGCACATGCCTGAAGTCTTTCCAGCTTAGACAGTCTTGTCAAACTTGAACTCCTTTGGCAAAGTCTTCAAGAAGCCAAGATCACTTCCATGCAAGCGTAAGGCACAGGGGTGGGGCTTTAGGAGCATCATTTTAAAACGGGAAGAGACCTTAGTGATTATCTCATCCAACCCTCTTATGTTAGAGATCAGGAAACTGAAGCCTAGAGAGCTAAAGTGATGGCTGAAAGCCACATAAATAGTAAGTGGCAGAGCCAGCTCTTTTGGCTCTAAATCCAGTTCTCTTTCATATACATATACATATACATGTACATATACATGTACATATACATATACATATACATATACATACAATATACATAC
>CM053591.1:60630874-60652968 GCA_028646515.1 Pseudochirops corinnae
CTAAAATACACATATTTTATCTGTATCTTAATATATACACATATATATACACACATATATACTTCCCTTATATACTCTCACCTTTATACTAGGGGTCTTTATATACTGGTATACATAGTTGTGCCCTCAAACTCTATAACCCCCATTTCTTCAAACTACTTAAGTCCCAGAACCTATTCCTTCTCTATACCTCAGTCACATAAAAGGACAGTCACACATTAGAAGATCTTCTCATGACCAACAAACATTCTACTTTTCTAATGAGAAAGTCTGAAATTCCCCTATCTGACCATAACCTCCTACCATTCCACCTCCCTTTCTTCTTCACCTTCATGAAGACCTCCAAATTCTTCTATCCTTCTACTTTCTCTGGCCATTAGTACTACTCTGCCTTCACTTTTCCCTCTCTCTTCACCCTCAACCAAATAGTTAGTCATTTCAACTTAAAATTGCCTTCCACTCTTGAAACCCTTGCCTCACAAATTTTCTCTTGCCAAACCTCACCTCAGGATTATTTCCATGCTCCATCTCAGTAGATGGAGTAGACTCCTACTCACTGAACAGAGCTGGAGGAAATCTCACAACTGTGCTGCCTGGGTAGATAAAAAATTTTGTATGCAATATTTACAGCTTCCATGGTCATGATAAAGATCGTGACTATAAGTATTGCATGTTGTTCCATAGCAAAATACACCAAATTCTCCAGATAGAGGATAAAACTGAAGCATTTATTTAGACACCAGAAAACCAAATCCCAAAAACAATAAGCCAATTTCATCATAGTACGAAAGATATTCAGAAGCCATAATAATGCTGAGAGCCACAGCATCCTTCAGCCTTCCCACAAACCAATACAAGATCAATATCTACTCATAAACCTATCTGACTCCTTGCCTGAAGTCCTCCTGTCTCCCCCACCATCTGGCTAGTTCTGACTACCAGCTTCCTGTGGGCTCTGCTTCCCTTCAGCAAACTCCTCCCACCACAAGCTCCATGTGACTACATTCAGCCTATTAGGGGGCCGAGTTTATTTTCAAGGCAGGAGAGATCTTCAAATTCCCCCTTACTTGTATTAAGGGGCAGGGAAGATCTTCAAATTCCCATTCTCATTACATTCGACCCCAAGATCTTTCATGTCCCTTACATAGCAAAAATACTTAAACAATAAATGAGAGTTTAGGGATATCTAGTGGAAAAAACTGGTGTCAACAGAACTTTGCAACAATATAACAGGGATAATAGAAAAACTTTGCACATAAAACAATAGCTTAGAGTGGGGTCTTGGGGATAGTCACCCCATCTTTCCCCCCTTGAATTAATGGGGCTCAAAATCTTGGGGTAAGGGGCAAGGTCTCTTCTCCAAAGCTACTTCAAGCTGAAATTGGATGGAGAGCTGTCTCTGTCCCAAGAGGTCCCATTTGAGAGGACAGTTCTTTAGCTGCTCTCTGGAGCTTGTTCAATGCCAGGTTTAGGAGGTCCCATTTGAAAGGTCACTTCTTTAACTGGCATCTGGAGCTCAGTCGACACCAGGTCCAGAGGTGGCACATCATAGTCACGGCCAGGGAGTGACATCCTGCTTAAGTGATCAGGCATCTGAAGGTGGAGGGTACCGAGCCTGCAGGAAACAAATCTCACAAACAAGTTTAATAGACAAAAAGAGACAACTATAGGGTCATCCATGCTTCTGGAGTCCATGGACTCACTATCATAACTTCATTCACAGGAGAACATATGACATTATCCTCCTCGCTCTAATTCCAATGACTTGATACACTTCTACAAGGTCAGCATATTGACCACTTCCACCTCTCCCAGCACTTTCTTTAATCTGACAGAAGGTATCCTATTTCACCAATTAAGGGAGTCAGAAGTAGGTGCTTATAAGCAGGAGAAACTGTCTTCACCATAATATTTCTATGAGGAACAAGTAAGGGGATTTTATAATACATATCTGCATCTCCAGCCATGATAGCAGTTTTCATTACTTCTTTCAATTTTCTCATATAGTCTCTAAGTGAGTACCAGGGTCGGTCTCCATTAGGCCACATAGAATCAGCAAGATACATTCTATTGCATCCATCAGCAGCTAAAGCTAACAGATTGACCTCCTGCCAAATGAAAGTCTCTAAAAGATTGCTGGACAAAAGGACTCTGGTAAATACTTATAAATTTCAAGGAGTCCACTCTATCTATCACTACCCCCAGCAGCTCCTTTGCCACTGATTCTTACCATCCAAGACACTAAGGATTCTCCCATCCTTTGGGTGAATCTGCTCAAAATATCAGTAATCTGTTGAGTGAAATCCTCAAGTATCTCCTTAAACACTGCTTGCCCTCACTGAGGCTCTGCCTTCTTCTCAGTGTGGGGCAAGCTTCTGCCACTGTTGAGGCATGAAACAATGTATCATTCTGTATTGTATTACTTGCTTCCCAGTGCACTCTCTTGGGAGTTGTTGTCATAGCAACTAGGATCAGGCTCTGCCAAAGCTATATGAACTTTCCTCCTGTTACTTTTTTGTTTCTTTTTCTGAGTCAAATTTATAACAGCCCTCTCTGCTTCCAGAGATTATGCAATACTCTCTCCTTCCACCTGAGACTCTCCAGGTTGCTCTTCTAAAGGAGGGCACAAATGCTAGCACTTAGCCAACTCTTGTTAACAGATTGTCTCTGCTTTTACACACAATATGGTAGCCTGTCAGCAAAATCCAGCCTCTTCTACTCACTGCTTCCAGCTCTCTCCCAGGTTTTATTGGTATTCTTTGCAAACATGTTTCTAAATCTCTAGGTTCTCCCTGCTGTAGTCTCTGTTCACAGTTTTCACAGAGCCCTGTACTTTTAGACCACTCCCTTCCTAGGGAGACATAAGGCAAATCCTCTCATCCTAGGATAGCTATTTCTTCTTCTAAATCCTTTCTGCCTCCAACTAGAGGTCTGATATTTTGCAGTCCCATCCACGTTGCCAAATATAGCACCAATGCAATATTGTATCTCCCGCAGTCACAATAAAGACCATGACTATAAGTATTGCATGATGTTTGATCACAAAATATACTGAACTCTCCAGAGACAGGATAGAATTGAAGCATTTATTTAGACAACAGAAAACCAAATCCCAAAACCAGTAAGCCAATTCCATCATAGTATCAAAGATATTCAGAAGCCATAATAATGCTGAGAGCCACAGCATCCTTCAGCCTTCCCACAAACCAATACAAGATCAATATCTACTCATAAGCCTATCTGACTCCTTGCCTCTCTCCCCCACCATCTGGCTAGTTCTGACTACCAGCTTCCTGTAGGCTCTGCTTCCCTTCAGCAAACTCCTCCCATCACAGGCTCCATGTGACTAGCCAGCCTATTAGTGGGCAGAGTTTACTTTCAAAGTAGGGGAGGTCTTAAAACTCCCCCCAGGTGTATTAAGGGGCAGGGAAGATCCTCAAATTCCCATTCCCATTACACCAATTCAAACTAGACTCTCACCACACTACATTGATCTTTTTATTCCTTCCTGTCACACTCTCCACAGAAGTTATTCCAAAATTTCTCTTCCCTTCTTAACACCTCCCCACATCCTCCCATTAACTCTTTCCCTTCCCTTTCTTATTTGAGGTCCCCAACTCTTATTTTAGTAGGGGAAAAAATGAGGTCATTCAGCATGAGCTCTGATTTATTCCAAAACCACTTGACCATCTCTCACCCTATTGTCCTTTCTACCACTCCCAGACAAAGAGGTGAACCTTCTTTTTGTCCAGACCATCTCCTCTACAGGTGCAGCTGATCCCATCCCCTCCCATCTTCTCTAATAGGTTACATCCTTAATCACTACCTCCTCCCTACTTCAACCTCCCCCAATCTATTGACTCTTCCTTATTGCTTACAAGCATGACAAAGTCTCCCCCTTCCTTATAACATCTAAATTAGACCCTACCATGTTATCCTTTATCTCTCCTTCCTTTTTCAGTCAATCTCCTTGAAAAGTCTGCCTACACTCACTGCCTCCATTTCCTCTCTTCTCACTAACTCCTCATTCTTTTGCAATTTGACTTATGACTTCATCTCTCAACTGAAATTGCTCTCTCCAAAGTTAGCAGTGATCTCTTAATTGCCAAATCTAATGGCCTTTTCTCTGTTCTTATCCTTCTTGATCAATCTGCTGCCTTTGACTCTGATAACCACCCTTTCTTTCTGTATGTTCTTTCCTCTCCGGGTTTTGTGACTTTGTTCTCTCATGTTTTATTTACTATTTACCCTACTACTCCTCATTGTTCTTCTCTGACTCTTCTTTCTTATTACTCCAACTAACTCTAGATATTCCATAAGTTTCTATCTTAGTCCCTCTTGTCTTTTCCTTCTACATTCCATCTCCTGCTAATCTCTCTTTCCAAGACTGTGGGGGTTTTTGTGGTCTGCATTTTCATTTTTTCCAATTTATTTATTTATTTTTAGTTAGCAACATTAATTTCCACAAGATTTTGAGTTACAAGTTTTCTCCCCGTCTTTCCCCTACTGCCCACCCCAAGATAGTGAGCCTACTGAATACCCCTTCCCCCAATCTGTTCTCACTTATATCCTCCCCTGTACCCCCTTAACTTTCTAGTAGGGCAAGATGGATTTCTATACCTCAGTGCCTGTATGTCTTATTTCCCAGTTGCATGGTAAAAAAAAAAATTGCTTTTAAAACTTTGATTTCAAGGTTCTTACCCTTCTTCCCTCCTCACCCAACCCCATCAGGAAGACAAGCAATTCAGTATAGACTGTACATGTGTAGTTATGCAAAATGTTTCCATAGTAGTTATATTGTGAAAGATTAACTATATTTCCCTCCATCCTTTCCCTCTCCCCACTTATTCTATTTTCTACTTTGATCCTGTCCCTTTTCAAAAGAGTTTGCCTTTAACTATCCTCTCCCCCAATCTGCCCTCCCTTCTATCATCCCCCCCTCTTATCCATTTCCCCCTTCTTTTCTGTAGGGTAACATACCCAATTGAATGTGTAAGTTATTCCCTCCTTAAGCCAAATTCTATGGGAGTAAAGTTGACCCATTCCCTTTCACCTCATTGCCTCCATTGTAAGAGTTTCCTTATGAGATAATTTACTCTATTCTGTCTCTCCCTTTCTCCTCCAAATATATTCCTCTCTGACCTCTTACTTTTATTTTTTAGATATCATCTCTTCATATTCAACTTATCCTATGCCTTCTATGTATGCACGTACACACATATACACACATTCACATATATATTTACATACACATACATCCTCCTATACATACATATATATACATACATATATATATTCCCTTCAATTATCCTCATACTGAGAAAAGTTTCATAAGTTCAAATGATCGTTTTTCCATGTAGGAATATAAATAGTTCAACTTTAATAAGTTCATTATGATTTATTTTTCCTGTTTACCTTCTCATCCTTCTCTTGCTTCTTGTATTTGAAAATCAAATTTTCTGTTCAGTTTTGTTTTTTTTCATCAAGAATGCTTGAAAGTCCTCTATTTCATTGAATGACCATATTTTCCCCTGAAGTGTTACACTCAGTTTTTCTGGGTAGGTGATTCTTGGTTTTAATCCTAGTTCCTTTGGCCTCTGGAATATTATATTCCAAGCCCTTTGATCCCTTAATGTAGAAACTGCTAGACCTTTTGTTACCCTAATTGTGTTTCCACAGTACTCAAATTGTTTCTTCCTGACTGCTTCTGATATTTTATCCTTGACCTGGGAACTCCGGAATTTGGCTATAATATTCCTAGGAGTTTTCTTTTTGGGATCTTTTTCACGAGGCAATCAGTGAATTCTTTCAATTTCTATTTTGCTCTCTGGTTCTAAGATATCAGGGCAATTTTGTTTGAGAATTTCTTGAAAGATGATGTCTAAGCTCTTTTTTGATCATGGCTTTCAGGCAGTCCAATAATTTTTAAATTTTTTCTCCTGGGTCTATTTTCCAGGTTAGTGGTTTTTCCAAGAGATATTTCACATTGCCTTCTATTTTTTCATTTGTTTGGGTCTATTTTATAGTATCTTGATTTCTCATAAAATCATTAGCTTCCATTTGCTCCAATCTATTTGAAGGAATTATTCTCTTCAGTGATTTTTTGAAATTCCTTTTCCATCTGGCAAATTCAGCTCTTTAAGGCATTCTTCTCTTCATTGGCTTTTGGGGCCTCTTTTGCCATTTGAGTTAGTCTATTTTTTTAGGTGTTATTTTCTTCAGTTAGGCTATTGACTTGTTCTTCATGATTTTCTTGCATCATTCTCATTTCTCTTCTCATTTTTTCCTCCACTTCTCTTACTTGATTTTCAAAATCCTTCTCAAGCTCTTCCATGGCCTGTGACTAGTTAATATTTTTCTTGGAAGCTTTAATGCAGGACTTTTTGACTTTGCTGTCTTCTTCTAGTTCCATGTTTTGATCCTTTTTGTCCACCTAAAAAAGATTCTATGGTCTGATTGTGCTTCCTCTGCTTGCTCATCTTGCCAGCCAATTACTTGTCTTTTGAGCTCTTGGCTATGGTAGAACTCTGCTTCCAGAGTGGAGAGAGCTGTGTCCCAAATTGCTGGGATTTTCACAGTTTTTTCACAGCTATGAGGAGGATGCCATCTCTATAACCACCACAAGCTCTGGCACACTTGTATTTCTCACCCCAAGACTTTGACCCAGATCCAACCAGGACAAAGCAAGAGTGATTACCCTCTGACTGGTTGCTTGGTCTCCCTATGATCTGTAGGCCAGGAGCTCCAGAGGCAGCCACAGGGCAGCAGCTGCAGCCGCCCTGCTATTGCCACCTCTGCTGCCCCGGGGGCAGGGGCTGGACCACACTCTTCTCTCACCCTACTGACCTTTTAGTTTCTCTTTGGTGTTTATGGGTTGAGAGGTCTGGGAACTGCCACAGCTGGTGGTGATTTACTCTCCTGAAATCTGCTCTGGCCAGTCTGGACCAGTGTTGCTCACGCCAGACTGAACTTGGCTCCCAGCCTGGTGTGATAGACCCTTCCTGTTGGCCTGCCAGTCTGCCTTAAGTGGGAAATTTGTTTCTCTCTGTCACTTTGTGAGTTCTGTAGCTCTAAAATTTCTTTAGAGTAATTTTTTTCCAGGTATTGGAAGTGGTTGGAGCAGGGGTTCAAGGAAGTTCCTGCTTTTACTCAGCCATCCTGTGGTCTGCATTTTCAAATAATGTAGTTTTAGTTTTACATTACTCTGAAAGGGATTCTTATCAAGTAGAATATCCCTTAGGAGTGTAGTGAAAAGTTCCCAGTAATTTTCAGGACAGTAGGGTTAATAACTACTAACACTCACTAAATCTGTGCTAGTTACTAATACTTTTTTTATTGAATTGGATGCATAAAACTATTTTTTACTTCTTCATACTGGACTGAGTATGTAAGCTTTTCACCAGAAAAAGAGAAGGATCTATTGTAATTAGATGCTTTACTCTCTCTTCAGTATCAGCAGTTTTCATGGATTCAAGTACCACTTCTCTGCAGGTAACCCTCAAGACACACGCATATAATCCTTACCTCTCTCCTCAGTTCCAATCCTACATGTCCAGGGACAAGCTGAAGCCTGTAGCTTATGGCTAAATTTTCAGTGTGAGCATTTACATCTCAGAAACAGGCAATTACTATAAATCAAGATTTGATTTATTATTTTATTGATTGTCTAGATTTAAGGAAATACATGCAGATCAAATATTTTTTCCCAGATCCCTGGTTGATAAAACACCATAGCCCTGCACATCTCCAAGTGCTTACTCCACTGATATGGTCCTTAGTTATCTTATCTCAATACATTGAAAACAGAATTCCTTTTCCTTCCAACATCCACTCCTCCTTCTAGATGCCCTATTTCTATTTCTTCCAGTCACTGGGATTTGCAGCTATCATACTTGACTTTTCACTCTCTTTCACCATACCTCTAATCCAATCAGCTGCTAATTCTTGTCCATTTTACCTCCTTAACATCTCCCCAAATCAATTCTCTTGTCTCTACTCACATGACAACCATACAAGTATAGTTTTTCATCACCTGTCACCTGAACTATGGCAATAGCCATAGATAGATACATTAATAGAAGGAAAGAAAAAAGAAAGAAAGAAAGAAAGAAAGGAAGGAAGGAAGCAAGGAAGGAAGGAAGAAAGAAAGAAAGAAAGAAAGAAAGAAAGAAAGAAAGAAAGAAAGAAAGAAAAAAAGAAAGAAAGAAAGAAAGGAAGGAAGGAAGGAAGGAAGAAAGAAAGAAAGAAAGAAAGAAAGAAAGAAAGAAAGAAAGAGAGAAAGAAAGAAAGACACTGGAGGCAGTTCTAACTGGCTTATGAGAGCTGATTATTAAATTTTCATTGTGAGCATTTATACCTCAGAAACACATAATCACCACAAGTTTTGATTTACTGTTTTGTTGACTATCTAGACTTTAAAGAGTGTTAAAAATGCAGGTTAAATGAAATAGCGTATATGCAGAACATCTCTTTATTACTCTATAAACATTGCTTAAGCTCAGCAAAAGTGCAATAGAAGGCTCAGAGAATAAAGTCCTCACCAGCCTGGACGCCTGATGATCAGAACAAAAACTGGCATTTATACAACATTTTAAAGTTTGCAAAGTGCTTTTAAAAACATCCCTTATCAGGGCCTCTAGGTGGCGCATTGAGTAGACCACCAGCCCTGGAGTCAGGAGGACCTGAGTTCAAATGTGGCCTCAGACACTCAACATAAAATTAGCTGTGTGACCTTGGGTAAGTCACTTAACCCCAATTGCCCTACCTTCTCCCCTCCAAAAAGCAAAAAACAAAAAACAAAAAAAAACATCCCTTATCTTATTTGGCCTTACAACAGCCCTGCCTGCCTACATGCATCCATGGAAGAATGCATATAGGTAGATACACATACATACTTACTATAATATTGTCCTTCAACCAGTTTTATTTCACAATAACAGTTAATCTATTATAACTAAACCCCACTGGGACAAGATTAAACCCACTATGAAATCACTGATGTCATATCCAAGTCAGAAATTAACTGCCCCCAATACCCTGAATATGTGCATATATGTAAATTAACACCATAAACACATTCTGTCTTTGTCTGCCTTCCTTTTATTTGCCATTCCTCAGAGTACAATAAAATCCCATTATATTCACATGCCACAAATTGTTCAGATATTCCTTAATTAATGGACACCCACTCTTTTTTTTTTTGGTTCTTTGCTGACGCACAATAATGCTCTGAATAATTTGCTATAGTTGAACCTTTTTTCCCCTGTCTTTGATCTCCTTGGGATATGTACCCAGAAGTGGGACTGATGGGCCAAAGGGTATGGTTAGTTTAGTTACTTTTTTCTGGGCTATTGTCCAGAATAAATGAAGCACTTCAAGGCTCAACCATTGATGTGTTTGTGTGTCTACCTTCTCCCAGTTGCTTTAAAACTGACTTTTACCATTTTTAAAATATTTTTTGCCATATTTCAGGAGTAAAGTGAAAACTCAGTTATTTTAATTAGCATTTTTCTTATTATTAGAGGTTTGCAACACAATTTCATCAAGAAAGCTAATAAAGTCTTGAGTTATATGGAGAGGCATATTCCAGGATGAGGAAGGTGATAATCCTTTGTCCTGTTCTAACTGCATCTAGAAGATTTTGTTCTGGCTACTGCCTTTTTGAAAGGAAATAGACAAACTGAAAAGCATCCAGAGAGTAATGTAACAAAGAAAGTAAAGGACCTTGAGATCATGCCATATGAGGCTCAAGGGAAGGAATTGGAAATATTTAGCTTTTCCTTGCCTAAGTCTCTCTGCATTCCAGTCCATGTTCCATAAGGCTGCCAAAATGAATTTCCTTGAGTGAAAATTGGGCAAGTCACTCAGTTGCCTCAGTTTTGTCATCTATAATATGGGGAGAAAAACCAAAAATTGGCATTTATACAACACGTTAAAGTTTGCAAAGGGCTTTTGAAAACACCCATTATCTTATCAGTCTTCACAACACCCCTGCTTGCCTATGAACATACATGGAAGCGCACAAATAGATAGATATACATATAAAATTAGCATAACATTATCCTTCAACCAATTTAATTTCACAATAACATCGTTAATACATTGTGAGGATAAAAACAAAATGTTTGTAAAATACTTTGCAAACCTTAACATCTTATGTGAATGCTGGCTATTATAATTTGTACCATTATGCTTATTATTATGATTATTATAGAAGAACCATTGGCATGACCTACTCTAATTGATTATTGCCTCATATCCAACTTCACGGATGGTGGTTAGTCTCAGAGTAACTCTTATAATTGCTGTAAGGCCCACATGGATAGGTTTCCAATGGAGCTACAAGCATCTTTCCCACTGCAGGAATTTAATGGCCCTAAGGCTGCTTTATCTTGTGGCAAAGGTGAACGAATGGGCTTTTTTTTTCTCCTCCAAGAGAGAAAAGAAAGATTTCTTTTTCCTCCATTGATTGGTTTATGGAGGGACACTCAACTTGTCCAAACCTTTGAGGCTCCAGCCATAGAGAGAGAAGTAGAAGGCATCTCAGAAAGAGTTAAGTCTTAATCACTTATTTTGCAGCTAGGGAAACTGAGGCCTGGGGAGACAAAGTGATTTCCTCAAGGTCACAAAGCAATAAGCAGCAGAGTGGATGATTGTTCCATTGTTTCACATTAGGAGACTTGAGGCAGTTGGTCTCTAACTGGTCTCCTGCGTTTATCACAGTATCAGAGGGTGGAAACCACCTATTTCAAATTCTCCAGCTGCACCATCAACCCTATTGTATACATGAGGTGGCATTATTTAGTAGCCATTTTACTATATATCACTGAATTAAGATAACTATCCCTGCTGTTACATTAACTTTCCTACTAATTTTGCCTTCTTATGAAAAAGCTTCAAGCTGTTTGCCTGAAGGGAACAGATGTGATTGATTGACGGATCCACATCTTTTTGCCAGTCTAGATTAATTCTGATATGGAACTATTTTGATTTTCAAACGACATCTTCCTGAATATCTCTGGGGACTTTCTGGAAAGGGCATATCTATCCCTATTCCCTATACCCAGCTTAGGAGGTTATTAAAGACCCTTTCCTTTTCTCAGAGTTTCCTTTGGGAAATGCTGGTGATGTTGTTTGTTTGAAAGGTGTGTGTGTAAGAGTAGATTATTGTGGGGCTAGGAGAGAGTTGGGAGAGTGACAACTCAATTCCCTGATACCGCTCTGGGAATGTGAAATAGATTTTTCTTCTTTTTTTCCCTTCTGTATTATCACACAGTTAAGAAACAGTTGGGAGCCTTGAGCAGTCCATGCCAGGAACAAAAATGACTCACCAAGACTAGGTTCAGAGCAAAAGCCCAAGTGGAGTGGGTGACAGACAGTACAGACTTCCTTTGACCAACCTGGATCCTGGGAGGCTTGTTTAATAGATATGTTAAGAAAGAAGTCAAGCCAATGACAGGGATCACTCCAGGGAAATACACTGGCCACTTGGAAAATGATTCTGCACATTCCCTCTGGCAGCATATGCTACAAGGCAGCCAGAGTGATCGTGATCTGGGAGGAGCAGATCCTGGGCATAGTCTACTGGTGGTCTCAGATACGTAGGCTTGGGGCTGGCTTCAAATGCAGGCTACATTCCTGAAAAGGAGCTGGGTAAAACAAGCTTGTCAATCATTTTCATATTGCCTGACATCTGAGCTTTGGGTTGGCTCTGTCTTCATTTCTGACTGATCTTCCGCTGGCATTGACTCCTAAGAAGTTGACTTTCTAGTTTCTCTACCCTGTAACCACCATTCTCAGTCAAATAAATAGAAATCTATAAATGGACAATTAAATACAGGAAGGAAAGGGAACTCTCAGAATTTGCATGCAACTGTAGGAAAGCAGTGGAAAGAATGTCAACTTCACCCAGTCTTCTTCAGCCTTGCTAAAGATGAAGTTCCAGGATGATCTACAAGGCCCTTCCAGGAACATGAGGGGAGTGGAAAATAATTTCACACCCTAGCCCAAATAGCAGGAAGAACTTGGGTAGATATGGTTAAGGAAGAAGCAAAGCAATGAAAAGACAGACCTGATCTATGGACTTTTGTTGGCTTGCAAGTGGACACAGTATGGTCGTGGGTTTGACTGTTGGTCAAAATTGAAATAGTCTGGGAATTATAGCCTATTTCCTTAAAAAAAATTTTTCAAAAAAAAATTCTGAACTTTATAAATACCCCCCCAAAGAAATATTTCCATATAAAAAGTAGAACAGATAAAGAGTATTATATTTGAAACCATGAATCTCCATTTGCGTTACCTTTTTTAAAAAGTGTATAACTTCAACATATTATTTTCAAAGCTCTCCTGTTTGTGTTTCCTTCTGAATTTCTTTCTGTTATCTCCTACACATTTTTCAAATGCTTCAATGACCTTTCTTCCTTCCCTCCTTCCTTTTTCCTTCTTTTCTTACTTCCTTTCTTTTGACAAGGCTTGTGATTCCTTCCTTCCTTCTTCCTTTCCCTTCTTTCCTTCCTTCCTTCCTTCCTTCCTTCCTTCCTTCCTTCCTTCCTTCCTTCTTTCCTTCCTTCCTCTATCACTCCCTTCCTCTTTCTCTCTGTCTCTTTCTGTCTCTCTCACTGTTTCTCTCTTTCTTTCTTTCCTTCTTCCTTTCAGGGAGAAATATTGCTGGCTCCCCTCTACCCCACATGAAAAAAAAAAAGGAAAACCACAATCCTTGATAAAAATAATTATAGCCAACCAAAACAAAACCAAACATTTTCCGTGTTGAAAGTATGTATCTCAAGCAGCATTGCTGGCATGTGAGAGACCCTTGAAGGATAGGGAGACTAAGATGTTCAGCTGTATAACCTGGGTGGTGATCATGAATCTGACCAAGGGGTCTAGGGCCTGGAGAAAATAAAACTGAACAATCAATAAAAGGCTTTTTCCTTTGAGGTCAAGATCAAGGGAGAAATTTTGCTTAAGCCTCCCACTGCAGATTGTTGTTTGTGGGGCATATCAACATCCCTCAGAGACATCTTATGTCCTTCATTGAATTAGGTTGGAGCCTTTACAAGAGCAACAGAGATTGAGAAGTGGGTCCATTGCTAATTTGGACATGGGGGTTGTGACACCAGGCTTTGCTGAAAATGGGATTATATGATTCCCCTTTATTAAAGGTGAGGTATAAACTTCTGCTCAGCTAGACTCCTGGTACCAGTTGGACTACCACAACTACCAGTTGTGACCCCCAAGCTATCCCATATCAGTAAACTGGTTTTCTTACCCCATCTTGCCCCTGTGAATCAATGTCTGAATCATAAAGCCCGAGTCAAAAGTCATGTCTATGATGAATCAGTTCCATCCTATGAAGTAGGACTCTCCAGTCTAGTGATATCTTGGATCCAGTATCCAGGAAGGTTTTCCTGTTAAGAATGGATTCCTTTTGGACATAATTACAGCTGACTCTCCCTTACTCTTCCTTATTCTCTTTGAGACATAGAGTTGGCTGGATCTTGATATCTTTACTTGCCTCAGAGGGTTCTTTCAATCCTGGGGAAATAGTTCAGGTTCCCTTCATCTGGCAGGCTTCCTTTTCTCTGAAATGGTCCTGACAACTCCTTCTGAGGAAGGGCTTTTAAGATAGAAGGGTGGCAGTGTACGGAGGTAGTCTTGCTTATATTATGGGGGAGGTAAATTTATGTTGCTATATAACTATGGTGAATATGTATTTATTTGGAAGAGAATATTCCCTTACCAATTTGGTGGCATCCAGTGATGTCCCAGGATGTTTATGGGAGATTTACCCAAATCTTACCAAAAAAGGGGGCAAGAAGGCCCCTTATTATAGTCTTTTAAAGGGACAAAGGCATGGTATCATCACATTGGTGTAGTTCCAAAGGAGGAAGAGGTTTGTACAGTTGTACCAGGAAACAAAGTATGGGTGGCAGTATTAGAAAAATGTTGTTATCTATTCATATCCTGGGTTAGGCAATAGCCTAATAATTATTTTCCCTGTCCTTGTCTCTTCCCCCTTCAATCCATCCTTCACTCAGCTGCCCAGGTGATCAAACTCTATGATCCAGTCACTCTGGCCTATTTGCTGTTCCTTGCACACAACACTCAATATCCTGACTCCTCTTTCATCTCTGTCTTGAATGTGCTGTCTCCTGGCATGTTCTACCCCTCTTAGCTTTCCTGGCTTCCTTCAGCATCTTCTGCAAGGGGCCCACTTTCACAATTCCAGATTATTTGACTAAAAGCTTCTTGAGGATTTAATTTCATTTTGGTATGTTCCACAGAGCTGATTAATTCATCCCTATGTCTCCAACAGATACCACTAGTGGACAAGGCTTGGAATTGAACAGAAGATGGGCCACATCATTTTGGGAAATTGTGCAGTATTTAATATCCCTAAGCTTCTCCCTGAAACAAAGGCTTCTCTTTTTAACATCAATAATCTCCTGATCATGCTATATGATTTTGAGTCATGGAATATATCAAAGTCTCTGAATAATTAAAATTCAGGGTCCTCAAGAGGCTAATGGAGAAGAACATGATGGGAGGGAGTAGCTACTCGCATGCTATTTTTGAAGAATTATACAGGAAAGCAGCAGTAGGATATGTTTTTGGCCTTTCTTTTGTCCCCAGCACCTAGCAGTACCTTTTACCCCCAGTGCCTAGTGTCTGGCACATAGTAGGTAGAATGGAATAATCATTTATTAAATACCTACTATGCACCAGGCACAATGCTAAGCACTTTACGATTATTTCATTTGATCTTTGGGAGGTATATTTCATTATTACCTTCATTTTACAAGTGAAGAAACCCAGTACAGTATCTCTTTGGCTTCAGGTTTGGACAGCTTGCAAAGAACAAGCACCCCTGGGAGAGGTAACCCATTAAGCCTTCAAAACCCTTAAGCCTATAAGTGCCCTAATGTGAACGAGCTTATTGGTTTATTTCCTAAGAGTGGGTTTTGATGGTAAGAGAGCAAAGATGATCTATACGTGTGCAAAAGTGGGGGAAAAAGGAAGAGAGAAAGGCTGCCGAATGAACATAGACTGAGGGCACTTCAGACAACCTTTGACGGCTGCACAGCTTTGTTCAGGGCTGGTCCTAATTTTGGGCAGTGCTCAAGCTTAATCAGTAGGTGCAGGTATATCGCACTCCACTGAATTCCTTACTTACAGTTAAGTAAATCTCAAGGTATAAATGGTATACAGAGAAGCAGTCTCATTATATGAATCAGTTCAGAGCCCATAGATTTTAAAAGCTGGAAAGAACCTTACTGATGATTGAATGCGAGGGCCTCCTTCAGAGATGAAGAAGTTGGAGCCCAAGAGGTGGGTATGTTGCTGAAGACCATAGAGCTCATCAGTGGTACAGCTGAGACTGGAATCCAAGGTCTCCTAACTCCAAGGCTGGATTTCTTGCTACTTTAGCACAGTTCATACACTAACTAGGTTTTTACCATTGCCACTTCTTTTTTTTAAAAATTAAATTATTTATTTTTAGTTTGCAATTTTTTTACCACCTCTTTTGTTTCCAGGATTAAATTATTCTAGTCTTAAAAGCTGCTATGCTCTTTCCTGCTGGATTTAAATGTTAGACTTGAGTTCAAATCCTCCCTCAGTCAATCTCTAGCTATGTGACCCTGGACTTGGTCTCTTTCAATTTCAGGTTCCTCTTCTGTGAAATCGTGATAAGAACAGTACCTATATCCCAGGCTTATTATGAGGAACAAATGAGATAACACATGTAAAGGATTTTGCAAACCATATATTATATAAGCTACATAGCATTATATACTTATAGAGTGCTATATATGCTCTTTCAATAATAGTTGTTACTATTAACTTGTTCAGTTCTAGGTCACTAGACATCTTTGTACCATTAGTCTATTTTCCACTTGATTCTGTTCAGCTCCTTTTAAATATGTTCTTCTTCTCTAGTTCCTTTTGGTCTGTCTAGACAAGTTCTCTTAAAGATTTCTTCCCTGCTTTCAAAATGGACAAGACATCCAATCTTTTCTGCCCAGGCATTATAGCTTCTTCAATCTGGATGGAATCATCAGTGTTTCTCATCCTACTTCCTCTTAACTTTTTTTCCCCTCCCTATATACTAGGTGGCATAGTGGATAGAGTATGATGCCTGGAGTCAAGAAGACTCCTCTTCCTCAGTTCAAATCTGGTCTCATTTACTAGCTGCATGACCCTGGGCAAGTCACTTCACCCTGTTTGCCTTGGGTTCGTCATCTGTAAAATGAATTGGAGAAGAAAATGGCAAACTACTCTAGTATGTTTGCCTCCAAAAAACCCAAATGAGGACACAAGGAGGTGGACACCACAGAAAATGGCTTAGCAGCAACAATGTCTGATCCTAATTTTGGTTTTTGGTTCTCGTGAATTTCAAATAAACACCTGTCGATTAATAATGCCATTAGTGGTTCTAAAATCCAACTCTGAATTTAATAACTTTTCGTCCTGTAGAGGAAATAAGGATTACATAACATGCAATATAAGTCTTGAGAAGAGGGCATTCCTTCACATGTCTTTCCACATCTCTACCCAAGGAACAGCTGCTATTCCTAATGGGGTCATTATAGTTATGCAGACTGTTGCATAATTTTTTTTCTTTCTGGACAAATTATGCAAAAATATCTGTGGAATGTAAGCCTTGCTTTATCTTTCAACATATGTATATGTACATATACATGTAAAAGCACTGAAAGGAATCTTAGTGCTTATCTTCACCAACACACTCACTGTAATGAGAAAACTGAGATCCAGAGGTTACACAGCTTGTTGGTGGGGAAAATGTGAGATTAGAATTTAGGTTTTGATAGCGAGGCCAGTGTTCCTCCTATAACATTGCTTTGTAGGCTTTTACAAAACTGAGGACAGAGTAGAAATTAGCTTGTCCAGCAGGACTGAAAAGAAGAAATGACTCTTCCCTCTTGCTAAGATATGAGTAGGTTACTGTCACAACATCAGACCTCCCGTCATGGAACAGCTATTTATGATAGCATGTTCTGGTGGCTAAGAAATACATTGTACAGGGCGGATAGGTGATACAGCAGGTAGAGCACCAGCCTTGGAATCAGGAGGCCCTGATTTCCAAAACTGACCTCAAACACTTACTGGCTATGTGACTCTGGGCAAGTCACTTAGCCCTATTGCCTAAAAATACTTAGGTCACTCACTTTATTGGGCATTTTTGCCCTGACCCTAAATTACCACTGGAAAATCTCAGAATTTGATTTAAATACAGCTCATGTCTAGGTGGAACAGTGGATAGAGTGCTGAGCCTAGATTCAAGAAGACTCATGTTCATGAGTTCAAATCTGGCTTCAGACACTTACTAGCTGTGTGACCCTGTACAAGTCACTTGACCCTGCTTGTCTTAGTTTTCTCATCTGTAAAATGAGCTAGAGAAGAAAATGGCAAACCACTCTAGTATCATTGCCAAGAAAACCCCAAAGGAGGTCATGAAGAGTTGGACCCTACTGAAATGACTCAACAACATTATCTAGGACACCACAGTTGTAAACTGTAAGTAGTCAAGATAACAATGCATCTTGGCAAGATGATAGCCTTCATTTTGCCCCACAGAAAATGCAAAAACAAAGGAACAAAAATATATGACTTATAGTAGCCCTTAAACAATCACAGAACACTATTGCTTTTATTGGGAGTCCATCCCCCCAATCCCCCAGGTCTTCCTTACACAGACTGATAATACCACCCCAAGATTTGTATTCTCCTCAGAAATGAAATGGATTTGAGGTAAGCAAATCTGCAATCTGACTAGTCTAGACTTTCAGAGATACAGTCCGACCCTAAGGGCTTGAACTCCTCCCAGGAAGAAAACAAACCTGAGGCTGTTAGAAAAAGGACAAACCCTTCTTCATGAAGTAACAGAAGACAAACTATACATCTTTTGCTCTCCCTTATTATGATTCAGTCTCTTGCTCAAAGGAAGCTAAGGGTTACAGAGGATAGAGTGACAGGCCTGGAGCCAGGAAGACCTAAGTTCAAATCTAACCTCAGACACTTACTAATTGTATGACCCTGGGCAAATCATTTAATCTCTGCCTTACTTTCCTCATCTGTAAAATGGGGATGATAACAGCACCTACTTTCCAGCATTGTCATGAGGATCAAATGAGATAATAATTATAAAGAGCTTAGCACAGTGCCTGTTATAGAGTAAGCACAGTATAAATGTCAGTCATTTTTCTTATAATTGTTAAGACTTGCCAAATGATTAGATCTATGTATTGAGAAAGTGAGAAGTCAAGGATGCCTCCAAGGATGTGAACTTATATTACTGGAAGGATAAATATGTCTCACACAGAAATAGGGCTAGGTTTTAGGGAAAAGAGACTAGGTTCAGTTTTGGACATATTACGTTTTAGACACCTACAAAACATCCAGTTGGAAGTGCCCAATAGGCAAGCAATGATACAATAGCAGGTGTGAGGAAACAGCCTAGGATTTGGGTAGTGGATGGTCCTTAATAAATATTTTCCAAAAAATTTGAAAATTTATGCTGAAAATTCACCTCCCTCCCATATACCTTCAAGTCTAAAAGGTTTAATAAAATTCACCTCCCTCCCATATACCTTCAAGTCTAAAAGGTTTAATAATTTTTAGCAAGTTATGAATGTTGGAGGAAGGAAAAAAAAAACATGTATTACAAAATATGGATCACCCATTTCTTTCCAATAAGTATAAGATACATGAAAAACTGATCAGGAATAAGAGAAAGTTTGTCCAGTTAGAATGAGTGCCTGCATATAAAAAGCTCAGCATTAACTTTATTGACCTCCCCTTCCCTAGATGAATTGTAAAGTAATTTCCAGACTTCGATTTCTTGCTTACAGCTATAGATAGGACCATCCCATCGACCAAAGGCTCAATGAGGCATGGTTCTTGAATGAGAACGTGGAGGCCTTGTCCTGAGTCAGCACTATTTGAGAGAAACCCAGAAAAAATAAAGCATTTTGGCACCTGGGAGAGTTGAATATTTTGGAACTTGTAAATTAGAACACATATTTCTCTTCTTTCATTGTAAGGAAAAGTTGATTTCACCAAAAAAAGCATTAAAAATAACCTACTGCATTGGAGAAGACGGGGAGGGAGGCTTATATTCCTCCAGAGACTAGATTCTCACCTTGTTCAATAACCTTCCCTTCCTTGGAATAATCTCCTGTTGTTTGCTTTCCTCCTTAATGAATGCATCAGGGCCATTCTATTTACCTCCCTTAGTGATACTGAGTTATCCACGTGACTTCTTCTCCTTTAGGAATTTCACAGATAAATCACCACATACAATTATACAAAAGAAATTGAAACTGAACAAGATGAGTAGTGGGTAGGGCAATGGCACTGAGTGCTTCTAGTGACTTAAATCCTGAATAAAGGAATAGCCATTTTTCATTCTTTCTATCCCATACGTCCTATAAAAAGATGATAAAGATGATATTTCTGAGAGATTTGAAGCTGTTTCCCATAGTAGTGGTGATTGGTTAGAGTGTAGGAACTACCACCATCTCCATCTTGGCCCCCCTGGTGGTCCACTAAACAGATTTCAAGATAATAATAGCTGACAACTATATATAGCATTTGCTATGTGCTAGGTACTGTGTTAAGTACTTTACAATTATTATCTAAGTCGATCCCCCGGAGGTAGATGCTACTTATTTGATGATGATGATGATGATGATGATGATGATGATGATGATGAAACTGAATTAAGTGACTTGCCCTTGGTTTTGTTTTGTGTATATCTTTATTTATAAAATGTGTATCTTATAAACAACAGATTGCAGGGTTCAATTTTCTTATCCAATCTGTCACTCTTTTTCATTTTATTGGATTGTTTAATCCATTCACATTTAATGTTATGAGAATTAGATTTATATTTTCCTCCATCTATTTCTAACATTGAGGTTTTTCCAAGTAACAATTTTCCCTCTTCTGCTGTGAACTTAGTACTATGTTCCTTTAGTTACTTTACCTTAATCTTTTTTTTAAGGTGACCTTATTCCCATTGGCTGTCTTCTTCTTATCCCTGATCTCCTCCTCCTATTCGTTACCAATTTCCCTTTGGAGTTTTGCCTATTGGTTCCTTTTTCTCTTACTTTTATATAAGTATATAATTCTTCTACCCCATTTTTTGTTGTTAGTCAAGTAGATTCCCTCTTCCATGCCTCCCCTTAAAATAGTCCTATTTGTCAGTATTTGTTTTTAATTGTGACCTTTACCAAAAAGCATTTCTGTCACTTTCTTGATTATCTACCTTCTTTGTATCTTTAAGACTCTTATTCTCCAATTCATAATCCTTATAATGATTATCTAGTCTCTCTATTCCTCATGTCTCAGAAGTTCCAAGTTATCCATTCTAAGCACTCCACTTTCTCCCACTGCCTTGTAGAGCTTGCCCTATGAATTCCCCTTTTCCATTGTATCTCAGCTCCAGAACAATAACAATTATTGTAGGTTTCAGGGATAACATTGCCCCATGATAGGGCCCCTCCTCTACCCTGTTTCTGATTATGCAGACTACCCCTAATTTATACCCTTCACCAGCTACCTTTTCTCCCCGTTTGACTCAAAATCATCTCTGTGGATCCATGTCCTCCTATTACTCGAGGTACCAGTTGTCTCTGGGAATTGTTCCCTCTCTCCTAAAGTTGGACAAGTGGATTTTTCCAGTACCAAATTCCCTAGACTACACCCATTGTAAGGTTGCCATCTCTCTTCACAGACCATTTCTCTTCCCTCCCACCTCCTCCCACCACCAAAGCAAGGCTTCCTTCCTTTCTTCCTCTTTTTGATTCCTCCCACCTCTTCTTCACACACTCCTGACAACTCTTCTTTTACTGAGACCACCAGGGTCACATTCCCCTCATTGTTAGCCCAGGAATTGACCCAGGTACATTCCACATTTCTCTTTATCTCCATGTTCTCCTCATCTCTTTCATGTATACTTCTATGTTATAACGTAAACATACCAAAACAAAAATAAACAAAAACAAACCACTGATTCACTTATAGGCAAGGTGTCACCAATTACTGTTCACAATGCCCCAGGCCCACTTTTACCTCCACCAAACTTCTGCCTTTACCTTATCTCCATTTAGAAAGAAGTCTTTCCCTGTGGTTTCTGCTGTCATTTTTGTGGCTTTTCTGTCCTTGGCTGCTGCATTTATTCATTTCTCCTGAATTTCTATTCTTGGAAGTACTGGAGAAGCAAATAATCTCTTGAGATTTGATTTCAAATGCCTCATTATTATTGAATAGAAATTTGTTTTTAATAAATGGTTAAGGTCCAATTTGTAGCCCTCGAATGCATCCTGAGCGTCATGTCTCTTTGGAATGAATCATTCCATTCCCTCCTCTGTTTTCTGTTGGGTGTAGAATAGTCTTGTGTTATTCAAATTTTGACATGTATTTGTATTTAAAGGTTTTTCTTTTGACAGTTTGTAGAACTTGTTGTTTCCAGATTGAATTGTTAAATAAAACTACCATGTGCCTTGAAGTTTGTAGCTTTGGGATTTTTTTTTAAGAGATGTTGCATTATTCTTTAAATTGGTATTTTATTTCCTATATTCATAAGTTCTGGAGTGTTGTCTTCTATTATTTCCTGCATTATGTGTTAAGGGTTTTTTTTTTTTTTTTGTATCATTCACTGATCATCTTTTTTTTTTTTTAATAAACATTTTCCGAGGAAATATTTTTCCTCAGAGTGACATTTTTACTGTATTACATTTTGACATGTTATCTTACTGTTTCATTTCAGTCAATCCTTGATTTTATGTGTTGTAGCACCAATGCAATATTTACAGCACTCATGATCATGATGAAGACTGTGACTATAAGTATCGCATGACAGTCAATCACAAAATATTCCCAACTCTCCATATGGAGGATAGAACTGAAGCATTTATTTAGACACCAGAAAACCAAATCCCAAAACCAGTAAGCTGATTCCATCATAGTACCAAAGATATTCAGAAGCCATAATAATGCTGAGAGCCACAGCATCCTTCAGCCTTCCCACAAACCAATACAAGATCAATATCTACTCATGAGCCTATCTGACT